>JBBPFJ010000025.1:730000-1305000 GCA_037975025.1 Excoecaria agallocha
AGGATCCCACTAGAGCGCCTTTTAATTCTAATAGGCCATGAACTAGAACAGAATCATTCTCAACAAGTCCATAATAAGTGATCCCATTTTTTTCATCGGGTCCTTGTAGAGACCAAAGGTCTTGAGCAGCCGATCCGGCAGAACAACTCAAAAGATAAAGAATTATCATTAATTTCTTCATGCTCGTTCCAAGTTCAAAGTACCATTTTTACAAATAACACTACAAGAAAAATGCTTTTGTCCTCGCTAAATGATGATTTTTTGTTGCTAAATCAGTTTAGCGAGGACAAAAAGTTTGTAACAAAAGTCATCCTAGCTGAAGTCCTCGCTAATTTTTGCGAGGAGCTAATTTTGCGAGGACTAATTCCTCGCTAATTTTGCGAGGAATTAGCCCTCTCTAACTTTTGTGAGGACTAAGTCCTTGCAAAATTTAGCGAGGATTAAATCCTCGCAAAAGATAGCGAGGACTAAATCCTCGCAAAATTAGCGAGGACTTAGTCCTCGCAAAAATTAGCGAGGACTGATATCCTCGCTAAATTCAGCTATGATGACTTTTGTTACAAACATGAGATTTATCATGAGATTTATCTTCACTAAATGTTGATATAAACTTAATTTTATTAATTTAATATGAAAATTTCATTATTTAAACAATAAACTAAAAAATAACAAATTTATATTTACTCAATATTTAATATAAAAATATATATATTAATGAATAAATTGTTATTTACAAGTGTATAACATTGCTAATAATATATCTAAAATGATACATGCATATATAACAGTAACAACGAAAAGTCATAAACAGTTCATAAAATGTTTATTATAACCTAAAGTTATTCTTAATCTGACAAATCCTCGTATGCACTTTATTATAGCACTAAGCAAGGCCTGTATAAAGTAACAAAATTTAAGAAACGAGCAGTAGAAAGATTCAATGATGTTTAATACATTAACATTATGACTCCATGGGGATTCCAGCTAACAATTAGGAAAAGTTGCGCATAAGTTCTCCTCTGAATGTCCACGTTCCACTGCATGCCATGTCTCAACTCTCAACTGCTTCATTATCAAGTGAGTTTAATATTGTAGGGGCCAATTTGTTAAAACACCTAAAGTTGAGCAGCAAAAATTTTTGAATTTCTTAGGAGGAAATAAACCTCACAACAACATCAACATTCACAATGAAACCTGAGTAAAAGCATGAGTATAGCCAATTTACTCTACTTGTTTGCTAGCACATTGCAAGCTTAGATTCTAAAAGGAATTTGAAAAAAGGAGAGAGTGATGCATACATTTGTAGTTCTAAAATGGTGCCAGGTCTGTTTAGATACTCACAGCCACATGTAGGCAAAGAAAACTTCGGATCTTTATTGCCAACTGAATAAACAACACCTCAAACTCTCAAAGGTACCTACATCAAACCTAAATTAGTTATAAATGGGTGCATGATTGCTTCCAACACTATTAAAAGCAAGGGTGAACAAAGGTTATCATACATATTATAATTAGTAATATTTAGTTATAAATTGATGCAAGACTAGAAAAATAAGAACTAGGTTTTAAACAAAGATTAAAATAAATATTAAATTAAATTAATTCGGTATTGATAATGGCAATGATATAATCCAATTGAGAGTTCAAAGATATAATGATTAAATAAAACACAATTCAAGAAACCTTCCAAAGCCACCATATCCATAATCCATGAATTAGCTTGACCCATACCCTATTTGTCTTCTTTAACAGCTTGCCCAACCCAATTATTCCTCTACTTATTATTATTATTATTATTATTATTAACAATACATGTATGCATCCAAAATGGAGTAGAGAGGATTAACAATATATCTCCAACTGAAGACTTATCCAAATCTAACACATACCCTTTCCTAATTGGACTGTCACCTTAGTGATCATATTCCTTTGGTTAATTAACTATACATCTAATTTGCAAAGTAATTACAATCAAATCAACATACAACTAAGTCACAAAATCACCCATGTAATTTAAATAGATTTACTTTGATAATTCAAGATTAACGAACATTTTGACCTTTAAACTTTAGCATTTTTTGGTTAGCTAAGCTCAGTAAAGAAAATGATAAAAAATTAAAATCAAGTCCAATTCTTACACAAATTTTCATTAAGACAACTATTTTCAACCTCATCATATTAAGAATCTAACAGAAATCAAATGGCCAAAAAATTAAGAATTTAAAAAGCTAATAAAATAAAATAAAATCATAATACACATATAATGTAGTGGGGCTCCATTGAATTTAGTATATCCATCAGCTGCTGCAGTTGTAGCTGTAGAGACAACGTCACATGTTGGGTGACAAAAAAGGTTGTTGTTGGATTTCAGTGCTGGATTTCATTGACTGCATTTGACTGCACAACATTAGTTAGTGCAAATGCTTCAAATTTTCCAACTTTAAAATCCAAATTATATAACTCAGAAAAATACACAGAATCTTTGCAGAAAAAAGCATTTGGCTCATCATCTTTTCGAAATAGGTATTAAGAACAAGATATGTACCTAATACTGAATGTGATCCTAGCCCTTGACTTGTAGTCATTATCTATGTTATAATCAGGAGTTTCCAAATTATCAAATCGTGCTTGACAATACATTAGTAAACAAGATAAATTTAAGCTAATTAAACTTGAACAATTAGATTTCCTCACAAGCAAGAATAGAAAATCATCTTTAGAACAGAGGCCCAGAAATGATAGATGAAGTAGTCTCTTTTCCACTTGATGATGCCAAACCTATCATCAATGTAATATTGATCCCTAACTTTTAAGTAGATTGTATTTTAAATGACATAACAACATATTGATCCCTGAATTTTAACTTTTTGTAGGACCTAATGTTATTTTATTCAAAAATTCATGCACAGAGTAATGTTTTGAGAGACAAAGGCAAACATACCCATTTATGTGCAGATATAAACTTTCTATCAAAAGCTCATTCTCATATAGCTGCATACAAATACCATAACTGCATTTGTACACCTGTTAGGGAAAAAGAAAAAAGAAAAAGAAGAAGAGCTTAGCACACTATACAAGAAGAATGAATATCATATGTGTAATTCAAAGTTAATTTTTTCAACAATAACAAGAAACCAAAGAGTTTGGTGGTAATTTGCTGACGTATTCAAGTGTCTCAATGCACATATAAAAGTAGGAAATGAAAGCAAATTGCATACTGCAAAAATACAATAGTCAAACAATAACTGGAGGCCAATTCCAATTAAAATTCTATGTTCTTCACCACAGATGATTAATCATTATGATAACTAGTACTACTTAAATGGTAAAAAGGTACATTACTTGACACCAAGACACCATCATCTTCATTGTCCTAGACAATTGCAGCCTTGTACCTATCCATTTGTGCTCTTCTAACTTTATCCTCAAAGCTACATCATCCTCTTATAATTAACACATATGGGGAAGTAATATTAGCATCTTTTTCAACAAAATTTTTCATATCTAAGCATGCATCAATAGGCTCTGCCAAATACAGCGACCCATATTCACCGGTGCTCTTAATTGCCGGAGCTGAAAATCATCAGCAAAACCCAGAATCAGCATTGACATTACAAGCAATAAATATGCATAAAAATGACAGATTTATGCATCTCACTTCCTAACTTACAGCTAAATCCACAGAATATCAAGTTGTTAATCGTTATTTTCAACTCCTGATCTTTTTTAATAGAATATTCTCAACTCTTAAACTATCAACAATAAGCAAAAGAAAGGTAATATACGCATTTCATATAAAAATCAAAATCCAAACTCTCAACTTGTTGAATTATGTATATATTAAGCTTAATTGGATAAACAACTAACTTTCTCTGAGCTACAGCATTATTGAAAAAAAAATAAAATTTTTAATTAAAAAAAAGAAACTCAACGAAATTAGCTTCAACATCATCGAAAGACAAAGTAACATTGCTGCCAATCAAAACCACACTCGCTGAGGCAACAAAATAGCAAGCTAACAAATAAAAGAAAAAAATAACCATCACAACAAGGAGAACACGCTTCATTATTGATTCCATAATGAAAAGAACAAAATCCCCAACTGCTGGAATTGTAAAGGAATTTAAGTTAACAACTATTGTTAATAACTGGAACGACAATGCACAAAAAGACAGGAAATAAATCTGTATTTACAAAACTGCAATTACAGATTAAAATTTTCAATTGAAAACTATAACAAATGGCGATTTATTTAATGAACAATACCTAAAACGCACTATCTAATAACTATGTTTATTAAACTCTTAAAAAATATTTCAATATGTTATTTACTTTTAAATAAATTCTCGACATTGAAACAGAGGATGAATGAATGAATTTTAAGGAATCAAAACAGAGGATATGAGAGTTACCATAATCGATTACTAAAATTTCCTCCAAAATAGAGACCAATTTTGACCCCAATTCCTTTGAGCCTTCAATAAAACAATAAGCATTTGAACACCAAGAGTTAATAGTTTTGAGCTTAGCTAAATAATCAAGCAGCTTTCTAAGGCATTGTGTTAGAAAATACTTTCCAACTATGAATCTAAAACCAGCTGAACATACCTGACATTTCTGCAATACATGAAAATAAACCTTAATTTTCGGGTGCAGAGAGAAAATTCATAGCCACCTCGCTGGCATATGTGCAGCTCCTCTAGACTGTCAGAGACAAAAAAAATAGAACAACAATGAATACACTGCAAATATACAAAGAAGATTTAATAGATAAATGTTTAAAATAATGCAATAAACTTCATTTCCCCAGAATATAGAAACTGAAACAAAACCACTGCGCAATCGAGCTCCTACACAAAAATTATCAACTTCCTCCATATATAAGCTTGCGCAATTGCCCATTTTTAACCCAACCTTTAACAATTAAGAAAAATGATAAACTATACAGTTTCGCTCAAAGCACCCTTCTTTCTTTAAGCAAACTTCAAAAATCAAAATAGCCAAAAAAAATCGTATATGTTGAACAGCGAAGGATCTGAATCATTTAAATTTTCAGATAAAAAAGAAAAGGATAATTGAAAGTGCAGAGATTTAAGATTTATATCTTTTACTAAAATCAACCATGAAAAAAATAATGACTTGCTATGTAAACTCAGCTAACCGGTTTCCATGAACTTTAAACTATGACAAACATAAGTGAAGAAACAAAAATATAAAACTTGATCATCCAATACCCACCAAAATCATAAAAGAAAAAGCTGCTCAAGCATTATTAATGAAAGTTCAAATACCCACCAAAATCGTAAAATATAAGAGTCATCATGCCTAGGAGGTAATAAATTCCTTTCAAGAGCTTTCGAGTTTTTGGTTTTGATTGGGCATTTTGGAGGAGAAAGGTTAATTTGAAATTCACACCCCTTTAATTTTTCATTTCATTGGCACCTACTGATCCCGCTAAAATAGAAAATAGCATTTCAGATTATTAGCTAGGGTTAATTACCTAGCTAAAATTAGCATGGAATTTTTTGTCGCTAGATGCTTCATTAAATTAGCAAGGACTTCATTTGTAGCTAAATTTCAGCGAGGGAATAGCGAGGGATATTTCCTAGCTAAATTGGTGAGGACAATAGTCCAAGCTAATGCATCATGAATTAAGTATCAGCGAGGGAATAGCGAGGGATATGTCCTCACTCAAGGGGTTCCCCTTTACATTTTGACTCAGTTTTTCACAAAAAACTCGAAGGGGTACCCCATTGCATTTTTACTCAATTTTTCACCAAAAACCCAAAGGGATACCCTCTCACATTTTGGCTCAGTTTTTCACCAAAAACTCAATGGGGTACCCCTTTGCATTTTGTCTCAGATTTCACCAAAAATTCAAAGGGTACCCCTTTGTATTTTTGCTCAATTTTCACAAAAAACTCAAAAGGGTAGCCTTTTGAATTTTGCCTCAGTTTTTCACCAACAACTCCAAGGGGTACCCCTTTGTGTTTTGGCTTAGTTTTTCACCAAAAACTCACAGGGCACCCCGTTGCAATTTTGCTCAGTTTTTCACAAAAAAGTCAAAGGAGTGCCCCTTTACATTTTGGCCCATGTTTTCACCAAAAACTCAAAGGGGAACCGCTTTGTATTTTTGCTCAGATTTTAAAAAAAAAAACTCAAAGGGGTACCCCTATACATTTTGTCTCAATTTTTCACCGAAAAACTCAAAGGGATACCCCTTTGTATTTTTGCTCGGTTTTCACCAAAACCTCAAAGGGGTATTGCTTTGTATTTTTGCTCAGATTTTCACAAAAAACTCAAAGGGGTAGCACTTTGTATTTTTGCTCAGTGTTTCAGAAAAAACTCAAAGGGGGTACCCTTTTAAATTTTTAATCAATTTTTCACCGAAAACTCAAAGGGGTACCCCCTCGCATTTTTGCTCAAATTTTCACCAAAAACACAATGTGGTAACCCTTTGCATTTTGTCTCAATTTTTAAACAAAAAATTAAAAGGGGTACCAATTTGCATTTTTGCTGAGGATTTTTACAAAAAATTAAAGGGGTATCCCTTTGCATTTTGCCTGAGTTTTTCACCAAAAACTCTAAGGGGTACCCCTTTGCATTTTGGCTCAGTTCATCACCTAAAACTCATAGGGGTATCCCTTTACAATTTTGCTCATTTTTTAATAAATAACTCAAAGGGGCACCCCTTTACATTTTTGCTTATGTTTTCACCAAAAAGTCAAAGGAGTACCCCTTTGGATTTTATCTCAGTTTTTCACTAAAATCTCAATGGGATACCCCTTTACATTTTGTCTCAATTTTTCACTGAAAAACTCAAAGGGGTGCCCCTTTGCATTTTTGCTCAGTTTTCACCAAAAACTCAAAGGGGTACTCCTTTGTATTTTTGCTCAATTTTTCACAAAAAACTAAAAGGGGTACCCCTTTACATTTTTTCTCAGTTTTTCAGAAAAAACTCAAGGGGGTACCCCCTTACATTGTGCCTCAGTTTTTTACCAAAAACTCAAAGGGGTACCCCCTCGCATTTTGGCTCAGTTTTTCACCAAAAACTCAATGGGGTACCCCTTTGCATTTTATCTCAATTTTTCAATGAAAAACTCAAAGGGGTACCAATTTTCATTTTTGCTGAGGATTTCACCAAAAACTCGAAGGGGTACCCCTTTGCATTTTGCCTCAGTTTTTCACCAAAAACTCAAAGGGGTACCCCTTTGTGGCTCAGTTTCTCACCTAAAACTCACAGGGTTACCCCTTTGCAAATTGCTCAGTTTTTCACAAAAAACTCAAACAGGTACCCCTTTACATTTTTGCTCAGTTTTTTACAAAAAACTCGAAGGGGTACCCCTTTGGATTTTGTCTCAGTTTTTCACCAAAAACTCCAAGGGGTATCCCTTTGCATTTTGGCTCAGTTTTTCACCTAAAACTCATAGGGGTACCTCTTTGCAATTTTGTCAGTTTTTCACAAAAAACTCAAAGGGGTACCCCTTTGCATTTTTGCTCAGTTTTCACCAAAAATTCAAAAGGGTATCCCTTTTGTATTTTTGCTCAGTTATTCACAAAAAACTAAAAGCGATACCCCTTTGCATTTTTGCTTAGTTTTTCAGAAAAAACTCAAGGGGGTACCCCTTTACATTTTGACTCAGTTTTCCACCAAAAACTCAAAGGGGTACCCCTTCACATTTTTACTCAATTTTTCACTGCAAAATAAAAGGGGTACCCCCTCGCATTTTGGCTCAGTTTTTCAACAAAAACTTAATGGGGTAACCCTTTGCATTTTCTCTCAATTTTGCAACAAAAAACTCAAAGGTATACCAATTTGCATTTTGCCTCAGTTTTTCACCAAAAACTCCAAGGGGTACCCCTTTGCATTTTTGCTCAATTTTTCACCAAAACTCATAGGGGTAACCCTTTGAAATTTTTCTTAGTTTTTCACAAAAAACTCAAAGGGGTACCCCTTTGGATTTTGTCTTAGTTTTTCACCAAAAACTCAATGGGATACCCCTCTCCATTTTGTCTCAATTTTTCATCGAAAAATTTCAAACGGGTATCCCTTTTGTATTTTTGCTCAGATTTCACCAAAAACTCAAAGGGGTACCACTTTGTATTTTTTCTCAGTTTTTCACAAAAAACTCAAAGGGTTACCCCTTTGCATTTTTGCTCAGTTTTTCAGAAAAAACTCAAGGGGTACCCCTTTTAATTTTGCCTCAATTTTTCACAAAAAATACAAAGGGGTACGCCTTTGCATTTTTACTCAATATTTCACCGAAAACTCAAAGGGGTACCACCTCGCATTTTGGCTCATTTTTTCACCAAAAACTCAATGGGGTAACCCTTTGCATTTTGTCTAAATTTTTCAACTAAAAACTCAAAGGGGTACCAATTTGCATTTTGCCTCAGTTTTTCTTCAAAAACTCCAAGGGGTACCCCTTTGTGTTTATGCTCAGTTTTTCACCAACAACTCACAGGGGCACCCCTTTGAAATTTTACTCAGTTTTTCGCAAAAAAGTCAAAGGCGTATCCCTTTGCATTTTGCCCCATTTTTTCACCAAAAACTCAAAGCTGTACCCCTTTGCATTTTCACTAAATTTTTCACAAAAAATTCAAAGGGATACCCCTTTGGATTTTGTCTCAATTTTTAACCAAAAACTCAATGGGATACCCCTTTACATTTTTTCTTAATTTTTCATCGAAAAACTCGAAGGGGTATCCCTTTGTAATTTTGCTCAGATTTCACCAAAAATTCAAAGGGTACCCATTTGTTTTTTTGCTCTGTTTTTCACAAAAAACTCAGAGGGGTACCCCTTTGCATTTTCGCTTAGATTTTTGGAAAAAACTCATGGGGCTAACACTTTGCATTTTGCCTTAATTTTTCACCAAAAATTCATAGGGGTACCCCTTTCCATTTTTACTTAATGTTTCACCGAAAACTCAAATGGGTACCCCCCTCGCATTTTGGCTCAATTTTTTACCAAAAACACAATGTGGTAACCCTTTGCATTTTGTCTCAATATTTTAACAAAAAATTCAAAGGGGTTCCAATTTGCATTTTTGCTGAGGATTTAAAAAAAAACTCTAAGGGATACCCCTTTGCATTTTGCCTCAATTTTTCACCAAAAACTCCAAGGGGTATCACTTTGTATTTTCGCTCCATTTTTTACATAAAACTCACAGGGGTACCCTTTGCAATTTTGCTTAGTTTTTCACAAAAACTCAATGGGGCACCCCTTTGCATTTTTTTTTCAGTTTTTCACCAAAAACTCAAAGGAGTACCCCTTTTGATTTTGTCTCAGTTTTTCACCAAAAATTCAATGGGATACCCCTTTAATTTTTGTCCTAATTTATCACCGAAGAAATCAAAGGGGTACCCCTTTGCATTTTTGCTCAGTTTTTACCAAAAACTCAAAGGGGTACCCCTATGTATTTTTGCTCAGTTTTTCACAAAAATTTAAAAGGGGTACCCCTTTGCATTTTTTGTCAGTTTTTCAGAAAAACTCAAGGGGTTCCCCTTTACATTTTGACTCAGTTTTTCACAAAAAACTCGAAGGGGTACCCCATTGCATTTTTACTCAATTTTTCACCAAAAACCCAAAGGGGTACCCTCTCACATTTTGGCTCAGTTTTTCACCAAAAACTCAATGGGGTACCCCTTTGCATTTTGTCTCAGATTTCACCAAAAACTCAAAGGGTACCCCTTTGTATTTTTGTTCAATTTTCACAAAAAACTCAAAAGGGTAGCCTTTTGCATTTTGCCTCAATTTTTCACAAACAACTCCAAGGGGTACCCCTTTGTGTTTTGGCTTATGTTTTCACCAAAAACTCACAGGGCACCCCATTGTAATTTTGCTCAGTTTTTCACAAAAAAGTCAAAGGAGTGCCCCTTTACATTTTGGCCCAGGTTTTCACCAAAAACTCAAAGGGGAACCGCTTTGTATTTTTGCTCAGATTTTCAAAAAAAAACTCAAAGGGGTACCCCTATACATTTTGTCTCAATTTTTCACCGAAAAACTCAAAGGGATACCCCTTTGTATTTTTGCTCGGTTTTCACCAAAACCTCAAAGGGGTACCGCTTTATATTTTTGCTCAGATTTTCACAAAAAACTCAAAGTGGTAGCACTTTGTATTTTTGCTCAGTGTTTCAGAAAAAACTCAAAGGGGGTACCCTATTAAATTTTTAATCAATTTTTCACCGAAAACTCAAAGGGGTACCCCCTCGCATTTTTGCTCAAATTTTCACCAAAAACACAATGTGGTAACCCTTTGCATTTTGTCTTAATTTTTAAACAAAAAATTAAAAGGGGTACCAATTTGCATTTTTGCTGAGGATTTTTACAAAAAATTAAAGGGGTATCCCTTTGCATTTTGCCTGAGTTTTTCACCAAAAACTCTAAGGGGTACCCCTTTGCATTTTGGCTCAGTTTATCACCTAAAACTCATAGGGGTATCCATTTATAATTTTGCTCATTTTTTAATAAATAACTCAAAGGGGCACCCCTTTACATTTTTGCTTATGTTTTCACCAAAAAGTCAAAGGAGTACCCCTTTGGATTTTATCTCAGTTTTTCACTAAAATCTCAATGGGATACCCCTTTATATTTTGTCTCAATTTTACACCGAAAAACTCAAAGGGGTGCCCCTTTGCATTTTTGCTCAGTTTTCACCAAAAACTCAAAGGGGTATTCCTTTGTATTTTTGCTCAATTTTTCACAAAAAACTAAAAGGGGTACCCCTTTACATTTTTGCTCAGTTTTTCAGAAAAAACTCAAGGGGGTACCCCTTTACATTGTGCCTCAGTTTTTTACCAAAAACTTAAAGGGGTACCAGATTGAATTTTTACTCAATCTTTCACCGAAAACTCAAAGGGGTACCCCCTCGCATTTTGGCTCAGTTTTTCACCAAAAACTCAATGGGGTACCCCTTTGCATTTTATCTCAATTTTTCAATGAAAAACTCAAAGGGGTACCAATTTTCATTTTTGCTGAGAATTTCACCAAAAACTCGAAGGGGTACCCCTTTGCATTTTGCCTCAATTTTTCACCAAAAACTCAAAGGGGTACCCCTTTGTGGCTCAGTTTCTAACCTAAAACTCACAGGGTTACCCCTTTGCAAATTGCTCAGTTTTTCACAAAAAACTCAAACAGGTACCACCTTTGCATTTTTGCTCAGTTTTTTACAAAAAACTCGAAGGGGTACCCCTTTGGATTTTGTCTCAGTTTTTCACCAAAAACTCAATGGCATACCCCTTTACATTTTGTCTCAAATTTTCACCGAAAAACTCAAAGGAGTATCACTTTGGATTTTTGCTCAGATTTCCCTAAAAACTCAAAGGGTAACCCTTTGTATTTTTGCTCAATTTTTCACAAAAAACTCAAAGGGGTACCCCTTACCATTTTTGCTCAGTTTTTCAGAAACAACTCAAGGGGGTACCCCTTTGCATTTTGCCTCGGATTTTCACCAAAAAATTCAAAAGGGTACTCCTTTCAATTTTTACTCAAATTTTCACCAAAAACTCAAAGGGGTACCCCCTCGCATTTTGGCTCAGTTTTTCACCAAAAACTCAATGGGGTACCCCTTTGCATTTTATCTCAATTTTTCAATGAAAAACTCAAAGGGGTACCAATTTTCATTTTTGCTGAGAATTTCACCAAAAACTCGAAGGGGTACCCCTTTGCATTTTGCCTCAATTTTTCACCAAAAACTCAAAGGGGTACCCCTTTGTGGCTCAGTTTCTAACCTAAAACTCACAGGGTTACCCCTTTGCAAATTGCTCAGTTTTTCACAAAAAACTCAAACAGGTACCCCTTTGCATTTTTGCTCAGTTTTTTACAAAAAACTCGAAGGGGTACCCCTTTGGATTTTGTCTCAGTTTTTCACCAAAAACTCAATGGCATACCCCTTTACATTTTGTCTCAAATTTTCACTGAAAAACTCAAAGGAGTATCACTTTGGATTTTTGCTCAGATTTCCCTAAAAACTCAAAGGGTAACCCTTTGTATTTTTGCTCAATTTTTCACAAAAAACTCAAAGGGGTACCCCTTACCATTTTTGCTCAGTTTTTCAGAAACAACTCAAGGGGGTACCCCTTTGCATTTTGCCTCGGATTTTCACCAAAAATTCAAAAGGGTACTCCTTTCAATTTTTACTCAAATTTTCACTGAAAACTCAAAGGGGTACCCCCTCGCATTTTGGCTCAATTTTTCACCAAAAACTCATTGTGGTAACCCTTTTCATTTTGTCTCAAATTTTCACCGAAAAACTCAAAGGGGTATCCCTTTGTATTTTTGCTCATATTTGACCAAAAACTCAAAGGGTACCCTTTTGTATTTTTGCTCAGTTTTTCACAAAAAACTCAAAGGGGTAGCCCTTTGCAATTTTGCACAGTTTTTCAGAAAAAACTCAAGGGGGTACCCCTTTGCGTTTTGCCTCAATTTTTCATTAAAAAGTCAAAGGGGTACCCCTTTAAATTTTTACTCAATTTTTCATCGAAAACACGAAGTGGTACCCCCTCTCATTTTGGCTCAATTTTTACCAAAAACTCAATATGGTAAACCTTTGCATTTCGTCTCAATTTTTCAAGAAAAAAACTCAAAGGGGTACCAATTTCCATTTTTGCTGAGGATTTCAACAAAAACTCAAAGGGGTACCCCTTTGCATTTTACCTCAGTTTTTCACTAAAAACTCCAAGGGGTATCCCTTTGCATTTTAGCTCAGTTTTTCACCTAAAACTCAAAGGGGTACCCTTTTGCAATTTTGCTCATTTTTTCACAAAAAACTCAAAGGGGTACCCCTTTGTATTTTTGCTTAGTTATTCACAAAAAACTCCAAGGGATACCCCTTTTCATTTTTGCTTAGTTTTTCAGAAAAAACTCAAGGGGGTACCCTTTTATATTTTGACATAGTTTTTCAATAAAAACTCAAAGGGGTACCCCATTTCATTTTTACTCAATTTTTCACCGAAAACTAAAAGGGGTACCCCCTTGCAATTTGGATCAATTTTTCACCAAAAACTCAAAAGGGTACCCCTTTTCATTTTCTCTCAATTTTTCAACAAAAAACTCAAAGGTGTACCAATTTGCATTTTGCCTCAGTTTTTCACCAAAAACTCCAAGGGGTACCCCTTTTCATTTTGGCTCAGTTTTTCACCTAAAACTCATAGGGGTAAACCTTTGCAATTTTTTTCAGTTTTTCACAAAAAAACTCAAAGGCGTACCACTTTGCATTTTTTGCTCAGTTTTTCACCAAAATCTCAAAGGCGCACCCCTTTGGATTTTGTCCCAGTTTTCACCAAAAACTCAATGGGATACCCCTTTACATTTTGTCTCAATTTTTCATCGAAAAACTCAAACAGGTATCCCTTTGTATGTTTGCTCATTTTTCATAAAAAACTCAACGGGGTACCACTTTGTATTTTTGCTCAGTTTTTCATAAAAAACTCAAAGGGGTACCGCTTTGTATTTTTGCTCAGTTTTTTAGAGAAAACTCAAGGGGTACCCATTTCCATTTTATCTCAGTTTTTCACAAAAAAATTCAAAGAGGTACGCCTTTGCATTTTTACTCAATTTTTCACCGAAAATTCAAAGGGGTACGCCTTTGCATTTTTACTCAATTTTTCACCGAAAAACTCAAAGGGATACCCCTTTGTATTTTTGCTCGATTTTCACCAAAACCTCAAAGGGGTACCACTTTGTATTTTTGCTCAGATTTTCACAAAAAACTCAAAGGGGTAGCACTTTGTATTTTTGCTCAGTGTTTCAGAAAAAACTCAAAGGGGGTACCCTTTTAAATTTTTAATCAATTTTTCACCGGAAACTCAAAGGGGTACCCCCTCGCATTTTTGCTCAAATTTTCACCAAAAACACAATGTGGTAACCCTTTGCATTTTGTCTCAATTTTTAAACAAAAAATTAAAAGGGGTACCAATTTGCATTTTTGCTGAGGATTTTTACAAAAAATTAAAGGGGTATCCCTTTGCATTTTGCCTGAGTTTTTCACCAAAAACTCTAAGGGGTACCCCTTTGCATTTTGGCTCAGTTCATCGCCTAAAACTCATAGGGGTATCCCTTTACAATTTTGCTCATTTTTTAATAAATAACTCAAAGGGGCACCCCTTTACATTTTTGCTTATGTTTTTACCAAAAAGTCAAAGGAGTACCCCTTTGGATTTTATCTCAGTTTTTCACTAAAATCTCAATGGGATACCCCTTTATATTTTGTCTCAATTTTTCACCGAAAAACTCAAAGGGGTGCCCCTTTGCATTTTTGCTCAGTTTTCACCAAAAACTCAAAGGGGTATTCCTTTGTATTTTTGCTCAATTTTTTACAAAAAACTAAAAGGGGTACCCCTTTACATTTTTGCTCAGTTTTTCAGAAAAAACTCAAGGGGGTACCCCTTTACATTGTGCCTCAGTTTTTTACCAAAAACTTAAAGGGGTACCAGATTGAATTTTTACTCAATCTTTCACCGAAAACTCAAAGGGGTACCCCCTCGCATTTTGGCTCAGTTTTTCACCAAAAACTCAATGGGGTACCCCTTTGCATTTTATCTCAATTTTTCAATGAAAAACTCAAAGGGGTATCAATTTTCATTTTTGCTGAGAATTTCACCAAAAACTCGAAGGGGTGCCCCTTTGCATTTTGCCTCAATTTTTCACCAAAAACTCAAAGGGGTACCCCTTTGTGGCTCAGTTTCTAACCTAAAACTCACAGGGTTACCCCTTTGCAAATTGCTCAGTTTTTCACAAAAAACTCAAACAGGTACCCCTTTGCATTTTTGCTCAGTTTTTTACAAAAAACTTGAAGGGGTACCCCTTTGGATTTTGTCTCAGTTTTTCACCAAAAACTCAATGGCATACCCCTTTACATTTTGTCTCAAATTTTCACCGAAAAACTCAAAGGAGTATCCCTTTGGATTTTTGCTCAGATTTCCCTAAAAACTCAAAGGGTAACCCTTTGTATTTTTGCTCAATTTTTCACAAAAAACTCAAAGGGGTACCCCTTACCATTTTTGCTCAGTTTTTCAGAAACAACTCAAGGGGGTACCCCTTTGCATTTTTCCTCGGATTTTCACCAAAAATTCAAAAGGGTACTCCTTTCAATTTTTACTCAAATTTTCACCGAAAACTCAAAGGGGTACCCCCTCGCATTTTGGCTCAATTTTTCACCAAAAACTCATTGTGGTAACCCTTTTCATTTTGTCTCAAATTTTCACCGAAAAACTCAAAGGGGTATCCCTTTGTATTTTTGCTCATATTTGACCAAAAACTCAAAGGGTACCCTTTTGTATTTTTGCTCAGTTTTTCACAAAAAACTCAAAGGGGTAGCCCTTTGCAATTTTGCACAGTTTTTCAGAAAAAACTCAAGGGGGTACCCCTTTGCGTTTTGCCTCAATTTTTCATTAAAAAGTCAAAGGGGTACCCCTTTAAATTTTTACTCAATTTTTCATCGAAAACACGAAGTGGTACCCCCTCTCATTTTGGCTCAATTTTTACCAAAAACTCAATATGGTAAACCTTTGCATTTCGTCTCAATTTTTCAAGAAAAAACTCAAAGGGGTACCAATTTCCATTTTTGCTGAGGATTTCAACAAAAACTCAAAGGGGTACCCCTTTGCATTTTACCTTAGTTTTCACTAAAAACTCCAAGGGGTATCCCTTTGCATTTTAGCTCAGTTTTTCACCTAAAACTCAAAGGGGTACCCTTTTGCAATTTTGCTCATTTTTTCACAAAAAACTCAAAGGGGTACCCCTTTGTATTTTTGCTTAGTTATTCACAAAAAACTCCAAGGGATACCCCTTTTCATTTTTGCTTAGTTTTTCAGAAAAAACTCAAGGGGGTACCCTTTTATATTTTGACTTAGTTTTTCAACAAAAACTCAAAGGGGTACCCCATTTCATTTTTACTCAATTTTTCACCGAAAACTAAAAGGGGTACCCCCTTGCAATTTGGATCAATTTTTCACCAAAAACTCAAATTGGTACCCCTTTTCATTTTCTCTCAATTTTTCAACAAAAAACTCAAAGGTGTACCAATTTGCATTTTGCCTCAGTTTTTCACCAAAAACTCCAAGGGGTACCCCTTTTCATTTTGGCTCAGTTTTTCACCTAAAACTCATAGGGGTAACCCTTTGCAATTTTTTTCAGTTTTTCACAAAAAAACTCAAAGGTGTACCACTTTGCATTTTTTGCTCAGTTTTTCACCAAAATCTCAAAGGGGTACCCCTTTGGATTTTGTCCCAGTTTTCACCAAAAACTCAATAGGATACCCCTTTACATTTTGTCTCAATTTTTCATCGAAAAACTCAAACAGGTATCCCTTTGTATGTTTGCTCATTTTTCATAAAAAACTCAACGGGGTACCACTTTGTATTTTTGCTCAGTTTTTCATAAAAAACTCAAAGGGGTACCGCTTTGTATTTTTGCTCAGTTTTTTAGAGAAAACTCAAGGGGTACCCATTTCCATTTTATCTCAGTTTTTCACAAAAAAAAATTCAAAGAGGTACGCCTTTGTATTTTTACTCAATTTTTCACCGAAAATTCAAAGGGGTACGCCTTTGCATTTTTACTCAATTTTTCACCGAAAAAATCAAAGGGATACCCCTTTGTATTTTTGCTCGATTTTCACCAAAACCTCAAAGGGGTACCGCTTTGTATTTTTGCTCAGATTTTCACAAAAAACTCAAAGGGGTAGCACTTTGTATTTTTGCTCAGTGTTTCAGAAAAAACTCAAAGGGGGTACCCTTTTAAATTTTTAATCAATTTTTCACCGGAAACTCAAAGGGGTACCCCCTCGCATTTTTGCTCAAATTTTCACCAAAAACACAATGTGGTAACCCTTTGCATTTTGTCTCAATTTTTAAACAAAAAATTAAAAGGGGTACCAATTTGCATTTTTGGTGAGGATTTTTACAAAAAATTAAAGGGGTATCCCTTTGCATTTTGCCTGAGTTTTTCACCAAAAACTCTAAGGGGTACCCCTTTGCATTTTGGCTCAGTTCATCACCTAAAACTCATAGGGGTATCCCTTTACAATTTTGCTCATTTTTTAATAAATAACTCAAAGGGGCACCCCTTTACATTTTTGCTTATGTTTTTACCAAAAAGTCAAAGGAGTACCCCTTTGGATTTTATCTCAGTTTTTCACTAAAATCTCAATGGGATACCCCTTTATATTTTGTCTCAATTTTTCACCGAAAAACTCAAAGGGTTGCCCCTTTGCATTTTTGCTCAGTTTTCACCAAAAACTCAAAGGGGTATTCCTTTGTATTTTTGCTCAATTTTTCACAAAAAACTAAAAGGGGTACCCCTTTACATTTTTGCTCAGTTTTTCAGAAAAAACTCAAGGGGGTACCCCTTTACATTGTGCCTCAGTTTTTTACCAAAAACTTAAAGGGGTACCAGATTGAATTTTTACTCAATCTTTCACCGAAAACTCAAAGGGGTACCCCCTCGCATTTTGGCTCAGTTTTTCACCAAAATCTCAATGGGGTACCCCTTTGCATTTTATCTCAATTTTTCAATGAAAAACTCAAAGGGGTATCAATTTTCATTTTTGCTGAGAATTTCACCAAAAACTCGAAGGGGTGCCCCTTTGCATTTTGCCTCAATTTTTCACCAAAAACTCAAAGGGGTACCCCTTTGTGGCTCAGTTTCTAACCTAAAACTCACAGGGTTACCCCTTTGCAAATTGCTCAGTTTTTCACAAAAAACTCAAACAGGTACCCCTTTGCATTTTTGCTCAGTTTTTTACAAAAAACTTGAAGGGGTACCCCTTTGGATTTTGTCTCAGTTTTTCACCAAAAACTCAATGGCATACCCCTTTACATTTTGTCTCAAATTTTCACCGAAAAACTCAAAGGAGTATCCCTTTGGATTTTTGCTCAGATTTCCCTAAAAACTCAAAGGGTAACCCTTTGTATTTTTGCTCAATTTTTCACAAAAAACTCAAAGGGGTACCCCTTACCATTTTTGCTCAGTTTTTCAGAAACAACTCAAGGGGGTACCCCTTTGCATTTTTCCTCGGATTTTCACCAAAAATTCAAAAGGGTACTCCTTTCAATTTTTACTCAAATTTTCACCGAAAACTCAAAGGGGTACCCCCTCGCATTTTGGCTCAATTTTTCACCAAAAACTCATTGTGGTAACCCTTTTCATTTTGTCTCAAATTTTCACCGAAAAACTCAAAGGGGTATCCCTTTGTATTTTTGCTCATATTTGACCAAAAACTCAAAGGGTACCCTTTTGTATTTTTGCTCAGTTTTTCACAAAAAACTCAAAGGGGTAGCCCTTTGCAATTTTGCACAGTTTTTCAGAAAAAACTCAAGGGGGTACCCCTTTGCGTTTTGCCTCAATTTTTCATTAAAAAGTCAAAGGGGTACCCCTTTAAATTTTTACTCAATTTTTCATCGAAAACACGAAGTGGTACCCCCTCTCATTTTGGCTCAATTTTTACCAAAAACTCAATATGGTAAACCTTTGCATTTCATCTCAATTTTTCAAGAAAAAACTCAAAGGGGTACCAATTTCCATTTTTGCTGAGGATTTCAACAAAAACTCAAAGGGGTACCCCTTTGCATTTTACCTCAGTTTTCACTAAAAACTCCAAGGGGTATCCCTTTGCATTTTAGCTCAGTTTTTCACCTAAAACTCAAAGGGGTACCCTTTTGCAATTTTGCTCATTTTTTCACAAAAAACTCAAAGGGGTACCCCTTTGTATTTTTGCTTAGTTATTCACAAAAAACTCCAAGGGATACCCCTTTTCATTTTTGCTTAGTTTTTCAGAAAAAACTCAAGGGGGTACCCTTTTATATTTTGACTTAGTTTTTCAACAAAAACTCAAAGGGGTACCCCATTTCATTTTTACTCAATTTTTCACCGAAAACTAAAAGGGGTACCCCCTTGCAATTTGGATCAATTTTTCACCAAAAACTCAAATTGGTACCCCTTTTCATTTTCTCTCAATTTTTCAACAAAAAACTCAAAGGTGTACCAATTTGCATTTTGCCTCAGTTTTTCACCAAAAACTCCAAGGGGTACCCCTTTTCATTTTGGCTCAGTTTTTCACCTAAAACTCATAGGGGTAACCCTTTGCAATTTTTTTCAGTTTTTCACAAAAAAACTCAAAGGTGTACCACTTTGCATTTTTTGCTCAGTTTTTCACCAAAATCTCAAAGGGGTACCCCTTTGGATTTTGTCCCAGTTTTCACCAAAAACTCAATGGGATACCCCTTTACATTTTGTCTCAATTTTTCATCGAAAAACTCAAACAGGTATCCCTTTGTATGTTTGCTCATTTTTCATAAAAAACTCAACGGGGTACCACTTTGTATTTTTGCTCAGTTTTTCATAAAAAACTCAAAGGGGTACCGCTTTGTATTTTTGCTCAGTTTTTTAGAGAAAACTCAAGGGGTACCCATTTCCATTTTATCTCAGTTTTTCACAAAAAAATTCAAAGAGGTACGCCTTTGCATTTTTACTCAATTTTTCACCGAAAATTCAAAGGGGTACGCCTTTGCATTTTTACTCAATTTTTCACCGAAAAACTCAAAGGGATACCCCTTTGTATTTTTGCTCGATTTTCACCAAAACCTCAAAGGGGTACCGCTTTGTATTTTTGCTCAGATTTTCACAAAAAACTCAAAGGGGTAGCACTTTGTATTTTTGCTCAGTGTTTCAGAAAAAACTCAAAGGGGGTACCCTTTTAAATTTTTAATCAATTTTTCATCGGAAACTCAAAGGGGTACCCCCTCGCATTTTTGCTCAAATTTTCACCAAAAACACAATGTGGTAACCCTTTGCATTTTGTCTCAATTTTTAAACAAAAAATTAAAAGGGGTACCAATTTGCATTTTTGGTGAGGATTTTTACAAAAAATTAAAGGGGTATCCCTTTGCATTTTGCCTGAGTTTTTCACCAAAAACTCTAAGGGGTACCCCTTTGCATTTTGGCTCAGTTCATCACCTAAAACTCATAGGGGTATCCCTTTACAATTTTGCTCATTTTTTAATAAATAACTCAAAGGGGCACCCCTTTACATTTTTGCTTATATTTTCACCAAAAAGTCAAAGGAGTACCCCTTTGGATTTTATCTCAGTTTTTCACTAAAATCTAAATGGGATACCCCTTTACATTTTGTCTCAATTTTTCACCGAAAAACTCAAAGGGGTGCCCCTTTGCATTTTTGCTCAGTTTTCACCAAAAACTCAAAGGGGTACTCCTTTGTATTTTTGCTCAATTTTTCACAAAAAACTAAAAGGGGTACCCCTTTACATTTTTTCTCAGTTTTTCAGAAAAAACTCAAGGGGGTACCCCCTTACATTGTGCCTCAGTTTTTTACCAAAAACTTAAAGGGGTACCAGATTGAATTTTTACTCAATTTTTCACTGAAAACTCAAAGGGGTACCCCCTCGCATTTTGGCTCAGTTTTTCACCAAAAACTCAATGGGATAGCCCTTTGCATTTTATCTCAAATTTTCAATGAAAAACTCAAAGGGGTACCAATTTTCATTTTTGCTGAGGATTTCACCAAAAACTCGAAGGGGTACCCCTTTGCATTTTGCCTCAGTTTTTCACCAAAAACTCAAAGGGGTACCCCTTTGTGGCTCAGTTTCTCACCTAAAACTCACAGGGTTACCCCTTTGCAAATTGCTCAGTTTTTCACAAAAAACTCAAACAGGTACCCCTTTACATTTTTGCTCAGTTTTTTACAAAAAACTCGAAGGGGTACCCCTTTGGATTTTGTCTCAGTTTTTCACCAAAAACTCCAAGGGGTATCCCTTTGCATTTTGGCTCAGTTTTTCACCTAAAACTCATAGGGGTACCTCTTTGCAATTTTGTCAGTTTTTCACAAAAAACTCAAAGGGGTACCCCTTTGCATTTTTGCTCAGGTTTCACCAAAAATTCAAAAGGGTATCCCTTTTGTATTTTTGCTCAGTTATTCACAAAAAACTAAAAGGGATACCCCTTTGCATTTTTGCTTAGTTTTTCAGAAAAAACTCAAGGGGGTACCCCTTTACATTTTGACTCAGCTTTCCACCAAAAACTCAAAGGGGTACCCCTTCGCATTTTTACTCAATTTTTCACTGCAAACTAAAAGGGGTACCCCCTCGCATTTTGGCTCAGTTTTTCAACAAAAATTTAATGGGGTAACCCTTTGCATTTTCTCTCAATTTTTCAACAAAAAACTCAAAGGTATACCAATTTGCATTTTGCCTCAGTTTTTCACCAAAAACTCCAAGGGGTACCCCTTTGCATTTTTGCTCAATTTTTCACCAAAACTCATAGGGGTAACCCTTTGAAATTTTTCTCAGTTTTTCACAAAAAACTCAAAGGGGTACCCCTTTGGATTTTGTCTTAGTTTTTCACCAAAAACTCAATGGGATACCCCTCTCCATTTTGTCTCAATTTTTCATCGAAAAATTCAAACGGGTATCCCTTTTGTATTATTGCTCAGATTTCACCAAAAACTCAAAGGGGTACCACTTTGTATTTTTGCTCAGTTTTTCACAAAAAACTCAAAGGGTTACCCCTTTGCATTTTTGCTCAGTTTTTCAGAAAAAACTCAAGGGGTACCCCTTTTAATTTTGCCTCAATTTTTCACAAAAAATACAAAGGGGTACGCCTTTGCATTTTTACTCAATATTTCACCGAAAACTCAATGGGGTACCACCTTGCATTTTGGCTCATTTTTTCACCAAAAACTCAATGGGGTAACCCTTTGCATTTTGTCTAAATTTTTCAACTAAAAACTCAAAGGGGTACCAATTTGCATTTTTGCTGAGGATTTCACCAAAAACTCAAAGGGGTACCCCTTTGCATTTTGCCTCAGTTTTTCTTCAAAAACTCCAAGGGGTACCCCTTTGTGTTTATGCTCAGTTTTTCACCAACAACTCACAGGGGCACCCCTTTGCAATTTTACTCAGTTTTTCGCAAAAAAGTCAAAGGCGTATCCCTTTGCATTTTGCCCCATTTTTTCACCAAAAACTCAAAGCTGTACCCCTTTGCATTTTCACTAAACTTTTCACAAAAAATTCAAAGGGATACCCCTTTGGATTTTGTCTCAATTTTTCACCAAAAACTCAATGGGATACCCCTTTACATTTTTTCTTAATTTTTCATCGAAAAACTCGAAGGGGTATCCCTTTGTAATTTTGCTCAGATTTCACCAAAAATTCAAAGGGTACCCATTTGTTTTTTTGCTCTGTTTTTCACAAAAAACTCAGAGGGGTACCCCTTTGCATTTTCGCTTAGATTTTCGGAAAAAACTCATGGGGCTAACACTTTGCATTTTGCCTTAATTTTTCACCAAAAATTCATAGGGGTACCCCTTTCAATTTTTACTTAATGTTTCACCGAAAACTCAAATGGGTACCCCCCTCGCATTTTGGCTCAATTTTTTACCAAAAACACAATGTGGTAACCCTTTGCATTTTGTCTCAATATTTTAACAAAAAATTCAAAGGGGTTCCAATTTGCATTTTTGCTGAGGATTTAAAAAAAACTCTAAGGGATACCCCTTTGCATTTTGCCTCAATTTTTCACCAAAAACTCCAAGGGGTATCAATTTGTATTTTCGCTCCGTTTTTCACCTAAAACTCACAGGGGTACCCTTTGTAATTTTGCTTAGTTTTTCACAAAAACTCAAAGGGGCACCCCTTTGCATTTTTTTTTCAGTTTTTCACCAAAAACTCAAAGGAGTACCCCTTTTGATTTTGTCTCAGTTTTTCACCAAAAATTCAATGGGATACCCCTTTAATTTTTGTCCTAATTTATCACCAAAGAAATCAAAGGGGTACCCCTTTGCATTTTTGCTCAGTTTTTACCAAAAACTCAAAGGGGTACCCCAATGTATTTTTGCTCAGTTTTTCACAAAAATTTAAAAGGGGTACCCCTTTGCATTTTTGGTCAGTTTTTCAGAAAAACTCAAGGGGTTCCCCTTTACATTTTGACTCAGTTTTTCACAAAAAAACTCAAAGGGGTACCCCATTGCATTTTTACTCAATTTTTCACCAAAAACCCAAAGGGGTACCCTCTCACATTTTGGCTCAGTTTTTCACCAAAAACTCAATGGGGTACCCCTTTGCATTTTGTCTCAGATTTCACCAAAAACTCAAAGGGTACCCCTTTGTATTTTTGTTCAATTTTCACAAAAAACTCAAAAGGGTAGCCTTTTGCATTTTGCCTCAATTTTTCACAAACAACTCCAAGGGGTACCCCTTTGTGTTTTGGCTTATTTTTTCACCAAAAAATCACAGGGCACCCCATTGTAATTTTGCTCAGTTTTTCACAAAAAAGTCAAAGGAGTGCCCCTTTACATTTTGGCCCAGGTTTTCACCAAAAACTCAAAGGGGAACCGCTTTGTATTTTTGCTCAGATTTTCAAAAAAAAACTCAAAGGGGTACCCCTATACATTTTGTCTCAATTTTTCACCGAAAATCTCAAAGGGATACCCCATTGTATTTTTGCTCGGTTTTCACCAAAACCTCAAAGGGGTACCGCTTTATATTTTTGCTCAGATTTTCACAAAAAACTCAAAGGGGTAGCACTTTGTATTTTTGCTCAGTGTTTCAGAAAAAACTCAAAGGGGGTACCCTTTTAAATTTTTAATCAATTTTTCACCCAAAACTCAAAGGGGTACCCCCTCGTATTTTTGCTCAAATTTTCACCAAAAACACAATGTGGTAACCCTTTACATTTTGTCTCAATTTTTAAACAAAAAATTAAAAGGGGTACCAATTTGCATTTTTGCTGAGGATTTTTACAAAAAATTAAAGGGGTATCCCTTTGCATTTTGCCTGAGTTTTTCACCAAAAACTCTAAGGGGTACCCCTTTGCATTTTGGCTCACTTTATCACCTAAAACTCATAGGGGTATCCCTTTACAATTTTGCTCATTTTTTAATAAATAACTCAAAGGGGCACCCCTTTACATTTTTGCTTATGTTTTCACCAAAAAGTCAAAGGAGTACCCCTTTAGATTTTATCTCAGTTTTTCACTAAAATCTCAATGGGATACCCCTTTACATTTTGTCTCAATTTTTCACCGAAAAACTCAAAGGGGAGCCCCTTTGCTTTTTTGCTCAGTTTTCACCAAAAACTCAAAGGGGTACTCCTTTGTATTTTTGCTCAATTTTTCACAAAAAAACTAAAAGGGGTACCCCTTTACATTTTTGCTCAGTTTTTCAGAAAAAACTCAAGGGGGTACCCCTTTACATTGTGCCTCAGTTTTTTACCAAAAACTTAAAGGGGTACCAGATTGAATTTTTACTCAATTTTTCACCGAAAACTCAAAGGGGTACCCCCTCGCATTTTGGCTCAGTTTTTCACCAAAAACTCAATGGGGTACCCCTTTGCATTTTATCTCAATTTTTCAATGAAAAACTCAAAGGGGTACCAATTTTCATTTTTGCTGAGAATTTCACCAAAAACTCGAAGGGGTACCCCTTTACATTTTGCCTCAGTTTTTCACCAAAAACTCAAAGGGGTACCCCTTTGTGGCTCAGTTTCTAACCTAAAACTCACAGGGTTACCCCTTTGCAAATTGCTCAGTTTTTCACAAAAAACTCAAATAGGTACCCCTTTGCATTTTTGCTCAGTTTTTTACAAAAAACTCAAAGGGGTACCCCTTTGGATTTTGTCTCAGTTTTTCACCAAAAACTCAATGGCATACCCCTTTACATTTTGTCTCAAATTTTCACCGAAAAACTCAAAGGAGTATCCCTTTGGATTTTTGCTCAGATTTCACTAAAAACTCAAAGGGTAACCCTTTGTATTTTTGCTCAAATTTTCACAAAAAACTCAAAGGGGTACCCCTTACCATTTTTGCTCAGTTTTTCAGAAACAACTCAAGGGGGTACCCCTTTGCATTTTGCCTCGGATTTTCACAAAAAATTCAAAAGGGTACTCCTTTCAATTTTTACTCAAATTTTCACCGAAAATTCAAAGGGGTACCCCCTCGCATTTTCGCTCAATTTTTCACCAAAAACTCATTGTGGTAACCCTTTTCATTTTGTCTCAAATTTTCACCAAAAAACTCAAAGGGGTATCCCTTTGTATTTTTGCTCATATTTCACCAAAAACTCAAAGGGTACCCTTTTGTATTTTTTCTCAGTTTTTCACAAAAAACTCAAAGGGGTAGCCCTTTGCAATTTTGCACAGTTTTTCAGAAAAAACTCAAGGGGGTACCCCTTTGCGTTTTGCCTCAATTTTTCATTAAAAAGTCAAAGGGGTACCCCTTTAAATTTTTACTCAATTTTTCATCGAAAACACGAAGTGGTACCCCCTCTCATTTTGGCTCAATTTTTACCAAAAACTCAATATGGTAAACCTTTGCATTTCGTCTCAATTTTTCAAGAAAAAACTCAAAGGGGTACCAATTTCCATTTTTGCTGAGGATTTCAACAAAAACTCAAAGGGGTACCCCTTTGCATTTTACCTCAGTTTTTCACTAAAAACTCCAAGGGGTATCCCTTTGCATTTTAGCTCAGTTTTTCACCTAAAACTCAAAGGGGTACCCTTTTGTAATTTTGCTCAGTTTTTCACAAAAAACTCAAAGGGGTACCCCTTTGTATTTTTGCTTAGTTATTCACAAAAAACTCCAAGGGATACCCCTTTTCATTTTTGCTTAGTTTTTCAGAAAAAACTCAAGGGGGTACCCTTTTATATTTTGACTTAGTTTTTCAACAAAAACTCAAAGGGGTACCCCATTTCATTTTTACTCAATTTTTCACAGAAAACTAAAAGGGGTACCCCCTTGCATTTTGGATCAATTTTTCACCAAAAACTCAAAAGGGTACCCCTTTTCATTTTCTCTCAATTTTTCAACAAAAAACTCAAAGGTGTACCAATTTGCATTTTGCCTCAGTTTTTCACCAAAAACTCCAAGGGGTACCCCTTTTCATTTTGGCTCAGTTTTTCACCTAAAACTCATAGGGGTAACCCTTTGCAATTTTTTTCAGTTTTTCACAAAAAAACTCAAAGGCGTACCACTTTGCATTTTTTGCTCAGTTTTTCACCAAAATCTCAAAGGGGTACCCCTTTGGATTTTTTCCCATTTTTCACCAAAAACTCAATGGGATACCCCTTTACATTTTGTCTCAATTTTTCATCGAAAAACTCAAACAAGTATCCCTTTGTATGTTTGCTCATTTTTCATAAAAAACTCAACGGGGTACCACTTTGTATTTTTGCTCAGTTTTTCATAAAAAACTCAAAGGGGTATCCCTTTGTATTTTTGCTCATTTTTTTAGAGAAAACTCAAGGGGTACCCCTTTCCATTTTACCTCAGTTTTTCACAAAATAAATTCAAAGGGGTACGCCTTTGCATTTTTACTCAATTTTTCACCGAAAATTCAAAGGGGTACCCCCTCGCATTTTGGCTCATTTTTTCACCAAAAACTCAATGGGGAAACCCTTTACAATTTGCCATAATTTTTCAACGAAAAACTCAAAAGGGTACCCCATTGCATTTTGCCTCAGTTTTTCTTCAAAAACTCCAAGGGGTACTCCTTTGTGTTTATGCTCAGTTTTTCACCAAAAACTCACAGGGGCACCCCTTTGCAATTTTGCTCAGTTTTTCACAAAAAATTCAAAGGGGTACCCCTTTGCATTTTGCCCCAGTTTTTCACCAAAAACTCAAAGGGGTACCCCTTTGCATTTTCGCTCAATTTTTCACAAAAAATTCAAAGGCGTACCCCTTTGTATTTTGTCTCAATTTTTCACCAAAAACTCAATGGGATACCCCTTTACATTTTGTCTCAAATTTTCATCGAAAAACTCAAAGGGGTATCCCTTTGCATTTTTGCTCAGATTTCACCAAAAATTCAAAGGGTACCCCTTTCTTTTTTTGCTCTATTTTTCACAAAAAACTCAGAGGGTACCCCTTTGCATTTTTACTTAATTTTTCGGAAAAAAACTCAAGTGGGTAACCCTTTGCATTTTGCTTCAGTTTTTCACAAAAAATTCATAGGGGTACCCCTTTCAATTTTTACTCAATGTTTCATCGAAAACTCAAAGGGGTACCCCCTCGCATTTTGGCTAAATTTTTTACCAAAAACTCAATATGGTTACCCTTTGCAATTTTTCTCAATATTTTAACAAAAAATTCAAAGGCGTAACAATTTGCATTTTTGCTGAGGATTTCAACAAAAAATCTAAGGGGTACCCCATTGCATTTTGACTCAATTTTCACCGAAAACTCCAAGGGGTATCCCTTTGTATTTTGGCTCAGTTTTTTGCCTAAAACTCACAGGGGTACCCTTTGTAATTTTGCTCAGTTTTTCACAAAAAACTCAAAGGGGCACCCCTTTGCATTTTTTTTTCAGTTTTTCACTAAAAACTCAAAGGAGTACCCCTTTTGATATTGTCTCAGTTTTTCACCAAAAACTCAATGGGAGACCCCTTTACATTTTGTCCTAATTTTTATTTTGCCTTTGTTTTTCACCAAAACCTCAAAGGGGTACCCCTTCGCATTTTGGATCAGTTTTTCAAAAAAAAACTCAAAGGGGTACCCTTTTGCATTTTACCTCAGTTTTTCACCAAAAACTCAAAGAGGTACCCCTTTTGATTTTTACTCAGTTTTTAACGAAAAACACAAAGGGGTACCCCTTTGCATTTTATCTCAATTTTTCACCAAAAACTCAATGGGGTACCACTTTACATTTTGTCTTAATTTTTCACCAAAAAATTCAAGGGGGTACTTCTTTGCATTTTGGCTCAGTTTTTCACCAAAACCTTAAAGGGTTACCCCTTTGCATTTTTGCTCACTTTTTCACCTAAAACTCACAGGGGTATCCCTTTGTATTTTGCCTCAGTTTTTCACCAAAAACTCAAAGGGGTACCAATTTGTATTTTGCTCCAGTTTTTCACCAAAAACATAAAGGGGTACCCCTTTGTATTTTTGCTCAGTTTTTACCAAAAACTCAAAGGGGTACCCCTTTGCATTTTGTCTCAGTTTTTTTCTAAAAACTCACTGGGATACCCCTTTACATTTCATCTTAAATTTTCACCGAAAAACTCAAAGAGGAACCCATTTGCTTTTAGGCTCAGTTTTAACCAAAAACTAAAAGGGGTACTCATTTGTATTTTTGCTCAGTTTTCACAAAAATCTCAAAGGGGTAAACCTTTGCATTTTTGCTTAGTTTTAACGAAAAACACGAAGGGGTAACCCTTTACATTTTGGCTCAGTTTTTCACAAATACTAAATGCAGTACCCATTTGATATTTGTCTCAATTTTTATCGAAAAACTAAAAAGGGTACCACTCTGCATTTTGGTTATTTTTTCACTAAAAACTCAAAATGCTACACATTTGCAGTTTGGCTAAGTTTTTCACCAAAACACTAAAAGGGGTACCTCTTTGCATTTTACCTCAGTTTTTCACCAAAACTTCAAAGGGGTACCCCTTTGCATTTTGGCTCAGTTTAAAAAAAAAACTCAAAGAGGTACCCTGTTGCTTTTTACCTCAGTTTTTCACCAAAACTTCAAAGGGGTACCCCTTTGTATTTTTGCTCATTTTTTCATCTAAAACTCTCAGGGGTACCTCTATGCATTTTGCCTCAAATTTTCACCAAAAACTCAAAGGGGTACCCCTTTGCATTTTTGCTCAGTTTTTCACCAAAAATTCAAAGGCGTAACCCTTTGTATTTTGTCTCAATTTTACCCAAAAAACTCAATGGGATACCCCTTTACATTTCATCTTAATTTTTCACCAAAAATTTCAAAGGGGTACCCATTTGCATTTTTGCTCATTTGTTTCACAAAAAACTCAAAAGGGTACACCTTAGCATTTTGCATCAGTATTTCGCCAAAAACTCAAAGAGGTACAAATTTGCTTTTGAGCTCAGTTTTTCACCAAAAAACTCATAGGGGTACCCCTTTGCATTTTGCCTCAGTTTTTCACCAAAACCTCAAAGGGGTACCCCTTTGCATTTTGGCTCACTTTTTCATCAAAACCTCAAAGGGGTACCCCTTTGCATTTTGGCTTAGTTTTTCACAAAAAACTCAAAGGGGTATCCCTTTACATTTTGTCCCGGTTTTTTCACCAGAAACCCAAAGGGGTACCCCTTTGCATTTTGGCTTAGTTTTTCACCAAAAACTCAAAGGGGTATCCCTTTACATTTTGTCCCGGTTTTTCACCAGAAACCCAAAGGGGTACCCCTTTGCATTTTTGCTTAGGTTTTCACCAAAAACTCAAAGGGGTATCAATTTGTGTTTTTGCTCAGTTTTTACCAAAAACTTGAAGGGGTACCCTTTTGTATTTTTGCCTCAATTTTTGACAAAAAAAGTCAAAGGGGTATTTCTTTGCATTTTGCCTCATTATTTCACCAAAAACTAAAAGGTATTCACATTTACAATTTAGCTCGATTTTTAACTAAAAAATTCATAGGGGTACCCCGTTGCATTTTGCCTCAGTTTTCTCCAAAATCTCAAAGGGGTATCCCTTTGCATTTTGGCTTAGTTTTTCACCAAAAACTCAAAGGGGTACCCTTTTACATTTTGCCCCATTTTTTCACAAAAAACCCAAAAGGGTACCCCATTGCATTTTTGCTTAGGTTTTCACCAAAAACTCAAAGGGGTGCCTATTTACATTTTTTGCTCAGTTTTTCCCAAAAACTAAAAGGGGTACCCCTTTATATTTTTGCCTAAGTTTTTCACAAAAAACTCAAAGGGGTACACCTTTGCATTTTGCCTCAGTATTTCGCCAAAAACTCAAAGGGGTACACATTTGCATTTTAGCTTAGTTTTTAACCAAAAAACTCATAGGGGTATCCTTTTCATTTTGCCTCAGTTTTTCACTAAAACCTCAAAGGTATTTTTGCTCAGTTTTTAAAAAATAATACTAAAAGGGGTACCCTTTTGCTTTTTACCTCATTTTTCCACCAAATACTCAAAGGGGTACGACTTTCATTTTTGCTCAGTTTTTAACGAAAAATACAAAGGGGTACCCCTTTGCATTTTATGTCAATTTTTCACCAAAAACTCAATGGAGTACCACTTTGCATTTTGCCTCAGGTTTTCTCAAAAAAGTCAATGAGGTATCCATTTGCACTTTTTCTCAATTTTTCACTGAAAAATTCAAAGGGGTACCCCTTTGCATTTTGGCTTAGTTTTTCTCCAAAACGTCAAAGGGGTACCCTTTTGCATTTTTGCTCAGTTTTTCACCTAAAGCTCACAAGGGTACCCCTTTGCATTTTGACTCAATTTTTCACCAAAAACTCAAAGGAGTATCCCTTTGCATTTTGCCCCAGTTTTTCACCAAAAAATAAAAAGGGTACCCCTTTGCATTTTTGCTCAGTTTTTCACCAAAAACTCAAAGGGGTACCCCTTTGCATTTTGTCTCAGTTTTTTAACAAAAACTCAATGGGATACCCCTTTAAATTTCGTCGTAATTTTTCACCGAAAAAGTCAAAGGGGTACCCATTTACATTTTTGCTCATTTTTCACCAAATACATTCAATATGAAACTAATAGCAAAGTGTTAATTATGCACATATAATAAATAAATAATAGTAAAAAAATTAATTTTAATATTTATTTACTAAAAATATGTATTATAATATTATTTTAGAAACTTATATTTCATAATATTTATGAATAAAAAAATTTAAAAATATCAGTGTAAAATTTAAATATAATTTATAAAATCTATATAGATTGGTTAACGGTTAACTGCCAGCTTTTAAAAATAAAAATCGTAAATTTAAATTTTCAATTCGATTAATGTAAAATTTGATTCGATTTTAGATTGATTTTTCGGTTAATCCATATTTCGGTTTTTTTCTTCCCCTAATTAAGAGTCTAAATTTTCATATTTATCTCTCACACATACTACCTTTTTTATTTATTAATACTAACTTTGTTTAGGAATGTTGATTCATTTTCAAACTTGAAATTTTTTTTTAACAAATTTTCAAACTATAACTTTATGTCAAATTTGATTTTGACATTAACATTTTACCAACTCTGATTAAACACCTTCATCTCTATTGCACTTTCATCCACGATCCGACCTTACAATATCTTATTTATGGAGTGAAAATGAACCTAAAAAGAAAAGGAAAAATAAATGATATCAAACAAAAGTCAGATAAAAAATATTTTATGGTCTGATGATATGTACCGAAATTGCTCTGAAAATGACTATTTCCTATTTCCCTTGCAAAAATTATGTTGATAATTGAAATTAGCATATTTACTTCCTGATATTAAAGTTAAAGAAAATGAAAATGGAAAAGGGGCTTCTAATTAATGAGAATTGAATTGTGGGTTATTGATTTGATATTTTTATGATTGCTTTCTTCTTTGATTTTATACGTGATGATGCTCCAAATCCGGATTAGTCGGCATCCAATGTGGTATCCGAATTCCGTGGTTTACCCAAAAAAAATGATTGCTTTCTTCTTTGATTTTAATTTTTGGTATTTATATTAAAATCGTGTTCTAGAAAGTAAAGTACATTTTCAATGACATTTTACCAGAACTAATACTGTTTGTTGGGTTAAAATTTACAGCTTATACTTTTTAGTTTACTATCCCACTAGCTGGTACCTCCTCTACTTCTTCTCCCGCTAGTAATTGGCTAGGACTTCAATTTTAGAAAACCATTAAAATTAAACTAATCAAAAATCAAAATTGTTTTGACCCTATCTGCCTAAACATAGATAAGCACTTAAGAATGCATTCGGGGACGATTTTATTTTTGATTTTTAATTTTTTTCTTAAAAATAAAATAAAAATATGTTCGGAAAATTTGTTTTCGTTTTCATTCCTGCAAAAAATTAAGTGATTTTAGCAATAAAAATAAAAATTAAAATTTTTAAAATGTGATTTTTATGGTTTTATTTTTATCTTATCGATAATTTAATTACTTTATCCTTATTATTACCACCACTACACCGTAGCCACTACCACATCACCGCCACTGTCACATTGCCGCCATATCACCACTGCCACCGCCACCGCCACTACACCATCGTCGTCACCACCACCGCCACCACTGCCGCTGCCATCTTTGCTATCGCCACCACCACCACCACACCGTCACTGTCGTCACCACCACCGCCGTCAGCACCACTGTCGCTGCCATCTTTGCCACCACCATCGCCACCACACTGCTACTAGCATCACCACTGCCGCTGCTATCTTTGCCACCACCACTGCTACTAGCACCACCACCACTATCACACCACTACCACCATCACTCAAAAGGGTTCCCCTTTGCATTTTTGCCTCAGTTTTTTCACAAAAAAAACTCAAGGTGGTATCCCATTGCATTTTGCCTTAGTTTTCCACCAAAAACTCAAATGGGTGCCCCTTTTTTCATTTTGCCTCAGTCTTTCGCCAAAAACTCAAAGGGGTACCCCTTTGTATTTTACATCAAATTTTCACCAAAAACTCAAAGGTGTTTCCCTTTGCATTTTCCCTCAGTTTTTCACCAAGAACTCAAAGGGTTACCCCTTTTCATTTTTCCTCAGTTTTTCCCAAAAACTCAAAGGGGTACCCCTTTGCATTTTGCCTCAGTTTTGCACCAAAAACTCAAAGGGGTACCCCTTTGTATTTTACATCAAAATTTCACCAAAATCTCAAAGGTGTTTCCCTTTGCATTTTCCTCAGTTTTTCCCAAAAACTCAAAGGGGTACCCCTTTGCATTTTGCCTCAGTTTTGCACCAAAAACTCAAAGGGGTACCCCTTTGTATTTTACATCAAATTTTCTCCAAAAACTCAAAGGTGTATCCCTTTGTATTTTGCCTCTATTTTTCACCAAAAACTCAAAGGGGTACCCCTTTGCATTTTTCCTCAGTTTTTCACAAAAACTCAAAGGGGTAGCCCTTTGCATTTTTCCTCAGTTTTACACCAAAAACTCAAAGGGGTATCCCTTTGTATTTTACATCAAATTTTCACAAAAAACTTAAAGGGGTACCCTTTTGTTTTTTTGCCTCAGTTTTTTCACAAAAAAACTCATGGTGGTATCCCGTTGCATTTTGCCTTAGTTTTCCACCAAAAACTCAAATGGGTGCCCCTTTTTTCATTTTGCCTCAGTCTTTCGCCAAAAACTCAAAGGGGTACCCCTTTGTATTTTACATCAAATTTTCACCAAAAACTCAAAGGTGTTTCCCTTTGCATTTTCCCTCAGTTTTTCACCAAGAACTCAAAGGGTTACCCCTTTTCATTTTTCCTCAGTTTTTCCCAAAAACTCAAAGGGGTACCCCTTTGCATTTTGCCTCAGTTTTGCACCAAAAACTCAAAGGGGTACCCCTTTGTATTTTACATCAAATTTTCACCAAAAACTCAAAGGTGTTTCCCTTTGCATTTTCCTCAGTTTTTCCCAAAAACTCAAAGGGGTACCCCTTTGCATTTTTCCTCAGTTTTACACCAAAAACTCAAAGGGGTAGCCCTTTGCATTTTTCCTCAGTCTGTTTACACATGTCTTGACCCAATCTCGAAGAAGATTTATGTTTCCCGTCATGTTAAATTTGTTGAACACATCTTTCCCATGCAGGCAAACACTAGCCACGTCATTGACTCCCCGCCAGCATTGGATTCCTTATGTGTGGATCTCACTGTAAGTAATACTTTTCCTTCCTCCTCTCTTATTTCGATTCCCACTTCTTCCACCACTATCATTCCCATCTCATGCCCAACTCCTACTTCCCTTTTATCACCTCCTGACCCACCCTTTCCCTCTCCCTCCACCTCTCATACTTCACGACCACCCACTTCTGCATCCCCCTCTCCTGCTTCCTCTTTCTCTACCGCCCCACCCTCTTCTTCTTCATCACCTTCTCCTACTATCTCTCATCAAACACCTTCTTATAATCTCAGACCTCCCTATGCTAGAAAACTAAATCCCAAGTACATTAGTCCCAAGTTTGTCAATAACATCACTGCCCACCCCACTCCCCCCACTCTTGAACCTAAGAATTTATCTGAAGTAATGAAGAATGAGCATTGGCGTACTGCTATATCTAAATAATTTGATGCTCTTATGAAAAATGGCACTTGGGATCTTGTTCCACCTGGATCGTACAATCTTGTGGGTTGTTGTTGGGTTTTTTGCATCAAGCGAAATATGGATGGTACAGTTGCAAAATATAAAGCCCGCCTTGTTGCAAAAGGTTATCATCAATGTCCTGGTTTGGACTACTCTGAGACATTCAGCCCTATGTCTAAACTGACTACTATCCATCTCATTCTCAGCTTGGCTCTCAACTATGGCTGGAAGCTTCGTCAATTAGATAAAAATAATGCCTTTCTTCAAGGGACTTTTAATGATACAGTTTATATGGTTGAGCCCCCTGGCTTTATTCATTCTACACTATCCAACCATGTTTACAAGTTACGAAAAGCAATTTATGGCCTCAAACAAGTATCGAGAGCATGGTACCAAGAGCTCAAAGGATTTCTTCTTCATTTTGGTTTCCAGAATTCAGTAGCTGACTCTTCCTTATTTATTTACAACAAGGAAAATATTTGCATCTATTTTTTGGTCTATGTTGATGACATAGTTCTCACTGGTAACAATGACCAATTTCTGGAAAATTTTGTTCGGTAACTTGGCTGCAGATTCTCTCTTAAAGATCTTGGTATGTTGCATCAATTCTTGGGAGTTGAAGTTATCCATACACTTGGAGGTCTCTTTCTATCCCAACATCGTCATATTAGTAATCTCCTGGATGCTTTCTCAATGGCTGGTGCGAAAGAAGTTCACAGTCCCATGTGTTCTACCTCTCCTCTGCTACTCAAAGATGGCTCTGCTCCTATTGATCCCACTCCCTATCGAAAACTGGTTGGTGGACTCCAATATTTATCTTTAACTCGCCCAGATGTCTTCTTTGCAGTTAATTGCTTGTCTCAATTCATGCATTCCCCTACTGAAATTCATTGGACAGCACTGAAATAAGTTATTCTTTATCTTAAAAACACAAATTTTCATGGGCTTTTTCTGCGAAAGAACACTACTCTACAACTCCGGACTTTTAGTGATTCGGATTGGGGTGGTAACCGCGATGATGGTTGCTCAACTACGGCTTATCTCATATATCTCAGCTCCAATCCCATTTCCTGGAAATCCCAACGTCAGAAAACTATTTCTAGATCATCTTCAAAAGCTGAGTACAAAGCTATAGCTGACACTACTGCGGACATTATATATAGGTTCAAAATCTGCTTCAAGAATTAGGAGTTAAGTTGTCAATAACTCCTTCCTTATATTATGACAACACTGGTGCCACTTATCTCTGTGAAAATCCAGTTTTCAACTCCAAAATGAAACACATTTCCCTTGATTATCATTTTGTATGTGAATATGTTACAGCTGGTCAACTCAAAGTTCATCATATCTCCACCAAAAATCAACTAGCAGATGTTCTTACCAAACCCTTAAGTCGACAACAATTCCTCAATTTTTGCTCCAAGATTGGAGTCTCCAACGGAACCTCAATCTTACGGGGGCATGTTAAACAACCATCAACAGATTAGATAATTCTTATCTAGTCTTAACCTTCTTCCAGTCTTCACTTATTAGGATAAGATAATTTCTGTTGTAACCATCTTATCATGTTGTAACCATCTTATCATTCTCTGTGTAACTATCTTAGCTTATCGTGTACGTACTATAAATCTTCAATACAAATTAATAGAATGAGTGTTAATTCCAGAATACAAGCCCATCGTTATAAGGTCCAAGCCTGTTAAACTTGCATAATTTTGGAGACCTACTGGGAATTGACCCTTTAAACCCATGTTGGAAAGTCTGAGATCTAAGACTTTATTCTCATCAAGATGCCAACAGTCTACTCTTGTAAATCTACAGATACACCCTTCTGTGTTATTGTTAAAGTCCCATGAACTTTTCGAGAAATTAAATAGGTCTTCTAAAGAAGCTTTAATAGATTTCAAACAATAAATATCGATTTCAGTGGCAATAGTTGGAGAGAAAGTAACCAAGAATGGTAAAATAAAAGTAAGGAGGTAAACAACATCACCTCTTGATTTATGTGCCATGAAGATGAAGATGGAAAATCCAAGTGAAGGAAGACAGAAGGAAGAATTAGCTAAATCATTAATTCAAGAGAAAACTAGTTTGCTATATAAATAATATAGAAGAGTAGTTTATAAATAACAATGGAGATTGAAGATTGAAACACATCAACTTTCAAAGTCTTGCTTAGTAGGAGACACAAATTAGAATTTCCAAGTTAGGAGCAGCAGCGATTTCAATGAAGGACTTTAGGTACTGTTCTTGACATAAGTAGCACATGTACTGAGTCAATGATAAATTTTCGGCGTAAATGAACTAATTTTTATTTTCTTATAATTTTATCAGGTCCATGAATAAATTCATCATCGTAGTACCAGTTGGACTTTATTTCCAATTTATTTTCATTTTTGAGATAATTGAGCATAATTTAATGATAATTGATTGTAAACTACGTGGAAATAAAATATTATTTCCATCTGAATTAGTATCGTTCCTACTGCTAATAGAGGATTTACTGATCTATACGTTATAACAGTGACTTTGTTAAGTTGATTAGAGTTTTGTAGACAATAGTAGTCACAAGTTTGGAGAATCGGCAGTCCGTTAGTGACCAGTGGTCTAGTGGTAGAATAGTACCCTACCACGGTACAGACCCGGGTTCGATTCCTGCCAGGTGCGAAATTTTTTTTCCAAATAAAATAAAATCTTTTGGTGATTTAAAATTAATTTTTTTTAATTTTACTTACAAAAATGACTTTAATCTTTTGGTGATTTAAAATTGAAAAATTAATTTTTTTATTTTACTTACCAAAATGACTTTATTTACAAGTAAATGTCATTTGGTACCTTATGATTTTAAATTATTTTTTTAATTTTACTTATCAAAATGATTTCACTTATAAGGAAATACTATTTGGTATCTTCGTGTATGCACGCATACTCACCGTACAATCAAAGTGCATTTTTTAAATTAATTTATGATATCATGTACAATTATTTGTTAATTCTCCATATTTTAAAAAATATCTAGAATATAATAGAATGGTGTAGTGAACTTAAATTAATTTCATGCAATTCTAAATTTTAAGCTATCACATTTTTTAAATAAATTTCTTAATATTTTTATTTTTATTAAATTTTACTGAATATGGAGTCAGCTTCTCCCATAATCAACGCTCCCTGAATTTCAACCATTCTTTCCTGTTTTCAAGCAAAATTGATTTGTGTTAATTTGTCAAGTCTTATACCTTTCCTAATCCTTACTACTTCAGAATTTAGACATCCAGGTTTTTGATAGTACAAAATTTTAACTTAATACATTAATCATATTGTTACATAAGTTATGCATTTTAAAATAAAGATGCATGCACACGGGAGTGCTTATGTTGTGTAACAACCATAGAGTTATTTTAGGACATGATTTCTTTATATACCTTTATACAATTCTCAATTCAAGTTCATACAAGCTTAACCCTTAACGCTATCTTATCATTGCAATTTAAACATCATACCACACCATGTTATATCATGTTTTACACTTTGGTTTATATCAGAATCATACATATGCATATACATGTTTAAATGATCATATACATACTAACGGGTTTGTATGTTATTTCAACGAACAGATTTACATATGATGATTAATAGACAAAGTCTTCATACCATATGCATACCAGTCATAACTACCATATACATGAAGATTATTATGCATACTATGGTTCGTATAACTTTAATACAATATTATAAACTTGTGGCCTATTTGGCCCATCTATTCACCGTAGAACCCATTGGTGGATCTAACTCGCACCGCCACTCACACGGAAACCTTCCTCATAATAGATGTATGATATCAAAATCATATCATAATGAACATAGCATTTCATTTAATAGAGATAGTTTCACAACCAAAGGGGAATTTAAGAAAAAACAATACAATAAACCATTCATCAGGCATACATTACAGAAGTGAAGAAATCGATGCACATATTACTTTATTTTATGCACATCTTTATTATCTTTACTAGCCTGCCTAAGTACTAGTTCAAAGGGTGGATAATGGGAGCAATGGATACCCAAAGGTATCAAACAATGGATATCTAAAGATATCAAACAATGGATATCTAAAGATATCAAACAATAGACCCAAATGGGGCCAATCAATGGTTATAGCAAGGAACAAACAATAGACCTAAACGGGGCCGAACAATGGTTCCAATAAGGAACAAGACCCAACCGGGGTCAACTATGCTAGCTGCGATTGTATCCCTCTAGGCATGCCTATCTAATCCAAAATTGAACTAAGACCCACAGGCTTTACCGTTCTTAAGCATATTTCGATTCAACATATCCTTCTTTACTTAATGTAGTGTCTTTACTTAATGCCGTCATTTCTATAAGAATGCACATCATTCTTATCATATTTCCTTATTGAGCTAGAGGCTCTAGTAAATATATGGATGCTATCATATGATCACATAGTTGCATTAATTTTCGTTCATTCATATCATATTAGTTGCATGATTATGCAAACATAATAAAATATAACCTTTCATTGATCTATCACATCATAAACAGTATTATGCATGGTTTCCATAAGGCAATATGAAAGTATATATCTTGTTACTAAAAGTCTTCATGGTCGGGTTGTCGACGCCCTCCAAAAATAAATACCGATTCAACTAAACTAACTTGTAGAAATAGTGGAACCAGGTCGAATCCCAAGAGAACTATGATGATTAATTTCTCAATGTTAAAACAAAAGTATAAAGTAAATGGGGGGTTTTGAATCTTTTGAATTGAAACTAAAAGTAAATTAACAAGAAATTAACAGAGAGCAAAAATATTGAATTAAATGAAAATCAATCTTACCAAACTTCCAATTCAACTGCGTAAATCTCATCCAATTGTAACTTTGATCATAGGCTTAAAGATTAATTTCTCAATCCAAGAACTTAGTCTACTTAATCGGAAAAGCCGTAGAAAGCAATAATTCTCCTAATGTAATTGACTCAAACAAAGCATTTAAAATCAAATCTTACCATAGATTTAACTGGGCACGATAGCGTTCCATATCATTTCAATGATAGCATTAAGAGTTAATGAGAATGACTAAGACAAAGATTAATTGATCGAGATAGCTACAAATTAATTAACTTTGCATCTTAATTTCCCTAGAATCTATTATGCAAGCTATGTAAATCGGAAAGCCGAATTCACACACACATAAACCAATTCCTTGCTACTAAAATCAATCATTCATGACAATTACGGATCACAAACTCATGGATAGCAATAGAAAAATCAATATTGAATTAAGGCGTCAAGTTAATCAATACAAATAATTCATAGAAAATAAGAACAAGAAAATAAGAATTACTTAGATTGAAGAAATCCTTGTTGAGTTCAAAGCCTCACAAAATTACAATTTGAATCGAATCACCCTTGAATCGGAATTAGAAACTTAGCCGCTCATGTTCTTCATCAAAAACATTGTAAAAGATAGAAGAACTACTCAATAAAACTAAGAACTCGGGAAAAATAATAAAACCAAGCCGCCTCCCTCTCTCAAAAAAAAACTGCTCTTTTTATATCCTCCAGGAAGAGTTTTACCCTAACCTTCCTGCTTTTTATTTCATTCCAAAACAAAACTTCTTATTCAAGAGTTTTGGAAAGTGCACGTGCCTTGGAGAATCAACACACTCGGTGGAGTGTGTAGCTTAATCGGTGGAGTGTGTTGCTTAATTGGTGGAGCAATCCTTCACTCGGTAGAGCAAATTTGTCACTCGGTGGAGCAAGGTTGTTCTTCACTCGGTAGAGTAACCTTTTACTCTACCTAGTGTTCCAACACTCCACGGAGTGGATTGCTCCTGCCATCAAACGTGAAATCATTCTTTCTTTGCCAAGCCAAACTTTCATTCAAGCCCTTCAAACTTTCCTTTCTTCTTTCAATTAAGTCCTAAAAACACCAAAAATGCTTAATTAGACAATTAAAACATCAATTGAAGAAACTAACTACTAAAACAACTAAATTAACATAAAACTATCCTAAAAATATAGTAAAAACACATTGAAATCATAGATAAATTCACATTTATCAAATACCCCACACTTAGCTTTTGCTCGTCCCCGAGCAAATTTGAACAAACCAACTTCTCAGAATAATCAAACTCAAAACTAGATTTAAACAATTCAAGATTAAATTCAACATTTAACAAGAGCACTCAATAAAATCATGGCTAAAACAAACTCAAACAAGGAGATAAGAATCAGTTTCCATGTGTGAAAGACCAAAACAATTTAGACAATTTTCAAAAAAAAACAAAACCCCAATGCATCTTCATAGTCAAGCTTTAGAATTGAAGTATACTAAGTACACTTAAGGTTTCGCATTTGAAACTCTAGAAACACTATAGGCCTCTCCTTTAGCATCGGAACCCGAAGGTCATCTCCGCTAAACAACTCAAAGCAAAACATAGAATCACTTAGGTCTTAATTAGGTTGTAATGAGGTTTAAGGTATTGGCTATTGAAGAATGGTCAAAAGATAATCAAAGAGAATTAGCCACTCTTTACTTGAATAAATCACATTTCTACCTTTTCAAACTAATAAGCACAATTCCCTTGTCAAGCTTGCTTATTGACATTCTTAAGCATTGAACAAACCCTAAATAGAAGTAATAGGACTGAAATCCCTCTTTTTTTTTAATCTATGAGAAGTCCCAATTTCTTTCCCTTTTTAACTACCCCACACTTAAAATTTTTCATATGCTAGCTTAATTTTTTTTCTTTCTTTTAGCTTCTTTTGCTGGAAAACTACAGAAATAGGGCTAAAACAAGGATATTTATACAAGCACTTGACTTCATCACACAATTCTTGCCCCAAATGATGCAATCATTCTTATTACACTTAATTTAAATGCTCAATAAATGTAAACCTATCCAAATCTAGAGTGGCCAATTCTAGAGGGTAGATAAAAGCTTTTAGGCTATATGGTTTATGATGAGTGTAACAAAAACAATAGATATGGTACGCTTTAAGCATACCTCATTAAGCTCAAATTGGCTAACAAAGGTTAATCATATCAAAAGGGTAGGGAAAACAGTCTTTTTATTAGCTCAACAAGAAAAATATGCCTAGATCACTTTCTAAGTTGCTTGAGTTACTTTTATGCTTCGAAGGGTGATGAGGAAGGTTCTAATGTCCTAAAATTCTTTGCTCAACTATTTCAATGCACTGGTTTTTCTAAAGTTCAAAAACTGGTCTTTTATGCTTTAAATATGCGGAAACTAATAATTATAAACCAAACTGAGTAATAGATTAGCTCAAAATTTCTGTGAACAACCTACTTGCCTTACTGCTAAATCATAATCTTGATTATTGCACAATCTAAATTTAAGTTCAATTTGTTCAAATTCTGAGAAGAACTGGGGAAAACTAAGCTTTATGTAAGCTAAGTGATACATGCTAATTAACTATGTATTCAAAGGACAAAAACAACTAAATAACCAAGAACTAGCAACTATTCATATCATCACTGAGTTAGTTACAGCACCAAGTTGCTCCTAACATTACTATTACACACCAAAAAGGTAAACTAAAAATTAAAAACAAAACATAAAACAAAAGAACATAAGTGTTTTCATGATATAAAGAAAAAGGAAAAGTAGACTTCCTGGATTTTAGCAACATTCTAGAGCTCAGAGTAGCACTACCCCCCTCACAAAACTTGTTGCTGTCCTCAGCAACTCAAACTGGCTTCACTCGGATGGCGGAGGTGGTGGTGGTGGAAAGCGCCTCCAAAACTCAACATTGAATCGTTCAAAGTCTTTGCGCAGGTCACCAATATCATCACGCATATTGTCTAGCCTGCCTATGACCTGATTCATGAAAGTCATAAGTATTGGAGGAACTTCTGGCTGTGCAGGAGCTGGGGCAACGACTGGAGCAGGAGGCTGTTGTGCTGGACCTACTGGATCGGGTGCAACATCTTCTGGTTCCTCGTCGCGATTCCAGCCAATGGTGATTAACTGCAAATACTCATCTCGGGTAGACCAGTGCCTCCTGGGTTTCAACACTAAAATTTTCATTCGAGTTAGCATATCATATTCAATGTATTTGATCTCACCGAGGGATTGCCATTTATCCATGTGTCCCACATGGTCAGCCATAATTGTTGCGATCCACCCTAAAGATGTTTTTCTGATTTTTTGATTCTTCCTTTGTAACTCCTCAATTTTGCGGGACAGAAGCACAGCACCATTGATCTTAACTCCTTCTACCATACACCTTAGAAGCATACATTCTTCGGCATTAATTGCACCCGTACTGCCAAGACAACTAAAGAATGTGATGGATAAAAATCTATGTAAAATTCGCAATGCATGGCTTCCTAAAGCATGTGCTTTCATCTTGCTTGTCCTGTATTCAGTTGGATTAAGGGGATCCCGAATAAACTCCTAGTTCTCCTGATGTGTAGCATTTGGTAACTCTCCTACGGCAGTATTTGGGAATCCCAATTTCGTAGCAAAATCAAGGAAAGGCAAGGAATAACATCGCCTACCAAACTTAAAGCATACAGTGCCCAAATCCTGCTCATCAGCAAATGTTAACTTAAAAGAAGTGAAAAATTGTATGGCGATATAAGGGTGAACCTCAGGTTGCTTTGAAATGAATTGCTCCCAGCCAATGTTCTGGATAAGGGGGTATATTTCATGCCAAAGGTTGCCATCTGCAATATCCACGTAAAACTCACGGATGTATACCGGCTTCTCAAATGTCATGTCTTTGAAGTACTCATACAATTCTGCATTTTCTTCATCAATGTAGGCAGGGATAGGCTTTGCTGTAGATGTGGATGCTTCCTCAATTCTTGCCTTTTTCGGAGCCACTACACAAATATAACCATGCCAATTAAATGATAAAATGAAGGAAACCACAAATTGCATGGTTGTAAAATGGCAATTTTGTGTGCAGCGAATGAATGGAATAGATAAATGGTAATGGAATGCAAATGGAATGAGAAAGACAAATGGAAAAATGAAGAAAGGATGACTTAAAATTTATTCAAATTGTTAAGCTTTTTCTTGTTGAAACATTTGATTGAGCAGGTTGTGTGCATGACTTCATAAAGCTCTAACCATTGTAATTTAAACTATCTCAAACCCAAATTGATAGCACAACACTCTATTACACTCACTTAAAACAATGACAAGTAGAACCATCAAATACCATAGCAAGAAGAGTGCCAAACCTCACTTCAAAATAGGTACGAAGACACAACTTGAAGAATAAATTGAGAATCCAACAAAGAGATAAAACAAGTTAAAGTCACAAGGAAACTTACTTGAGTGATGATGGACTGAAGGATGAAGATCCAAGAAGCAAAAGAGTTGCTCGGTAGAGTAGAAATGAGACGACCCGAGTAATACCTATCCACGGGAAAACGGAAGCAAATAGAAACGGGTGCGTGTGAAAAAGTGAAAACAGGGGCCTTTAAATAGCGGTGGTGCTCAGTGAAGTGAGGGACACTCGGTGGAGTGTCCTCACACTCTACCGAGTATGATCCCACGGGAAAGCCAAGCAAAAATTTGTCAATTTTTTTTTATAGTTGCCACACTCCGTAGAGTAAGAACACACTCTACCGAGTGTGATTCCACTTGGTGGAGTGTATTCTTACTCCACAGAGTGGTCACACTCTGGACAAATCAACACGAATTTGATTATTTTTTTTTTTTGGAAATATTTCACCTAACCCTTACTAAAAACCACTCCCTTAGAAACACTTGAGACTCCTAAAAATTTAAGACAAACTCTAAATGACAAAAATTTTAAATGACCCAATTAAACATATTGTGAAAATAAAAACATATTAAGAGCAAAAGAAATAAAAATAGTTCTGAGTTTTTGTTAGTCCTCAGCTCGACTTTTAGAACTGCCTTACTTGTTAAGAAGTACCATAGTACTGAGGGTCATTCAAATGCATGCTAACGATACATTGAACAATTTCTCCCTCATGAAAAATCTTCAAGTGATGGCCATTGACTTTAAAAATTTTACCCGTGTCCAGACTTTGAATTTCTACTGCACCATAAGGAAACACATTAGTAACAACAAATGGACCAATCCAGCGAGAACGAAACTTACCAGGCATAAGCTTCAAATGAGAATTGTATAACAACACCTTTTGACCAGTTGTGAATTGTTTCCTAATAAGCATGTTATCATGAAACATTTTAGATTTCTCCTTATAAATTCTCGAATTCTCGTAAGCATCCAACCGCAGCTCTTCTAATTCTTGTAACTGCAATAATCTTGACTTACCTGCCTTGTTTAAATCCATGTTACATCGGCGTACAGCCCAATAGGCTCTATGCTCGATTTCCACTGGTAGATGACATGCCTTACCAAAAATCAAACGATAGGGAGACATACCTATAAGAGTCTTGTAGGCAGTGCGGTATGCCCAAAGAGCATCGTCTAAACGAAGACTCCAATCCTTTCTTCCTGGATTGACTGTCTTTTCCAAAATGGATTTAACTTCCCTATTTGAAACCTTGGCTTGTCCATTGGTTTGGGGGTGATATGCAGTAGCAACTCTATGATTCACTCCGTACTTTTTCATCAAAGCTTCAACCGATCGATTGCAAAAATGTGTTCCTTGATCACTGATAATTGCTCTTGGAATTCCAAACCTAGCAAAGATGTTAGCCTTGATAAAACCTACAACAGCTTGAGAATCATCAGTTTTGGTGGCTTTAGCTTCCACCCATTTCAAAACATAATCCACAGCCAAAAGAATGTAAGAAAAACCGCAAGAAGAAGGCAAGGGACCCATAAAATCAATACCCCACACATCAAATATCTCACAAATAAGAATGGGAATTTGAGGCATTTCATTCCTACGTGATAATGCACCTACCTTTTGGCACTTTTCACAAGTTTTGCAAAATTGATATTCATCTTTAAACAAAGATTCCCAATACAAACCGCTATCTAAAACTTTCCTAGCAGTTCGTTTTGGTCCAAAATGTCCTCCACATGCATAATCATGGCAAAATGCTAAAATGGATTGAAACTCATTTTCAGGGACACATCTTCTAATTACTTGATCGGAACAAATTTTCCATAAGTAAGGCTCATCCCATACATAGTACTTAGAATCACTTTTTATTTTTATCTTCCTAGATTTACTAAGACCACTAGGTAGACTTCCCGTAACCAAATAATTAACTATATCAGCATACCAAGGATTCATACCTTTGAGATGGAATAAGTACTCATCTGGGAAGTTATCATTGAGAGGAATTTCTTCTTCTTCCCTTATTAATCGACTTAAATGGTCTGCAACTAAATTTTCCACTCCTTTTCTGTCCATAATCTTTATGTCAAACTCCTGGAGAAGCAAAATCCATCGAATCAGCCTTGGTTTGGATTCTTTCTTGGCCAGAAGGTATTTCAAAGCTGCATGGTCAGAAAACACAATAACTTTAGAGCCAAGCACATAAGACCGAAATTTTTCCAATGCAAAAACAATTGACAAAAGTTCTTTTTTCGTAGTGGAATAATTGCACTGAGCAGGATTTAGAGTCCTAGAAGAATAATAAATGACATGACTTTTCTTCTCCACCCTTTGTCCCAGAACTGCTCCCACTGCATAGTTACTCGCATCGCACATGATCTCAAATGGTAAGTCCCATCGAGGTGGTTGGATGATAGGCGCACTAGTCAGCAATTCTTTGAGTTTATCAAATGCCTCCTTGCATTCTTTTCCAAACTCAAATTGGGCTTCCTTTTGCAACAAATTTGTCAAAGGCAAAGCAACCTTAGAGAAGTCTTTTATGAACCTGCGATAAAATCCTGCATGTCCAAGAAAAGATCGCACTTCCCTAACATTTGTAGGGTAGGGTAAGTTTACAATTATATCAACTTTTGCCTTATCAACTTCTATACCACTAGAAGAAATCACATGTCCCAAAACTATGCCTTGAGTAGCCATAAAATGACACTTTTCATAATTTAACACCAAATTAGTTTCTATGCATCTTTTCAAAACCTTGGTTAAATTATCTAAGCAATCATCAAATGAATCCCCATACACAGTGAAATCATCCATAAAAACTTCAATGCAATTCTCAATATATTCAGAAAAAATACTCATCATGCATCTTTGAAACGTACCTGGAGCGTTACAGAGTCCAAAAGGCATTCGCCTATAAGCATAAGTTCCGAAGGGGCAAGTGAATGTTGTCTTTTCCTGGTCTTCTTGTGCAATGGGAATTTGATAGAAACCTGAAAAACCATCAAGAAAACAAAAGAAAAACTTTCCAGCCAACCTCTCTAACATTTGATCAATAAAGGGAAGAGGAAAGTGATCTTTTCTAGTAACTTGATTAAGCTTCCGAAAATCAATACACATCCTCCAACCATTTTGCACACGCATAGGGACAAGTTCATTATTCAAATTTCGTACCATGGTTATCCCGATTTTCTTTGGAACAACATGAATTGGACTTACCCATTCGCTGTCCGAGATTGGATATATAATACCTGCATCAAGCAACTTGAGAATCTCTTTCATCACAACCTCTTTCATAGCAGGATTCAACCTCCTTTGTGATTCTCGAGACGGTTTGGCATCTTCTTCAAGTAGGATTCTGTGCATACAAATGGACGGACTAATGCCTTTAATGTCGGCTAAGGTCCAACCAATTGCAACCTTGTGCTCCTTCAAAATGTGAACTAAATTTTCCTCTTGCGCTGTCGTGAGGCCTTTAGGGATGATCACCTGCAAAGTTTCACCTTCACCTAAATACATGTATTTGAGGTGTTCTGGTAGAGCTTTCAACTCTAGCTTTGGTGCCTGCACAATTGAAGGTAGCATTTTATTAGTAGTAGAAGAGATTTCAGCATTAGAATTTATTTTTTCCGATAATGTTGCTGAAAATAGTTTTTCTACACCAAGTTCCCCGATGATTCTTTCTAAATTAGGTTGTGCATCCTGTTCTAGCTCATTACCATCACTTTCTTGAGATAAAGGAGGGTCGAATGTTACCTTATGCTTTGTCCTAGGGAGAGCTTCTTCTTCATCATCTTCTTTGCCTATGTCAGCTTCTTTTGATGGAGTGGATCCGGAAGGAATTTCTTTTCCACTTCTTAGTGAGATTGCACTGCAATTCTCCTTTGGATTCACTTCTGGTTGTGAAGGCAACTTCCTAGAATTTTGAGCTTCCAATTTACTAACTGAAGTGGCCAATTGAGTAATTTGGTTGCCTAAATTCTGAATGCTTGTCCTTACTTCCTGAATGTTGGTTCTTGTTTCCTGTTGGAATTGAAGAGTATTATTAGCAAGATTTTTAACAATATCTTCCAAAGACATACCTGAAGTTGGAGCTTGAGTTTGTGCAGGGACTGGAGGTGGTCTAGTGAAATTCTGAGGGAGTGGTCTTTGTTGTCCTCCTTGATTTCCATAGCTAAAATTAGGATGATCCCTCCATCCAGGATTGTAATGATTAGAATAGGGATCATACTTCCTTTGAGGTAGATCGGGAAATCCTCCTACAGCATTAGCTTCTTGTGTGGAGTCTTGTTGTAACATAGGACATATATCAGTTGAATGCCCTTGAATTGAGCATATTCCACATGCCTTTGCTGCTTGCAATTGTCCTACAGCCATTTGACGAACTAAAGCAGTTAAATCAGAAAAGTTGACTTTTAAGTTCACTTACCTCATTGACTTGCTTGGTAGATCCTCCACTTCTTGTACCGAATTGCTGGGAATTCTCAGCCATGTTAGAAATCAATAGTTTGGCTTCTTGAGGTGTCTTGTTCACTAATGCTCCACCACTCGCTGCATCTATCATACTCCTATCCATTGGTAGTAATCCTTCATAAAAATATTGAATCAGGAGTTGGTCAGAAATCTGATGGTGGGGAAAACTAGCGCACAGCCTCTTGAACCTTTCCCAGTATTCATATAATGTTTCTCCTGTAATCTGTGTGATGCCATAAATCTCCTTTCTAATGTTGGCAGCTTGTGATGCAGGAAAAAATTTCTCCAGGAATAACCTTTTCATCTCACTCCATGTAGTGATTGAACCCGAAGGAAGATAATAGAGCCAGTCTTTAGCTTGATCCTTCAAAGAGAAAGGAAAAGCTCTAAGGTTGATTTGCTCCTCAGTCACGCCCTGCGGTTTCATTCCAGAGCAAACAATGTGGAATTCCTTCAAATGTTTATAGGGATCTTCACCTGCACAGCCACGAAAAGAAGGAAGTAAATGAATCAAACCAGATTTTAATTCAAAATCATTTGCAAGGTTAAGAAAAGTAATGCATAAAGGTTGTTGATTCAAATCTAGTGCAGCTAGCTCCTTGAGAGTTCTGTCAGCCATCTTTTCTTCAAATTCTTCAAATATCGAAATTCCACCAATTGTCGATTCTATCTCCAATTCTTCTTTAAGGCGTCTATTCCTTAATCTAGTTTCTTTTCTCAATCGACGTGCTGTCTTCTCAATTTCAGGATTATACTGCAAATCAAAGATCTGAGAAGAACGAGTCATAAACAAAAATAAACAAATAAATAAAACAATGAGAAACTAAAAATATAGGTCCCCGGCAACGGCACCAAATTTTGGTCGGGTTGTCGACGCCCTCCAAAAATAAATACCGATTCAACTAAACTAACTTGTAGAAATAGTGGAACCAGGTCGAATCCCAAGAGAACTATGATGATTAATTTCTCAATGTTAAAACAAAAGTATAAAGTAAATGGGGGGTTTTGAATCTTTTGAATTGAAACTAAAAGTAAATTAACAAGAAATTAACAGAGAGCAAAAATATTGAATTAAATGAAAATCAATCTTACCAAACTTCCAATTCAAAGGCGTAAATCTCATCCAATTGTAACTTTGATCATAGGCTTAAAGATTAATTTCTCAATCCAAGAACTTAGTCTACTTAATCGGAAAAGCCGTAGAAAGTAATAATTCTCCTAATGTAATTGACTCAAACAAAGCATTTAAAATCAAATCTTACCATAGATTTAACTGGGCACGATATCGTTCCATATCATTTCAATGATAGCATTAAGAGTTAATGAGAATGACTAAGACAAAGATTAATTGATCGAGATAGCTACAAATCAATTAACTTTGCATCTTAATTTCACTAGAATCTATTATGCAAGCTATGTAAATCGGAAAGCCGAATTCACACACACATAAACCAATTCCTTGCTACTAAAATCAATCATTCAAGACAATTACGGATCACAAACTCATGGATAGCAATAGAAAAATCAATATTGAATTAAGGCATCAAGTTAATCAATACAAATAATTCATAGAAAATAAGAACAAGAAAATAAGAATTACTTAGATTGAAGAAATCCTTGTTGAGTTCAAAGCCTCACAAAATTACAATTGGAATCGAATCACCCTTGAATCAGAATTAGAAACTTAGCCGCTCATGTTCTTCATCAAAAACATTGTAAAAGATAGAAGAACTACTCAATAAAACTAAGAACTCGGGAAAAATAATAAAACCAAGCCGCCTCCCTCTCTCAAAATAAAACTGCTCTTTTTATATCCTCCAGGAAGAGTTTTACCCTAACCTTCCTACTTTTTATTTCATTCCAAAACAAAACTTCTTATTCAAGGGTTTTGGAAAGTGTACGTGCCTTGGAGAATCAACACACTCGGTGGAGTGTGTAGCTTAATCGGTGGAGTGTGTTGCTTAATTGGTGGAGCAATCCTTCACTCGGTAGAGCAAATTTGTCACTCGGTGGAGCAAGGTTGTTCTTCACTCGGTAGAGTAACCTTTTACTCTACCTAGTGTTCTAACACTCTACGGAGTGGATTTACACTCCACGGAGTGGATTGCTCCTGCCATCAAACGTGAAATCATTCTTTCTTTGCCAAGCCAAACTTTCATTCAAGCCCTTCAAACTTTCCTTTCTTCTCTCAATTAAGACCTAAAAACACCAAAAATGCTTAATTAGACAATTAAAACATCAATTGAAGAAACTAACTACTAAAACAACTAAATTAACATAAAACTATCCTAAAAATATAGTAAAAACACATTAAAGTCATAGATAAATTCACATTTATCACTTCATAACGTTAAATGCATATATATAAACATATAAATGCAACTTGAATCATAGAAATATGTGCTTTAGTTATTTATACCTATTCACATATTAAGTTAGACCACTTATTGTATTTATCTACTTCATCAACAGTTCTTAATGACATACCTTATTGTTGTTCGTTGGGAGTAGCTTTTATACCATATCATAGTCATTCATATCAACACATAATCAGTTAAACAATATTTAAGTAGCTATGAGCGATATAATAAGATGAATACACTAATTAAATCCTTAGGTCAACACTTATTTTTAGTTAAGCCCTTAGTTTACTTTTATAGTCTATTAGATCATGGACCACATGTTATATACCCTAACATGATCATATATGTATCAAATCATCATACTTGCATATTTGATCTTATATTATCTTACCCTCAGGTCCATTTATGCAATATTATCCCATCTTATATGCTAGCATACTACCTGTGGGTGTGAGGTTTACATAGTAAAATACATGGCTTAAGCAAACAGACAAGCTTGTTTCTCTACATCAAGGCTAATCACTACTTTTCATTATGACTCAAAGCATAACTTAACTTTTATGGTCTCATGACTAAGCCTAAAAAGGCAATGTCCCAACTCTTTCAACTTATAACCTTGTAACTATCATCTTATTGTCATTAGGTTTTGTCATAGTATTCTCATGCCATTATAGAGGAATATCAGTGTACAATATTTTTGGGCAAAGCCAAATCACATGTGTATAATCATTATAATACAATCAATTACAAGTAAACGCTTTCATGTATTCTAATGTTAGTGTTCATTTACTAAATTTATTCTCATATATCATTTCATTTAATCATGTGCTTAGTGTCACAACTTATCTTTATTTTATGTTTAAAATGCTTTAAAGTTACTTAAAAAGGTTCAGACTAGCTTTAGTGACACTATAGGGCTTAAAAATCATATTTGGGTGAAGCAGGGAAGTGTCATGAGTCATGAGGGGTGTCACTACTCGTGACAGGGAGAAAATTTCATGACTCATGCACTTGTTCACAAGTAACACATGTCACGAGTCGTGACAGGAGTCATGAATCATGAAGAGTCATAGGCAGTTTTCTGAGTTCAAATTGTAGGTGATTTTTGACCTTCCAAAAGGCATTTTTAGCAAAAATGGTCCCTACAAACTTGTTCCACTATGTTTCTAATTTACAAAACATCAAAAAGCATCTTGATATCATTTCTATATTTTTAGATATTTATAAAACACTGAGGTCTGCTCCTAGTGACTGGGAAGCAAACTGTTCTAGAATTCAAGCTGAAATATGGTCCATCTAGAAATAGATTTAGAACTTGGTTTCTTCATATGACATATAGGTATGGATGTTTGTTTTCAAAACCAACAATAATCATTCAATTTTCTATTCTCTAGATCAATTTATAAGAAAAAATGTCCAAATAGGTCTATTAGTCATGAAGAAACATTTGACTCGTGAAGGGGCTCACGAGTGAAGCAAGAGGGCTAAATTTCACTACTCGTGAAGGGGCTCACGAGTGAAGCAAGAGGGCTAAATTTCACTACTCGTGAAGGGACTCACGAGTCGAATAAGAATGCACTACTCATGAAGGCATTCACAAGTCAGCAGCCAAAGAAAAAATGGCACATTCATGAGTGACCCAGGGGCAAATGGTGCACGACTCGTGAAGGGATTCAAGAGTCAGACACACAACTCGGCATTAGTACTCACATAGAAAATATATTCAATCTCAGTTCAAAGAAAAATCATCTTTTAAAACTCATCTTAAAACTCCCGATTAAAGAACCCGGACACCATAACCCTAATTTTCTACAAATCCATTTACAACTAACAAAATTATCTTCCCATACATAAAAATCAACATAATAGTTCCATACCTGAATGAAGCTTCAAATCCAACTCCTTTAATCATGATTCCTTTCTTCTCTTTCACTTGATTTGTCTACTTTTCTCTTTTCCTTACACATGGTGACAACAACAAGATCTTGTAATCCCTCAACACTAGAAATCATAAATTAAAAGGAAGAAAAAGAAGAGATCTTCAAGGGAAAACATTACCTTTTATGTTAACTCACAAACCCTAGCTCCCTTCTCAAAATCGTAACCATAAAGAGAGAGAGAGAGAGAGAGAAATCCCTCTAAATGCCGATTCTATCTCTACCAAAAACCCTAATTTATTGATTGGCATAAATATTTCACCAAGAGAATTTCCCAAAATACCCTTATACACTTTAATCTTATAAATCTCCATGTCTTACAATTTAACCCCAAGACTTCTAATTTACTTCAATTACATACTTCCTTAAAATTACAACTTACCCATATTCAGTTACATATATGCTGAAATTATCAAAATACCCCTCTTGTGACTTAACCTCGATACTTGTAAAATAATCCAATTTTGCCTTAATTAATGGTAATATTCATTAATTAACAATAATCAGATTAGGGTCAATATTGGGTCCTTACAAATCTCTTGCTAGATGGGTACTTGAGCAAATACTAGAGGTGCTTGTACTAGGCTAGCTGGCTCTAATCCATCATCATCTGGTTCTTCATTTCAATTTTGACCAATAGTTAATAAATAATGGCATTCATCTCTAGTCGACCAATACCTTCGAGGCTCCTTTACCAAAATATTCATTCTAGTTAACATACTAAAGTCAATAAATCGTACCTCACCAAGAGATTGCCTCATATCTATGTGATTGACATAATTATCCATAATTGTTTCTATCCATCCTATAGAAGTCTTCTTAATCTTCTTATTCGTCTTCTGTAGCTTCTCAATTTTTCATCTCAAAAGGACAACACCATTGATCCAAATTACTCCAACCATGCATCTTAATAGTATGCATTCTTCAGCATTGATAGCGATTGTGCTTCCAAGACAACTAAAAAAGTAATAAATAGAAATCAATGTAAAACTCTAAGAGCATGGCTACCTAATGTACATGCTTTCATTTTACTCGGCTTGTAATTCTTTGGATTAATGGGATCCCGAATGAATTTCCATTTTTCTTGGATAGTAGCATTTGGCAATTCACCTATGGCATTCTCTGGAAAACCTAACGTCTTAGCAAATTCTGGAAATAGCGTCTGATGACGATGTCTCCCAAGCTTAAAACTTATAATTCCCCAGTCCTCGTATCTATAAAGGTCAGCTTAAAAGAGGTGAAGAATTGTGTAGCTACAAATGGTTGACTTTTGACTTCTTAAAAATAAAATGCTCCCAGCCAATGTTCTGGATTAATGGAAAAATATCATCCCATTAGTTGCCATCTCCAATTTCTAAGTAAAAGTCCCACAGATAAGCTGGCTTCATAAACTCCATTTCTTTGAAATATTCATACAATTCAGCATTTTCTTCATCAATATAAGCAGGAAGATGTCTCCCTGAATAAGTAGTTACCTCATCAATTCATGCCTTCTTAGGTGCCACTACAAAAACATAAAATTTTCAACTCCACTTAGATGCAAATTAAAGCTCATTATAATCTATTAAAGAGAAATAAATCAATTAAACTCACATTTTCCATGCACAAATGAAGTGAATGAGTTAAGAAATAGATGCTAATTACATGCATATATGATGGAATTAGAAAAACAAATGAAATGAAATGGAAATGATGAATTAAAATTGAACATATAGTTAAACTTAGTCTTTGAGGCATTTCACTGAGCATGTTGTGTGCACAACTTTACAAAGCTTTAACTAATGTAATTTTAATTATTTGAGAGGCTGAGAACGAAAGGTGAGAATTCTTCTTAGATCTTTTTAGATGTTAAAAATTTGTCTTCCTTTTAGAAATATGAGCTGATATCATGTGTTCTTTTTATTTTTCTTCTTGTCCTTCCTTGGATTTTCATGGGTAATGGAATTCGGTAGGTAAATTTATGTAGCTCTGTTGTTTACCAATTATAGTGTAAATAAAGAATATTGACTAATATCGCATCTATTTCTTTTTTGTTGCATTCTATTCAGAAATTTTTTTCTCTTACCTTATTTATAAGCTATTATAATTGTATTTTTTTTGTATTTTTTTCTTTTATTGTTGGTTTATTCATTTCATGGAGATTTCCTAACATTTGATTGTTTAACCCTAGGGATTCTTGGTTAGAGTTAAGTTTTCAGTTCTATGATATATAAAGCTAATGCATTTGATTTTTGAATTTTAATTAAGCATTTGATTTTAGAGGAATTTTATGTTACAATCTTAATCTAGTCTAAGGATGGTAGCATGATCACTAATTAATTGTTAATTTTTGTAGATTTTGTTAGCAAATGGTTGATTAATGCAACAGTAAATGGATGGCTCATCAAGATGGTATGTTCTATTTCCTAAAAATGTTCATTTTTATTTTTCGATCACTTAATTATTTAAATAACTTTGATTTTATTATCTTGTAATTTCATTATCATTAATTAAATTTTTATTTGGCAAAAATTATACTTGCATTTGTCCTTTATTATGAATGTCTAGAAAACAAAATTCTATCTTCAACTTCAAATTAATATTATAGTATGATAAACCTTTACATTAAACATTAAATTTATTATCTATATTCAAAGACACTTGTAATTTAGATAAGCTCTTCTATTTATTGTGCTTGAATTTTTTTTAATCACAGGAAGATAAGGAAAAAAACAAATGAAGATGGGGAATGTGATACAGAAGAAGATGAGAAAGGAGATTCAGAGCAGACTTATCAAATAATTATTGAAAACGTGTAATATTTTTAGTGATGGGCATTTCCATTGCAAATTTTTTTTAGCAAGAGGAAAATTTAATGATGAAAATATATTTAACATTGCTAAATTTACCTATGGAACATATCTTTTTATCAAAAATTTACCTACTGATTTGTGATTTCCATCTATAAAATTAATGATGGATCATAAAATTCCATCGATAAATTTAATGATAGAATATCTCTATATGAAATTACCGACATATTAATTTTTCCATAAAAAAAATTACCTACTATGATGTATGCCAGAGCCTTTTCTTGATTTCGAGTTCGACTCTTGAAGGCCCGCTTTTAGGGTCTGAGATCGAAGGAGGCTCACTTAACTCATAAATTAGCCACTTTTCCATAAAGAGGGATCAAGCCTATTTTATGGTTGGTAGTCAATCCATGAAGGCATCTACTAATAGGCCTAAAAAGGTAAGTATCATGGAGTTGCCACCCGGCAGAACGTCAAAAAATAAATCTAGATCTTTTGATGACCAAACAGAGATTGATGCTTAGGATATGACTCATATTAGGCATCTTGGTTAGGTATTTATTTTATAATTGAGTTTTAAGATTAATCCTTTCTCTTCTCTCACACAATGCAAATGATAAAAATTAAAGCATCACAATCAAACAAAAAGCAAAAAATAAATACTTAAAGTAAAATCCTACTTAAATTATTACATAAGCAAATCGTCCAACGAAAAAGAATAATATACAAAAGAAAAATCATACATAAAATGAGCTATTGATTAGTTTGGGAACATTGGTTCCCTCATGCATATTTACAAAAAGGATTTTATTATATTGCATGAATTTGGGCTAAAAAATTTGAACATTGGTTTATTTTTATTAAGAAAATCCCAATTTGATTAATAAAAGTGATTTTAAATGAATTTTGATTCAATGTGCGAAAATCATCCTTTTTACTACCTATCACATCTCTCAAAATAACAATAGATCCAAATAATCAAATAATAAAAAAATAAATGAAAGTAATAAATAAAATGAAATGAATAAAAGAGAATTAAAATCACCCATGGGCATTCTCCAAAGTATTCAGCTTCTCAGGCTCCAAAACTCGATATAATAAAGATTAAAGTACTCACAAAACAACAAAGCAAATAAATGGTTAGTGTTATAGCAAAGAAAAATAAATAATAAAATAAAATAAATCAATTTTAGAATAAAAACAATCAAACAAATAGAATGCAAAAAAAGTATAAAATATAGTTAAAATAACACCAAAAATTTAATGAATCATGCAAATATGATTAATACAATAAGACATTCCAAATCTAACTATGATAATTAAATACACATTTAAAACATGCCAAGTAATTAATTAATTTTAAAATACATAATTTTAATAAAGAAGACTAATTATACATCAATGGTGAAAAATCCTAAAATATACGAAAATTAAGTTAACACATTAAAAATGTAATTAAAACATACAAATGATTAAATTAATAATAAAAAATAGATTTAAATCAAGAAAGAGAAAACATGCACCAATGGAAGACTAAATCTAGATCATGCAATCCTAGATGTTTCACATACATTAAAAATATCATAGCATAACAAAATCATCAAAGCAAAATCAATTAATTAAATAAAATTGAATCATAGCATAAAATGAAGACAAATAATTAAATAATACTTTCACACAATAAATCACAACAAAATACCTTTAAAAGGGTTTCACAACCTAGATCTGAATATATATGATACAAAAATTATGTAAATAAGCTTAAAAGGCTAAATCTACAACTTTCAAAAACAAAATTAATGAATTCAAATCTACTATAAAACTAGATCAAGAGATAAATTAGTTTAGTATTATTACCTTCAACTTTTATTTTTACTGATCTATCATTTACTAAAGATTGCACCGTTGGATCATGCTTATATTTGGATTGTAGCCCTCTAACACCCCGATCTTCTTTTTGAATGATCAAGAACAGATTTTAAATCTTTGAATTATCTTGTGACTCCGAAATAGAACCTGAGAATGAAAAAATATCTCTCTATCTAGCTTTAACAATCTATCATTTTCTAGAGATTGAACCGTTGGATCAAGCTAATTTTTAGAAAGCATCCCTATAACACCTCGATCTTTGCTATACACAGTAGAGTTTAGATTATGAGACTTGGAGATTGTCCCATAGCTCTATAGAAGAACACTAACTAAAAAATAGTCCAAAGAAAATGAATGCCACCCAAAATATTATCCTTAGTTGCTTTTTAGAAGGATAGAGAATTATGCTTCAAGTCCTCTCCAATTGGTCTCTACAATTGATAAAAAAAGTAATAAAAATATTTTTTTTCTTATGTAAAGATTTATTTGGAAGAAGAAGAAGAAGAAGAGCCCCCTAAAACCCTAGGTTTTTTATTATTTATTTGAGTGAGTTTTTGAGTCCTATTAAAACTCTTCCTTTTAGGATTTTAAATCCCTTCCAAACTCCTTATTTTAAGGTTTAAATCCCTAAATTAATCCTTTAAGATCGAATTAGATTTGGGATAAAAATCCTCTCAAAAATCCCCCATTTCCATCCAAAAAATTTGAGAGTAAATATGATAAACGCTCGACAGGCGGGAGTTCATCGTGTTACGATGGACGCGCAGCCTATCTGTCATGATGAACGGGAATTCATCATGATGGCGAACTTCCGTCAGCAGAAAATTTTGATTTTTGCCATTGAAAGCTCATTTTGACCTCAAAAAAATGCAAAAGACAAAATTCAATAAAAAATCCTAAAATCTTTATGGAAATCAAGGATAAGACTCAAAGTTTTCATCTTCTGTCCATAATAAGAACAATGCTTCCTCATTGGGTAACTATAATTTGGGTTACCTTAGGATCTGGTGTCTATAGCTGCCTTTAATTTTAGGGAGCTTAGTGCAGTAATGCCTAAATGAGCTAAAATTTAGAGTGAAAGAAAAAATGTGTACCCGATGTAGCTACTCTCTTGGTTTACTTATTGCCTGGAATCCCTGATTAGCACCTAGGGCATGCAGAATCAGGATTTGAGACCAACTGCATTTAAGGCGATTAGTCTCCAGTTGTTCAATTAGCACCTGGAGCATGCAAAATTGACAACAAAATATTTCACTAGATTAGCATCTGGGCCATGCAGAATCAAGGTTTGAGACCAACTCCATCAAAAGAGGTGGGTCTTCACTTATCCAATTAGCATCTGAAGCATGCAGAATTGGGACAAGATAATAAATTTTTGCCCGATTAATGCTTAGGGCATGTAGAATCATGGCTTGAGACCAAATCCATTTAAGGCGGTGAGTCTTCGGTTGTTCAATTAGCACCTAGGGCATGCATAATTGACAGTAAAAGGTTTCACTTGAATCTAACCTTTTCTCCGACCACACTTTTAAGAGCAGCCGATTATTTCTTTAAAGAAAAATATGCCACTTAAATTACAGAAATGTGCCACTTAAATTACAGAAATGTGGTCCTTACAAAATTATTTGATGTTGAATCATTAGTGCATTTGCATGCACACTGAATTATTCGCATATCATATCAATTTTTAAAATTACAAGTTAATGAATTTTAAAATTTATGCGATCTTACCGTTGATTACACATATTTAGTTATTGCTGGGAATGTACAACAGTAGGTTCGGTTCAATAATCGAACCGAATAATTGAAAATTGAAATTTTAAAATTTTGATCAATCGAATCGAAATATTTAAATAATCGAATAGAATTTTTCAATCGGATCGGTTAATCGAAAGTTAAAATTATTTTTTAAAAAATAAAAAATTATGTCTAGAAATTATACAAAAATACAAATCTACTAAAATAAAAATATCTAAATTGTAAAAAATAAAAGTCCAAATTAAAGATAAAATTTCAAAATATATAATAAATAATATAATAAAAACAATTAAATAAATTTTTTCATTCAATTGATTTTCAATCCAATCGTCAAAATTTTAAATTATCACCTAAAAAGTATAAATTAATAATTGATAAATTGTACTCATATAATTTGCAACTCAAAATAAAATAATTTACATGTACAAAATAATTATTCAATTAAAAAATTACATAATTATATAGAATTTCGGTCGGTTCAATTTTTCTACGTTTTTCTCTTTCAAAAAATGAACCAAACAAAAAAATTGAATTTTTATAAAATTAAAATAGAAACCGAACCGAAAAAATGAACCAAATTAAAAAATAGATCATTTTGATTCGATTTTTCGATTTAAACCAAAGTTTGCTCACCCCTTAGTTACTGCTTTACCAATCTAAAGTTTTGGTCATTTTTGGATCTGAGTGATCGAATATATATATAATAGTAATTTTCTAATATCCTCATATTTAAATTTAATACAACTAATTAATAACGAGTCACCTGAAAAAAAAAAGCATAATTGAATTTACTGTTCAAAAGATATTGATTAAATTTTCTTAATGAAAAGTGTGTGAATGGAATGGAGAAAATATTTATTAAAGAGTTGTACGACATGCATCCTTAATCGTAGAACAAGAACATAGAATACTCGGAGGTCATAAATTAAAATTGTTATAGCTTGTCAAACTTTCAAGAAAAAATTAGGTCTTTTGCTTTTTTTATTTTCACAAAAATTAAAAATTATTAATTAAACCTAAATTTAGTATTAAACCGCATAATTTTGACTAAATTATCAAATATAATTAATTTTAAATAAATTAACTTTTATTGAAAAAAAAATTAATTTACATTCGAAATCTAAAAACGACAGATAAATAAAATTCAAATTTTACTAAAAATTAACACATTAAAAAATGATGAGAGTAATTAACATTATTTGTATAAAATATTAATATAGTTTACTAAAAATATTCTTTTATCAGTTCTCTACGGTTATATATCATCTCTTAATTAATTTTTTAGTTCATATATGAAGCTAAAATTAAAAAATATTTATAATTAATACTTTTTAAAATATAAAAATTGATATTTGAAGTGAAAAAAAACCTTAAAAATCACATAACTAGGTTTTCGTTCTCCTTCCAGAATTATTCTTCATAAATTAAACCAATAATACACTATTATATAATAAAAATAAAAAGTAAAAACCTATTTAATTCTTGACTAGGTTGATGAATAAATAAATAAATAAAATTGATAGTGTTGGGGTGATGAAATGATGAGAATGGGAGTAGGTACCCACCACTATAAAAGTTTAGAATTATTGATGAATCCACCCGTTTTGAGCACAGCACAAAAAAGTTGCTACAACAGCCCCAACACCAATTAAATCATTTTACATAAATAAAACATTTCTAGTTCTTGGACGGTTAAATTATTCATATATTCTGTTTTTCTTTATAAAGTATACATAAATAAAACGTGGACAAATGAATGACAAAAATCCATACTGTTCGTCAAACAATATAAAGAAAATAAAAGAAAAGAAAAAAGATTAATATATTTGTATTTCTTTTTTAATGTACTTTGACTTTAATCATTCACAGTATACACACAAAATTGTACGTGCACATTGTAAAAATTCAGATGAATATACAAATATAGTAAAAGAATGCTTGTTTTTAGAGACACTCAAACTGGTTAATGAATCAAAGCTCAACTTACAGGCATTGAATTATCATATGTTCCACCATTTTCGTGTCTCCATCTGTTTTGCAAGTTCATTTGCCATTGATGCAAAGTTCTGAGCCCCGCTTTGCAGCTCTTCGGTACGCCGGCTGAGCCTCTGGGATGAACAAAGAAACATAGGAAACGATTGGCAAAAAGTAGATGGCTCAATAGGAAAAGTTAGTTAACTAGTATATTTACACGTAAGAACATGCTAATTTAATGGCTTTCACTTGTGAAAGAAAGTGGCAAATTCTGATTGGAAAGGGAAGAATGCATTTACAGCTAAGAACGCATTTACAGCTAAGAACTGCGAATAAAATTAAATTTTGATCCAAAAAATAACTGTTAAAATTTAATGAACAATAACTGTTTATTTTAGAACTTTGAGGGAGTAAAACCGAAGAGACAGCAAATTGTTGTCTGTTATTTTTGCCTTTGCCGTTGCCGTTTGTTGTTAATTTTTCGGAGGAATATCTTAAGATGTAATGGAGCCCACACACAAACAAGGTGGGCCCCACTAAAAAGGGAAAAATAATATAAAAACCCCTATCCAAGTTGTTATCGATCCATTTCTGATTGTTTAAGGTTTCTTTGGCCAGATCTGCCCTTTCTCTTTTTTCCTCTCTTTCTTTCTCTTCTGTTCTGTCTCTCTCGCTATTCACAGAGGACGCATGGTCAATTCATCAACTTCATTAACTTTTTTGGATTTTTTTTTCTTTTTGCCTCCAATGAGAAATTAAAGAGAGAATGAGAAAGGGAATGTTTTTCTAGTTAGCAGAAAGGGAATGTTTTTCTAGTTAGCAGAGAGATCTAAGAATTTTGTTTCACTGGTAAAATATTTTGGAACTTTTTACCGTTTGGCTCTGTTTCTTACGAATTTGTTAAAATTTGTCTCTTCTTTCCTCACTTGTTGTATTGTACGTTTATGGGTTTACACAAAGTTTGGAACTTTTGAACTAGGTTGTGTATTTTTGTGAAGATCTTAGCATTTGTTTGTTTTATATAGTATTTGGTTCAATGGCAGTTAAATTTATTTCATTATTGTACTTCCATGTATGAACTTGTGCTTGGTTGCATATACGGCAGTATTCTTCCCACAAAAACTATTAGGAAGTAATCCACACTCTACTAATACGTGGCAAATCCTAATTTGCTAAGGTAGATACTCCAAAACCGATATATATATATCAAAAGAAAAATCATTAGGCGGGTATTTTTTTTTATATGAAGAAGAAGGGACAAAGAACAAATTAAAGGCAGATGGTTCTATGAAACGAGGTACCCAAAGCATCGTTGCTAAGGATTTCTTGGATACCAGCAGGAGGGTTTTGATGCCAAACAAACCTCAACTCTTGACTATAAGTCCAGCTTGCTAGAAAGTCAGCAGCTTTGTTGGCTTCTCGGTAAACATGGTGGATCTTCACTTGCCAGTCACGAAGGAGAAGCTCATTAATCCGCAATATGACAGCACTATAAATCGGAGAAGGCTGGAGTTCTTTCTTGATAATATTGACAACGCCCACGTTGTTCACTTGCAGTATAAGCTTCCGCCAACCTCTGTTCCAGCTTCTTGAAGGCCATACAAAACTTCCCAAAGTTCAGCAGTAAAAGCATTTTTTCCTCGGACAAGAGCTGAAAAGCCCCCTAACCATCTTCCCATGTGATCTCGAAGAACCCCACCTGAAGCAGCTAGAGAAAGTTGGCTGTTAAAGGAGCCATCAGTATTCAGAGTAACCCAGTTTTGGGGGCCTGGGTCCCAGCCGATGAGGATTTCTGCTTTCTCTCCAGCCTTATGACCCGCAGCAATCATATAATCTTTGGCATTCATAAAAGCTAAACAAGCTGAAACAATGCTTTGTTTTTTCATCATAAACGTTACCGACTGATCTTTAAAGACTCTATCGTTTCTCCATTTCCAAAGCCACCAACAGGTGAAGCCAAATAAAAGCTTCCAAGGAATAGAGTCAAAGAGAACATCAGACTTTAAGTTACTAGATAGCCAAACATCTATGTCTAAATCAAAAAACTGGCTTGCGATAGAGTCCTCAACCATACCAGACCGTACCCCGAATTGTAGCCGCACGAGGGGGCGCAGTGATGAACTTGCTCCAGCTGCCATGAGCAAAGAGGACAAGTGATTCAAGCAGAAGCTCAGGCAGTTTGGTTTGATAGGCTCCAAGAAAGGAATGTTTGAGGATCACACCTGCGGCAACACGACCTCACCATTTTGCAGGAAAATCATGGAGTCAGAGCTACCACAACAAGTCGCGAATATATTAGCGACAGAATTCCAAATCAGTCGCTAATTTAGCAACGGAAACTTTCTTACTAATTTTTTTTCCGTCGCTAATTTATATTCCTAATTAGTCGCCGAATAATAATAATAATAATAATAATAATAATAATAATATTTCGCGACTAAATTTTTCGTCGCTAATTTGATCGCTAATTATTTCTTAAATTATATCTATTACATATTAGAGACATTTTCTGTCGCAAATCCGTCGCTAAATTATTGCATAATTAAATTTTTTTCTTTTGCTGTATTTTAAAATTTTTATCCTGTATACAATGATCGTTATTTATTTATTTTCAACCTATATATAACAATGATCTCACATATATAAGCATATATTTATTCCAAATCATAATATGTTTCAAAATACACACACACACACACACAGATATATATATATATATATATATATAATAGTAATTGAAAACATACATAATTTATCCTCAATATCTGTCAAAACGACAAAATAGTAATAATATCATACTAATTAGCATCAATAATGTTATCTTCCAAAATTAAAAGCTCCACATCCTATTAAAACTCCTAAAAATCTGCCAGAATGAACGAATCTCTACAAAATTGGTATTCCCAAGCCATATTTGTTCACGATTTTCCATGAAATCCTATCGTAAAAGAAACATACTTATAAGGGATTGACAAAAGAAATTTTTTGACATGCACAAGTTAATCAATGGTAGGTTCTATCCTCCTTGTTTTTGATAATAAAAATAATTTTTGACCTCCCTTCTTGTCATTTGGCATTGAAAGAAAGGTTAGTTTTTAAAATAATAAAGAGAGAGAGAGGGAGAGAGAGAGAGAGAGAGGAAATAAGGCCCTCATTGGAGCAAGGACTACAAGGTCACCTCATACTGATACAAATTTAAAAGTTTTATAAGTTCATGAGCCAAGCAACAATAAAAGCGGAGGATAAACATTTTTTAATGCACATAGATTATATGGATAACTAAAAATAATGGTAGTCTAATGAACATATGTGTCTTCTCCTATGAAGGGAAATATAAAATTATAATAATAGATATAAGAAATCGATACATAACATATATTAGAAGAATTAAACAGAAATATAACTACAACTTTTGTATTGGCATAATAATAATAATAATAATACTATCAGTAACCAGATCTGAAGCAACAAATTTAGAATGTAAATAAATGGAAAAGGCAAAGCAAGCCCTCCTAGAGAGGGGAAGTACCGAAAGAGGAAAGAAAAAAAAAGAAAAAGAAAAAGTGGTTAAAGCTAAGACAAAGACTACACAAAATTTCTTTTCCTTTCCTTCTGATATATTCTTTAACAGATGCTAAATCACAATCTAAACAATGTTACATGGATGCAATAATGCTTCTGCATTTAGCATCTCCAACTCGAAACCTTATGCATATATTATTTTATATGCTCTAAAGAATTAGATGAATCAAGAGAGAGAATACATCCCTATGATGGCTGTATCTGATCTCGCCGGAGTGCCTGCTGGAGCTGAATAACTTGTTGTCTCTATTCTGCTGGCAATGAATTCAACTGCTCTGGTGTGAGGCTCAACATTTGCTGCACCAATGCAGACTCCACATCTGGTGGAAGCTGAAATCAAGGAAGAGAAACAGTTAAGCTTAAAAAGAAACTGAACCATAACCATTTTTTTAGGATTAAACATCATCGAGTCATCCACATTAAGTATATGTTCTAAAAAGCACAATATGAATTTGGTATTTTGTTATCCCAATAATCCTAAATATAATTTTGGATTTTTATTCCATTGAAATTGGATTCTTTGAAGGGATAATGGATTTTGTTCAGTCCAAAGACTCACTCTTAACAAACTCGTAAGCTCAATCAATGCAGTAAACAACTGATTGATTATTCCCAACAAATAGGCTCAATCAATGCAGTAAACAACTCACTAAGATCAAACAATGGAGTCACCAACAAAATATACAAGAGATGCAGATTTTAAATAACCATATGATTAGCACTGGACAGAACTCTACATAATCAATTGTAGTAGGCTTTCAACTAATTATATGCAAGAAGTGTATAAATAAAGTTTCCATTATTTTGTAAGATTCAGTGACTAACCTTTCTCCTTTATTGGGAGGGACTACATTCTCTAGTAAATTAGAGGCAACTGATGGGAAAAAGAATTTTGATCCAGGGAAGTCCACTAATTCCTCTTTTATATTCATTCTACATACTTTCAAAATAGGAAATATTAAAAGCTCTGTAGAAGAAATAGAAAAGAAAAATCGAACAATAAAAAGCAGCACAATAAGATAGGCCGAACAAAATAATAGACTGAAATATTATTCTTTAAAAGCAAGCAAACTTCAATTTACACTTCAATGCTATTGCAAAAGGAATAGAAAACAACAGTAAGCTTCCACAATCACATTATTGCTTCTATTCATTTGGAGAGAGATAAAAAGGATGATCACTAAAATCAACACTCTTGATAAACAGCATGATAGATGACATACTTATAACATGTCACATTGATGAACAACTGCAATTTTCAATGTTACCTTTTTCTTTTCTTCTTCTTCCAAAATATCAGGCATAGTAACATCAAGCATATTCATAACCACCTGTGCTGTCTGTAGCACTTGACTAGTTTCAGAATCTATAGGATCAACAACCTCCTCTTTCACCAGTTTCGCATCAACAGCGCTAGACTGCAATAATGTGCCATTTTCTACTTCCTGCAATTCATCTTTAAGTTTCATTTTACGTGAATATTGTTTTGGTCTTGACTGGACATCAGCATTGCTATCTTCAAGCAATCCTTTCAGAGGACCTATGGTATAGCCATTAGCATCAGTCAAAGTAAGATCACAGAAAGTATCCGCTCTGAGATATTTACCATTGGTTCTAGCTTCTGCGAGGGTTAAACCTTTTGAAGGGTTGAAGTTAACATCAACATCTTTAAGAAGAGGATGACGACCCTTCAAAAGCCCAAGTTCCACTGCTGAGAGCCACTGCAAGTACAGCATGCACACTAGTCATCATATAACTTGCAGGTTGTAAAGTAGAAACCCAATAGATTCTTCAACAAAGAAGAGAGAAAAATGATTTCAGCAGCCATGTTGACCATACTCATCAGACATCTTAAGCAAGAATTTTAGATTATGAAATTACCAGCCCAAATCAAGAAAAAGATATTAAACACATATGCATCAATACTCATTCATAGCAAATTTAACAACATTAAAATTTTACAGCTGAAGTGAACTCAAAATGTTGATCACATCTTAAATATTTAGCTTCAGTTCTAAGCTTATTAACAAAAAATAAGTAAAAATAGTAGTAAACAAGACCTACACATGGATTCTTAAGGCTGAGCATAAGCTTCATGATAAATGTACATCAGTTCAAATAACTTAAAACTGCTCCGTAATGATCAATGTCACACCAGTATGTAATGTCATTTCTTGGCGAAAAAAAAGAGATTACAACTCATCACCTCAATAGATAGATTATGGCACCATGATAGAGCAGCTCTGCCGCTACTGACATTACTAGATGGCATATAAAAGCATAACAGGAGATTTGTAAATGGATTTTCTGCAATCAAACTATGTGGAGTAGAAAATAAAGGCACTGTCCCATCGTCATTCTGAAGAGAGAAATAAAGGATCTCAGATGTTTAAACATACATCAAAAAGATCAATCACATGCAAAGCAATAAGGCAGCATAAGTACAATATACGCACTTGAATGAAGAGAACAGGAATCTTCACATTCCCAACCACACCTCGCATGCTATATTTTGAATAGAAGTCTTCTATTTCCCCAAAACCATAAGATACCATTGATACTGCTTTTTCAAAATCACGAACAGATTTTGCCATTAAAGCCTTTTGCACATTAAAATCTTTCCCTTTGCCTTGAAATAGTTCCTACAGAGTTCATCAAGTATAAAATTACTTACCACCATAAATTGATAAATGCATATCAAATAGCTACAAGTGATGCACCATATCATGAGTAATATATATTTGAAATTGCAGAGTATGCTATTCCGAGAATTAGGGATATGAAACCTTTGAACTTAAACTAATAAAAGTCCAATATCAACCTTATTAGATTGCAATATATCTATCAATCCACCAGTGAGTTTCTGATCCAAAGCAGTTGAATAAGGAAGCACCTTGTGGCCTCCTCCAAATCAAATGGGTTATTAATGCATGTGGCAGCTGTAAGAGGTGTTTTCTCCCCCACTTCTGCCAGATATTTAGTCAGCATATTTGCACCATAGCCACAACTAATGCCCATCAGAGATGTCCTTGGCCTTGTCTTATCGACGAACTGTATAGCTGTGCAGATATCATCGCTATCAGCAACTGTAAATAACCTACATACATAAAATAGTTAAGAAGTCCTAATACCAATCTCCTCTTGGAACAAAAACTCAAACCAAACGTAGATAATTTACTCACAATAACTTATAGTACATCTCTTAATTATATGGATGTCCCTTTGGAGTTTCTTTCCCTCTTATTTATTTATTATATTTTTGTTTCCTTTTCCTCTCAGTTCTGGCACAGAGATCAACATAATAGTGATCACCTAATGATGGTGGGAATATAATCCTAACTCTTAAATCAGCTAATCAAAATACTTCAACCCATAAGAATTGGGGAGGACAATCCAAGACTCTTATCTTACAATTTTATCCCTCCATTTTATCTATTAAGTACAGAAAACAGAAAATTTAGCCCGAGTATAGCTAAATAGACAAAAAATCCAAATGCCAACCTTAACTAGTTTAGGACTGAAGTTCGGTAAAATTAAGCTAAGCAAAAAATAGTCTCAAGCTACAATCATACATTTGATTTGAACAACAAGCTATCCAACTAAAAACGCACAAGTAAAATTGCATAGTATATCAGAACAATTCAGAAAGAGTTTCACATACCGCGTACTGGTTAGCGGTGAACCGACACATCTTCTAGGATTCATAACAACAGGGAAAAATCCACGTTTGAGAGCTGGATCTGGGCGAGAAGGAGAGAAACTCTCAAAATCGGGTTGGATCTAGGCGAGAAGGAGAGAAACTCTCAATCCCAAGTGAACCAGAGTTGGATCTGGGCGAGAAGGAGAGAAACTCTCAAAATCGGGTTGTTAACCAGATCTACAGAGCGGATTAACTGCATAGAGAGAAGATCGGCTGGTTGTCGCGTCGCCGACATAGTGACGATGTCGGAGTCGCTGGCGCTGGTCAAACCTTTTTCCCCGATCTCCCTTTCTCTTTCTTTTTCTTTCTCCCTCTCTCTCTCTCCCGTTGTCTGTTCTCTTTTTTTTAACACTTGGGGCCACTGTAACTTTCTAGAGAAAAATGCTCTTGGTCCCTCCACTTGGTTTTTATATTTTCTTACTTCACACGGATATGTATGTATATATATATATTGTTGCACATTTTATTTAATTCAAAAGACTAAAATTAAATTTCTAATTCCATTACCAATATAAGTCTCCATTTTATAATTTAATTATAAATCTCAAGATTTTTAAGCATTACAATATAAGTCTCCATTTTATAATTTAATTATAAATCTCAAGATTTTTAAGCATTACAATTCAGTCATTGGATTGCCAAAGTGTATAAGCAAAGGAATTTTCAATCGACTTAATTTATATACTTATTTCTAGAGAAAAAGTAACTTTTATAATAATTATATATTTATAGAATAAATTATTTTGATAAAAATTTATTATTAATATAGTCACTAAATAAAAATTTTCATAAATTTAGTTTAGATTAACTAAATATATATCCTCGTGAACCGGTATCAGAAGTACTTCTCACATATTAAAAAGTATTGTCAGACGACTCAAATTTTGAGACGTTACAGATCAAACTTCCCAATTTCAGATCTTATTTCTTATTTCTATTAACATAACTAACTTTTTTAGTATTATTAGCAACCGGTGATTGAGGATGATTGATGGGTCTGGAAAGGAGCACCGAACCACCAAAGGTCTAAAAATAATACATCTCGAATTTTGGGGCGCCACCACATATAACTGGACATATATTTATGTTTATTATAATAAGTTCATATTTATTTATTTTTTTAAAATAAGTTAAAATTTAAGGAACAACCAATTCTATTCATTTGGATGCTAATATAGATAATTATGTGATCACACATAATGAATACATAATTTATTAAGATATGTGAAGAAAAAGGTTAATTTCACTAATTTTAGAAGTAAATTATATTTAGTTAAATATATGGTATAATTATACAATTTTAATATAATACGATTGAAAGCGAAAAAATAAAAGTAAAAAATTATAATATACTTGCCAATTTTCATTATTTTTATCTTTATATTTAAAAATGAGGGATGACAGCTTCTTCTTGAAAAAGAAAAGAAGAATAAGGCAAAATGAGGGGTAAGTAGGGTTTTCTAAAAGACAGAAATATACCTACAATCATTTTTAACACATCCAACAGATGGAGGATAATTTCGTAAATAAATTTATATAGAATTTTTTATTTTAATTCATATATATATATATATATATATCTATATATTAAATATAAAAATTATTTTATAATTATTGTCTATAGAATATTATTAAAATTAAAAAAAAGCAAAATGAGAAGAGAAAAAATATTATAGTTAATATCTAGTCAATATTATTAAATATTTTAAAAGTGATCACATGCTATAAGTCCATGTGGTTTTTTTATCTTATTTAATTACTTTTTTGTAATTTTAATTCTCAAATTTTTTAAAATAATTTTTAATCTTAATTAGTAAAAATAAATATGTATTTGTATTTTTCATTTATATTATAATACTTGAAATAATCAAAATTATAAATTTTTAAAAAATTTAATTGAAAATAAGCAAATAATATTATATAGGGTAATTTTCTGAAATTACTAAAATGCCCCTACCAAATTTCATCATTTTATCCTTGTATTCAAGGATAATTTTGTAAATATATATAACTAAAATTTTTAATAATTTAAAATTTACTCAAATTTTAACAAAATAAAAATAAATTATAAATTTTTCATAATCATTTTAATTGAAATAATAAAATTTATATTATTATATAAATATTTATATTTATTATTTATTATAATACATCAATCTTCAATAATTATAACAATTACTTTATTATTATTATTATTATTATTATAAATATTATTTTTTAAATAAATAAGTTTATATTTGGGGATAATTGATAAAGAAATCAAAATAATTCCTAATAATTTAATATTTGATTTAAATTTTATAAAATAAAAATAAAGTATAAATTTTTTTATTGTTATTTTAAATGAAATAATATATTTTATATTATTATTTTATAAATATTTATTTTTATTAATCTTAAACACGCAAATATATAATAATCGTAACAATTAGTTTATTATTATGATTAAAAATGTAAAATTTCAAAAAAATTTATAAAATAATTTATAATTTTCTGTTACAAAATAAAATATTCATTTCATATGGTCTATATTAAAATTACTTGAAAATATACATAAACCATGTGAGTGGAATTAAAAAAGTTATTTTTTAATTTATTTGCGACGGATTAGTGACTAAATAATTCCGTCGCTAATTGTGTCACTGTAACAAATTACTATTAGCGACAGAAACGTTTCCATCGCTAAACCGTCGCAAAAAAGGCACTATATTTTCCCTCCAAAATTAGCGACTAAAACGTTCGTGGCTAAATTTTCTGGAAGTAATTTCATGAATAAAAAATTATAAAATTTAGCGATGGAATTATTTGTCGCTAATTTCGTCGCAAAACATGGAGCATACAATTGCCGCCAATAATTAGCGACTGTTTATTCATTTCATCGCAAAAATAGAAAATATCCTCCCCACGATGGAATTGTAAAACAGTCGCAAATTTGTCGCAAAATTTGCGACGAAAATAAGGTCGTCGCTAATTTTAGTTTTGTCGCTAATTTTAGTCGCTAATTTGCAGTTTTTTTGTAGTGTACCTCCCAGGTGGTGAGACGTGATAATGGATAGGTATACAGGTAAAACCGATCCCTCTACACATCTTGCGAAATATCTAACAAAAGTGCAGGTATACACCTCCGATAAAAGGATCGCCTGCAGGATATTTCCCACCACGCTGGGAGGAGATGCTCTCACATGGTTCCATGAGCTCCCGCAGGGATCGATTACTTCTTTTCGATAACTAAAGGAGTTGTTCATTAACCCGATTCATTGTACAGATGCGGGAGCCAAAATCTGTGAGTGATCTGTGCAACCTCTATCAGAGGACCGATGAAAGTCTCTGAGACTACATCGACAGATTCAAAGCTAAAATGTCAGAGGTGAGAAATGTAAGCGTGGAAATGACATCCATTTCTCTATCAAATGGCACTGCTGATAGGTCATTGTTTGAGTCAATTACGACAAGGCCGCCAACTAGCTTTTCCAATTTAATGGAAAGAGCTAGGTAGCACATTCAGTTGGATGACGCCCAGAGATCCAGCCGAGGAAGAAGAAGCAATGTCTTGGATAGGCTAAAACACCCAAATGGATGGACTTTTAACCGAGCTCCGATTTTTGAATGGCTCGTAAAAGTCCCAAATGAGCCTCCACTTCGAGGAGCTTGGGAAAAAGAAAGGAAGCAGAGCAGTCAAGGTCCGATCGGGGGGCTGGTCAGTAGGCTCGACCTTTTACTTTGCTCAACGCCAATCCCGCACAAGTGTTGATCTGGATCAGGGAGAATCACCAAAGGGTGAATTGGGCCAAAAGGATGGATGAGAAGACCAGAAGAACCCGGAACCACAGCAAATACTGCAAGTTCCATAGGGACGTTGGTCATACAACTGACGAATGTCATCAGTTGAAGGAAAAAATTGAATGGCTCGTGAAAAAGGGATCCCTCAAAAGGTTAATAGGTCCGACCCGAGAGGCACATCCCTATAAGCAGTCGGACCATAAGAAGGATGACTCTGATGATGACGATGATGACGATGAGCGAAGAAAACCAAAAAATGCAGACCCACGCCGACCATATGCCGGTGTTATAAATATGATCACTGGCGGGTCATCCTATGAAGAAGATCTCTCCAGGAAAAGAAAGGGTAAGGGTGTCTATATCTCCTAAACATTCGAACGGCCAGCCCCAGTCACCATATCCTGTGAGAATGTACGAGATGTAATGTTCCCTCACGAGGATGCCCTTGTCGTTAGGGCACGGATTAACAATTTCGACGAAAAAAGGATATTGGTGGACAATAAAAGTGCAGTGAATGTGCTTACACTGCAAGCTTATAGAGCAATGGGACTGCCAATTGAAGAGCTCAAACCGAATGCCACACCACTGATCGGATTAGGCAATGCCACAGTGCCAGTGGTAGGGTCAGTTGATTTATTCGTTGAGCTTGGCCAGGAAGCTCTTGCCCACGCCTGCAAGGTAACATTTATGGTTATTGATATGGTTTTTGCTTATAATGCCATCTTTGGTAGCCTCTATTATTTCAAACTAGGGCAGTCACCAGCATCCGTTACATGGTGATGAAAATCCCGACCAGGGGAGGCATCGCCATCCTGAAAGGTGACCAGAAGGCTTCAAGGGAGGCTTATATCGCCATGATCAAGCACCATAAAGAAGCCAAATTGGTAGAATCAGGTCTGGAACAACTCAAACAGACGAAGGAGCCAAGAATGGATCCTGCGAAAAAAGTCAAGGCTATCCAAATTGGCACCAGCATGAGCACGGAAGTCGAAGAGGCTGTCATATAAGTATTAATGATAAACCAGGCATCTTTTGCTTGGAAGTCGGAAGACATCACTGGGATCGACCCCAATGTGATCACCCACAAACTCAACATGGATCCATCTTGCACGCCAGTTAGGGAGAAATTGTGAAGGTATGCTCCTGATCGTAGGAGATTTATCTCCGAGGAGGTAGACAGGTTGCTGAAAGCGAGAACAATCCGAGAGGTTGACTACCCCGAATGGCTAGCCAATGTTGTTCTGGTCAAAAAGAAATCGAGAAAGATGTGAATGTGCGTTGATTTCACGGAACTTAACAAAGTATGCCCAAAAGATAGCTACCCCCTGCCCAGCATAAACTAGTTGGTGGATGCCACTGCGGGTCATGCCATCTATTCCCTCCTTGATGCATTTGCTGGATATCATAAAATTATGATGTGGTTAATAGATAAGGAAAAACTAGCTTTATCACGGATGATGGCACCTTTTGTTATAAGGCCATGCCGTTCAGATTGAAAAACGCAGGCGCTACATATCAGCGCTTAATGAATAAAATTTTCAAAGATCAGATTGGGCAGCATGTGGAGGTTTACGTGGACGATATGATCGTCAAAAGCAAAATCCCCGAAGAATATCCTGTCGATTTGGAAAAAAATTTCAACACAGTAAATAAATTCCGGATGAAGCTCAATCCTGATAAATGCATTTTTGGGGTGCCCTCGGGCAAATTTTTGGGCTTTATGGTCTCCCAAAGGGGCATTGAAGCCAACCTCGATAAAATCAAGGCAATCTTGGATATGCAACCACCAAATAGCGTGAAGGACGTTCAGAAACTGAATGGCAGAAGAACAGCTCTTGGGCAATTTATCTCCTCCTTGGCCAAATGATGCACCCCCTTCTTCAAGAAATTGAGGAAGAATGAAACCTTCAACTGGGATGCTGATTGCCAGCAAGCCTTCAATGAGCTAAAGAAGTTTCTCACCAATCCCCCTTTACTCAGCCAACCATTTCCAGGTGAAAATTTATACTTATACTTATCCACTTCTGGCGAGGTTGTTGCAGGTGTCCTGGTCAGGGAAGAAGGAACCCAGCAACTGCCTGTTTATTATGTGAGCCCAGTGCTCAGAGGCCCAAAATTAAAAAAAGGTCCGATCAAACAACTCATCATCGCCCTCATGATGTGCACAAGGAAGCTGAGACAATACTTCAAAGCACATACGATAGTCATCCGATCGGGTCATCCAATCAAAAAAATTATCCAGACCCCAAATTTGGAGGGGAAAATGGTGGGATGGCAATTAAGCTTCAGCCGTGGGACGTGATGTACGAACCCAGAAAAGCAATTAAGGCTCAAGCTTTGGTAGATTTCATCGCTGAATTTGCTGGCGAAGAAGTAACCAATCACCCACAGCCCGTAAGATGGAAAATGATCGTGGATAGGGCTACGAATGACAGTCGAGGAGGTGCAAGCATCGTAATAATGGGCCCCCTGGGCATTGTTATCAGGTATGCAATAAGACTTAGCTTTAAAATTTCAAATAACATGGCAGAGTACGAGGCCCTTCTGCATGGATTGAGGCTGCTTCATGCCATCCGATCGGACTCGGTTGTCATCAAAAGCGATTCCCAGCTCGTGATGAGCCAAGTCTTAGGCACCTTTGAGGCCAGAGAAGCCAACATGATTCGGTACTTGAAAAAGGTCAAAGCAGCATTCAAGATGCTAGAAGAAGGTGAATCCGAATGGGTCCTACAAAGGGTGCCAAGAGATCAAACTTTAGTAGCCGATCAGCTTGCAAAATGTCTGCTTCCGAATAAGGTATGGTGGAAGAAAATATAACCATCATTGACCAACCAAACTCCTCTTTAGATGAACTAGAAAAGATGAAAATTGAGCCAGTTCAGGAAACGTGGATGAGCTCCATAAAACGATACCTGCAAATAGGGCAATTGCCTGAAGATAAGGCGAAAGCCTGAAAGGTATCTAGTAAATCTTTAAATTACTCTGTTATTAATGATGAATTGTTTAAAAAAGCTTTCAGTCACCCCTGGCTCAAATGCGTAACGGAGGAGGAAGTAGACTATATCTTAAGGGAAATCCATGAAGGTATTTGCGGAGCACATGAGGCTAAAAAGGCCATGAAAAGGAAGGCACTCCAAACTGGATACTACTAGCCAAGCATCTTCAAAGATGCTCAAGAAAAGGTGAGAAGATGCCAGCAATGCCAAATACTGTTAGTGTAAGCCCTAGCCCCAATACATTGTAATAAAACACTTTAGTTAATAAAACGAGGCATTTGTTTTATCTATTGTATTCCTATGCATATCAATTGATAGAACTATCCAAGAATGTTGTTTCAGTTTAAGTTATCATGTGTGAGGCACATGGTTGTAAGACCTTGAAACAAATGAGACTGCATTCTAAATATCCCTAGTCAGTCATTGTTATGGGAATAACAAATGAATTAAGACTAGTATGCTCTCTCTGATAAGTTGAGTTCTGTCTTACAGATCATAAGGACAAGAGTGTCAATAAGAGATCATAGATACATGTTTAGAACATGGTATCTGGATTCGATCCACTCATGAGAACACTACATGGTACAAGTCATAAGTGTTTCTCATATGTAAGTTTTGTATCGGAGTTCTTAGACCTAAAATCTCTATGAAACTCTTTATGAATTACTGTGTGCTTTGACATACACCTAATGTGCTTGTAACAGAGTGACAAGTACGGGTATGATTGGGTATGCATTGATTCATGTTAGAGAGCATGAGAGAAGTGAAGGGATTACCCCTCTCAATAAGAGAGAAAATATCATCGGCCACTTGATCAGTGAACTGAGAAGTGTATGGCCATACCGAGATGAAATAATGAGTAATCATTATTTATCTGAGAGTTCAGTGTCACTGGAATATCAAGAAAGTAATTAATATATATAAGGATGACTAGTTTCATGCCTTATATTAATTCTGATATTTATGGGTAAGGGACTATGCAAAATTGAATTAGGTCACTAAATGCCATATGCATTTTCATTTAATTTGGAATGCTATAATATCTTGCTAGAGAATATATATAGCCTTTGAATTAATTCATTAATTCATTGCCAACATTAAATAGACCTATAGGATCGCACACAAAGCATTGGGCTTAAAATATTTAAATAAAGTATTGGGCATTAATTTGGGCTTTTATTTAAAGTCAAATTAATGTATGTAATGGGCATTATAAATTGCTATTGGACCTTGGTCCATAAGAGAGAGAAATTCAGCCCACAAGGTTTAATTTTAATTAATTAAATATCTTGTATTAATTTAATTAATTGAGTATTAATACCTAAAAGAATTATAATCAAATTAAAACACTTAAATGGAAATAGACTTGGCCGAAATTCCTAGAATTATAGTCATCTTAGTTGCTGGTCATCACCAAATTCGAGTATTAAAAGCATCAAAAGTTGTAAGTTTTAAAAACCCTAAAATTGCATGTTTCGATTCTTGTCATGGAATTGTTTGGCATGTATGATTGTTTTTATCATTTTTCTGCTGCGCGATTACCATGAACATATCATGTCATATTCCATCAAATACATGGAAAAGTCATCAGGCAGCCGGCAGCAGATCAGAGTTCGATCGAAGTTACATGGCCGTTCGACCAGTGGGGCCTGGACATCCTAGGGCCTTTTCCCTAAGGAAAAAGGCAAATGAAGTTCCTCCTTGTTGCCGTTGATCACTTTTCAAAATGGATTGAAGTCGAACCTCTAGCTATGATCATGGTGGAGAAAGTTAGAAACTTCGCTTGGAAGGACATCATTTACAGGTATGGCTTACCTAACGTTTTTATTATAGATAATGGCAAGCAGTTTAATAGTTCAATTTTTAGAAACTTTTGCCAAAGCCTCAATATCAGCCTTAAGTTCACCTCCGTCACCCATCCCCAAAGCAATGGGATGACTGAGGTCTCCAATCGGATGCTCCTAGAAGGCCTGAAAAAATGACTCGATGAGGCAAAAGGCAATTTGACTGAGGAACTGCAAAGCGTCTTATGGTCATACAGGACCTCTTTATGAGTCAACACCCATCAAATGCCATTTTCTCTTGTCTACAGCTCCGAGGTAATGATACCCATAGAAATTAGCCTCTCCTCCTATCGGACAACATTCTATTCCAGTCAAATGAATGTCCTAGACAGATGCCAAGATTTGGACTTGTTAGAAGAAAGGAGGGAAGACGCTTATACCAAAATTGCCGCTTATAAGCAAAGAGTCGCTAGATACCACAACACAAAAGTAAGGGCAAGAACCTTTAATGTGGGTGATCTGGTGCTCAGGAGGGCAAATATAAGCTTGGGAAATGCCGGAGTTGGGAAGCTGATGCCAAATTGGGAAGGTCCCTATGAAGTCTCCGAGGTTTTAAGCTCCAGTACTTATAAACTAAGAACCCTTGAAGAGATGGATATTCCTAGGAGCTGGAACATCGAAGTACTCAAGAAGTACCATGTATAATCATGTATTATATTCACATTCAATAAAGAATGTTTTCTCCATTTTCTCCATTTTTCTTCATCTTCGGAAAAGGTATGTTTTTATTTACTTGTTTGTTTGTTAGTCTTGATATTGTATGCAGGTCATTGGTCTTACTCTATTCTCCACTAATTCGAGGATGATTGTTCGCTAGGCTTGTTCCAAGCCCAAAATGTGAAAGATTTCTCCACTACAACTCCCACAACAAAATGTGGCTCCATGCTCATCTCGAATACGAAAAATTTTCTCCATTTAGCCTATCTTGCACTCCAAATGTGAAACGCTGTAGTTAAATAAGTCATCTCCATCAACGTATATGTCCTCCATACTTAACGTGCAAAATCTCCAATGCGTAATAGATTCTTGTATCTGCTCAACTAATACTTTGGTCATACCAAAAATTACAAAGTCACCTACTGTGATCGAAATGGTCAAACTATCACGATTTGCGCCGATCGGATCATATGATCTCTATAATGTTTATATGATTCAGGAAGTACTCCCACACTCTTCTTAATTGATTTTTCACACTTTACACAAAAGTTGCTTTTCATTTAGTAAATTTCATAACGAATCCCAATCCAAGTAAGAATTGCGAAACGAAGGTACGGATGGAAGACAAACAGAATCTTATATACACATATGAGAATTCTTTACAAATTACGAAAAAAATGGCTAAGCCTCCATATCTACAATTTCTACCGAAGAACCGATCGGCTCAGCTGGGGGCTTGGCAATAGTCTCAGCAGTGGTTTGATCATTTGCTGGCTCTGCTGATGGAGATACAATAGGTTCTGGCTCCAATGGGCAAAAGGGCCTCAGGCTCTGTGGTGGGAGGAGGAATGACTTCGAGTTCAGTCGGCAAATTTTCTTCAATTTCTTCGGTCGGATAGGCATCCTCCTCATCATCATCATCACTAGAAGGAGGATCGGGAAGAGCCCCCAGATCCTCCATCCAATCGAGGTCAGCTTCAGGAAATCGCTGCTTGGCTGCATAAATCAACCGAGTCAACAACTTTCCTTGAGCCTCGCCGAACTTATCAAGGACCTCCTCCTCCTTAGCGGCCAGTGCTTTTGTTAAAATTTCAGCCCAAGTTGCTTCCTTTTTTGCCAAAACCGTCTCTATGGAATTTTTTTCTGCCAGGAGGAGGTCGTGCTCCGATAGAGCCTTGTCACTATCTACGAGTGTTCTGTCTTTGTCGGCATTGGCTTTGAGGTAGTTGTTTTTCAGTTGAGAGCACTCGCCCCTCAGTCTATCCAACTCTTCCTCGTATTTCTTGCATAAGGCTGTGTCAGCAGTGAGGCATGCCACATCCCCCTTCAAGTGGTCTACCTCGCTCTGCCTGGACTTAAGGTCTTGGGCCAATTGGGTTTTCTCCTTTTTGAGCTCCTCCACCTCCGACTTTAAGAGCGTAGCTTCTTTCTTTGTCACGGCCCTAGTGGTCTCAGCTTCTTTCCTTTACCAAGCGGCATCCTCCCACTTTGTTCGGGTATAGGCTGCCATGCTATGTATACGAAGCCCCCTCTTTATCAGCTATGAAAAGGAAGTGGAGGAGTAAGTAAAAGGGGACGAAGGAGAAGGAGAAGCAGAGATAAAAGTGAAAGGCACAAGTGTTACCTCCAGGCTCTGCTGTTAAAATAACCCGTACTCCCGGGAGAGGAAACTGAGCTCCGTTATCACTTTAAAGTCACTCTCCTAAGCAAGACCTTGGCAAACAAAGGTTGGCACATCCCAATTGGTCACGGATCAGTCATTGCCAAATCACTCTTTTAGAATGTCTTCTAAGGACAGAGCCTGGCCCTCTTAAGTTCTCCCTGAAGACCATCGACCTAGTTCATCTTGAGCTACCCTCTTGCCCTTTGAGGCAATTCGGGCATCGACAGTGGCTATAGTTTCGACAGCCTTCTTCTTCGCTGCCTCTTCAATCTTTTTACGTGCCGTCTCATTTGCCAGTGAGCCCAACTGCTTAGAGGATGGTCAGGTGATGGAGGATGGTTGTGGCCCTTCCCCATTAGATTCATCTCTTAGTCGCCAGCGCCTGAGAGGATGCTATTCTGCTACAGTTTGAGGGGGAAGTAATGGGCCCAAAATGGTTAAGGGAGGATGGGTTGTAGGAACAATTGCAATGGCAGAAGAGGTAGTTGTTGTTGCAATAGTAGGAATGCTAGCTGCACTATTGGATGCTTGAATTTCGGAAGCAGGCAGAATTTTCCTCTTCTTTGCCCTCCTTTCCTCCTTAGCCAAACGATCGGCCTCCCTTTTAGCTTTGTCCTTATCGGCTAGTTGATGTGTAGCATCTTCTCCTCTTGCCATCTTGCTTATAGCTGCATCGCACAAACAAAACAAAGATAAGTACTTTGTTTAAAATTCGGTATAATAAATGCACATATAATGTACGAATCAACAAGAGTAGGCATCCTTCTCCACACTCCAATATTAGCGCTCACGTTCTATGGCAGTGCCAGCATTGGAGCCCGTAGGCTCGGATAGAGTTCTTAAAAAGTAATCAGAGTCATATGGCCGACTGTTCCTCTCATGGCTTCCATCAATTTTTTAATGTTGGCTTTATACATCGATCGACCGACAGCATGATCGTTCAGAGTGGTTACCCCTTCTAATCAGATTAATGGTACTTCAAAGTCACTCGTCATCCCCACTAAAAAGTATCTTTCTCTGAAATGTTTCATGGAAGATGGGATGTCAAAAAGCTTTCGATGCCGCCGGCTGGTAAAGCAATATTTTGACTCATTGCCCGACCGAAAATGTAAAAAAAGTGAGTAAAAAGATCCAAAGTAGAGGCCACCGATTCTGTCTTGCATAAAATCTTGAAACAATATACCATTCTCCATCCATTCGGAGTCAATTGGTTGGGGGTAATTCCATAACTCCTAAGCAATGCCGATTCAAATGCGCCAAAGGAAAGCCTCAGGCCAACATCCAAACTCCATAAATGGCAAATAAACCATTCGTTCCTTTCATGGCCAAAAGGTCTCCCTGTAATTTCCATGGAAGCAGGGCAGGCCATCACTGACACTTCAGCTGGAAGGTGGTACCGAGAAGGAATTTCCGCCACCTCTGCTTCTATCAATCGCGAGGGCTGAGTAAGCGGCTAGTGATTCTTGTAATCCTCCAAGAAACTTCTGTCTATTTGTGGACTACTGTTTGAAGCCATTTTTTGGCGAAGGGAGGAGAAGTAAAAGTGTATATGTGACGAATGAAAAATGAAATCAAAGGTAGGGATCGCTTACTTACTTGGGTAATCTAGCAGACACTCTAAAATTCTCTGGTATTTGAAGTACTTCCCTCAACAAAAATTCTTTTCGACAAGAGTTTCGAATAACAAAGTTCACAATGAGATTTTGGCAGAACTTCGTTAAGGATCACTGAAAAGTGAAGAAAATCTGCTTCAAACTTGCCCCTTTTATAGGTAAAAAGCTTCCAGAATACTTCAAAATCTTTCCGTCGGATAGACACCACATGTTCTTAACCCATCACTACTGTTGTGAAAATTGAAGCATCGTTCTAGAAACATGTGTGGCATTAAATACAAGACAGCTGTTCAAAGTGAACAGACGCATCGAGCGGGCTTCTACTAAAATTTCAAAAATCCCACCAAAGTAATAGAATAATACCTCGCCCAATCAGACCTGTTGGAGGGGGGACAAGTGATAACTATGAAAAATACATTCTTAAAGGCCCAATTAATATAGCCTAATAACATTTGGGATGGCCCAAGTCCACTAGCAAAAAGGCAAAGCGTGAGCTGAAAGATAACACAGGAAAGCATGGTGTCCGATCGGATTGATGGAACAACCTGTCCCATCATTCCACTGACACAAGCCAATGCCCATACTCTCCATCTACTTTATGTCACATCGCCGCTCACCTATTCTGACTGTCGGTTATCACCCTTTAAGGTACTCAAGTACCCCTCCACATAACTCCTATAAATAGCCTAAAACATGATGGCTCAAGGTATTGAACTCCTGAGACTTTCTCTCTCCTTTTAAACACTCCCTCTGAAGTTACTAACTTAAGCTTTGGAGTGCTAACGTCTGGATCCGACCGGGCACTCCTTTTTGCAGGTCCAGCCATCCGGCCAGCCCTTCAATTGCCAGCTCTTCTTCTTACAAGATAAAGATACTTTGAGCTTTATCAATTAGAAAAAAATGGCAGTATAGGGAAGCACCAAATCAGCCATGGCTTTCCACTTAGTTGTAATCCTCTCTTTCCTTTTCATTGCTGAAAGTGTACCATTTCCTGGCAGTAAGTCTTCAAATTTAAGTGAAATGTTTCTATTTAATTACGTTTTCTTCTACAAAGGGTTTTACGGAAACTCAAACTTTTTGTTACTTCATTTAATATATTTTCTTTTCTTTTTTTCATATGTGACGATTGGCTAAGATTTAAATTCGAAACTTTATAGTTTATTAATTAACATTTTGTTTACTCTATTTAACATATAATTTTGAGGATGAAGTTTATATTTTTGATTAGATGGATTGTTTGGGAAGAAAGGCAGCGTAGAATGTGACTCGATGTATGGAGTAGGAGATGGAGAAGCTTGCTTTAATGTTGCACAGATGTTCAACTTGACCATAGAGTTCTTTGATTCCATTAATCCCAATCTCAATTGTACCAAGCTCTTTGTTGGTCAATGGCTTTGCGTTGATGGCTCTGCAACTTAAAATCATTGGCCTTTGCATCAACGATTTAAACTTTAAATAATCACGTTAGAGAATAAAATTAAAGCATGAATAATGAGGAGAAAAATAATATTCTCCATGTAGGAAAAATTAATACTTTCATTTTCTATCTTCATGAGTTACCCCAGCAAGTGAATAAGAATTGACCATTCTATCAAATCTTTGATTTTTTATCTTTATTTATTTACTTATTTCCGACTAATAACTCAACACAACTAATTAATTATAGTAAAAAAGTTAATTGAAAGCGCAAGAGAGTTTAGCTAAGTGTTAGTATTAGTATTTCACTATACCATGGAACTTTTGTGTGATGTGATTATATAGATTATGCATGTTTTGGGATATCAAACTAACAAATATGGATCTATACATTTTTTTTAAAATTTATTTTAATTTAATTTAATTTTATTTTATAAATGCATAGGTTATATTAAATTTGGTAATTATAAATATTTATAGTTTTAACTTGAAATAAATATGAATATATACATTTTTCTGCTATCTGAATTTAAAATTTACCTTCATCATTCCTAAAAATATATTATAAAAAATATGAATATATTGGAATCAAATATGATTTTAATCTCCTATAAAAAAATTAAAAAAAATTATTCTATTATTTTTTGATAAAAAAGCATGTGCTCAAGTCATGCTCAATACCTAATAAAAATTGTTTTTTCTTTTTTTTTCCTTAAAAAAATTAATATTCTCTAGTATTAATGGACATGTATTTTATTTTATTTTCAACACGGATTAAATTTCCTAATGGATAATCTCAGTCAGCAGAAAAAATCTACCACGTGGATAATACATCACCTTTCCTGTTCAGGAAAAAATGAAAGGAGGAAAAAAGAATTAAAAGAACTAGAAGATGTTAGAGTCCAAAGTTTCTTGGCTTTTTGGTGAAACGTTTACAATTCCTCTTCCACAAACAAAATTCTTAAATACATATTCAAGAAAAAATGAGAGAAACCTTTTCTCTCTGTATGTGAAAGTGCCAAAATAAATTGTAATTCCTGAATTTCTGGCTACTTGTGGCCCTTTCATTTTCGCCCCCACAAATATACATATATGAATGTGATAGGGAGCACTGAAAAAATCTAGCTTTGAAGGTTTATCCAAGAAAGCAACAACAAATGCATTCATTCTTCTCATTTTTATGAGCTTTTATGGGATGTTGGATTCCATATCTTGTTCCCATACTCCAAAGGTACATCTTTGTTTTGTAGCCAGTTCGATTCTTAAATGAATTTACCTCAATCATTCAGCTTTGTTGTCTTCGATTTTGATTAGGAATGTTTATGAATATGTTAGCTTATTGTGGATATAATGATAATTTATTGATCTTTTAGACTAGTTTTTGTTGGGTCCATTACGCTATAGAGTTAGAAGTTGAAGTGTTTGCAGAATGTTTAGTCGTAATTTTGTTTCAGTTATATTATTTAGTCTGTGATTTTCGCCTTTGACATTATGTCCAAATTTTGAAGTTTTCAGTTTCCTTTTTCTTTAAAAAAAATCAAATTTAGCTGCTTGGATAGAAAATTGTGCTTTTCTCATGAATTTATTTCCTTGGTTTAACTTTGCCTTCCCATCTTTCAAAATTATGCTTGAAGAAACTACTTAGTTTTGGGTGAGCCCTATAATGCTTTCTTAACTGTTGCTTAGACACTGAATGTTTAAACTTTTGTTGATGAATTCGGTTATTTTATGCACAAATCTATAAAAGTCTAAAAGGTTTTGTACAAATGTATGTTTCTTAGTTTCTTAGCTTGTACACTGCAAAACTGTGTATTGATTTGATATTATTTTTTCTTTGAAAAAGGATATTTATTCTGATGCAAACCTACTTTTGATACCCTGCAGGGGCATGATATCTTCAGACAAACAACCCCAAGCAGGGCATGGTTATATGATATATCACATATTCGAGTATATAGTTTTAGAAGTTTAAATACCCAAAAGCAAAAGTTGCAAGTGCCTTTGCATGCATTGAACCGAATAAGCCATTGCTCTTATTTATCGTGAAATATCTCTGAAGGAACATTGTTATTAAATTTTTCAGTTTCTAGTTGGAGAAGGATATATCTCTCTGAATACAGATTCAACCATTTGAAAAGATCACGAATATGTGCATCAGTAGATGTTGCTAGTGCTGTAGATGTCATCAATGACTTACGATTGGATACATTAGTATATTTGAGCTCCATCTTACAACTTACAAGCATAATATATCACATATAGCTTACCTTCCTTTATTTTCCCCAAACCTACCCCCACAAAAAAATTGCTTGCACCACATATAATCTTGAATGGTGCATCCCAATTAGGTGGCTGCAAAATAGGTGTTGAAACTAGGGCTTTATTCAACATCTCAAATGCATCAAGGCAAGCTTTATCAAATGCAAAATTCACATCTTTTGCCAAAAGATTGCATAATGGCTTAGTTATCTTTGAGAAATATTTGATAAATCTCTCATAAAATCTAACATATCCAAGGAAACTTCTAATGTCTCTTACACTTTTTGGAGGGGGCAAATTAGATATCACCTTAATCTTTGCTCTATCCACCCTTATCCCTTTACTTGAGATAGAACGACCAAGAACAATACCCATTGAGCCATGAAGTGACATTTCTCTTAATTGAGCACCAATCCATACTCCATATACCCATTAAGAACTTTAGAAAGATTCTCTAAACAATTATCAAAGTTAGCTCCATAGACACTAAAATCATCCATAATGGCCTCAACACATTCATTTATCAACTCACGAAAAATAGAAAACATGTATCTTTGAAAAATAGCAGGGACATTACATAAACCAAAAGACATATGCCTAAATGCAACAATTCCATAAAGGCATGTGAATGTAGTTTTTGCTTAATCCTCAAGGTGAATAGGTATTTGATAAAAATCACTTAAACCATCAAGATAGTAAAAATGCAAAAAATTAGATAGCCTTTCTAAGATTTGATCAATAAAAGGCAAGGAAAAATTATCCATTCTAGTAGCCTTGTTTAACTTCATTTAATCAATACACATATTCCATCCCATGATAGTTCTAGTAAGAATCAAATCATTAGATTCATTCTTAACCACCATCAAGCCTACCTTATTAGGAACCACTTGAACGGGGCTCACCCATTTACTATCACCAATGGAATATATGATACAATTATCTAAAAGCTTGAGCACTTCCTTCCTAACTACATCTTTAAGAGTAGTATTTGAATGCCTTTGACCCTCAATTGAAGGCTTAGCATTATCCTCCAAAATAATTCTATGCATACAAATCTTAGGGCTAATCACTTTTAAATCATTTATAGAATAACCAAAGCATTCTTATGCTTGATCAAAACATCTTTCAATGCATCTACTTGATCATTAGGCAAAGATGAATTAACTTTAAAAGGAAATTGAGAGTTTGAGTTGAGAAATACATATCAAATTTGATGGTAGAGGCTTGAACTCTAACTTCACTTCCTCCTTTGGAGAGGCTCATTTTTTGTCATTATCCTTACTCAAAGGTTCAAACCTTGAGGGCCTATGAAAAGGAAATGATTAGGCCTCCAATCAATTCACATTAGCCTTCTCATTTGCATAAGGCTTAATAGGTTTTTGCCCCAAACAATCATGCAAAAATTTCTTAACACACTCATCAATAATATCTAAAGAATCAATTCTACTAATACTTTCTATTGGTGAAGATCTCATCATTTTGAAAACATCAAATTTCACACTTTCATTATTTACTTCTAAGTTAATATTGCCTCTTTTCATATCAATAATGGCACCAGTTATAACTAGAAAATGTCTCCTAAACAATATAGGAATTTTTAAGTCCTCTTTCATATCTAACACAATAAAATCTGCTGGTATGATAAATTTACCTACCTTTGTAGACACATTTTTAATAATTCCTAAGGGATGAGTAATGGTTTTGTTAGCCATAGACAAATATGTGTTAGTAGGCTTAAGTTTACCTAAATCCAAGTTCTTATAGATAGAACAAGGCATAAGACTAACACTAGCACAATAATCACAAATAGCTTTTTCAAAGGGTACACCACCTATTACACAAGGAACCATAAAAAAAATCTGAATCCTTATGCTTAGGTGCAGATTTAGGGTACATAGCTTTGGATTCTTCCACTAATAAAACTAAACCATACTCTTCTATCTTACTCTTATGTGTTGTAATATCTTTAAAAACCTTCCTTATGAAGGCATATCTCTTATAGCATCCATAAATAGAGTAGTAATAGTTATATGCTTAAGATAATTTAAAAACTTACCAAATTATTTATCTAAATTATGCCTTAAAAACCTTTGGGGAAATGGCAAAGTTTCAATATCTAATCTAGGTTCATCCTTCTTATTAGGTTGGTCAACTTTCTTTTTATCTTCTTTATTCTTAACAATAGCATTACTACTATCAATCACATAATGCATAATAGACTCCTTAGATTTACCTTTAGATTCATTATCTTAAGTTAGTATTTTCTTACTTTTTACTTCCTTATTGTTATCCACCTTACCATTTCTTAGTGTAATTGCTTAACAAGTCTCTTTGTGTGGAAACTCGGGTTAGCTAGGTAGCTTCCCCAAAGGTTGAGAACTTCAAGAGTCTTGTTGGGCAATTTAGGTCTCTAAGATCCTATTTTGGCTAGCAAGTTATTCAAGCTTTGCATTGACTTACTTGAAGAACTCATCATTATTTTTATTGGTGGCAGTTTGTTGGCTAACCGATCCAGCAGGCCACCACAATGTAGGCATATGCCGCTTACATTACAGTGGCCTAGCCGTGATCTTCATCACTTTTCGATGACTAACCTTCTTAATTGTAGGCCACCACATGCGATTCTTCACCAACAACCACAAATCTGATTATTCGAGCATACCAAATGCAACATCAAACCCGATCAAGTAGTTTTTCTCAATCTCAAGCATAAGATAAATGTAAAAAACTGATTACTTATTAATCTAGATAGGTGCAGGTTGGGTTGGTTGATGAAAGCACTTCAGATGATGAGCCAAACCATAAAGATGAACCAATTACTGTACAACCACCTTGAAAATTACCTCATTTAGCCATAGGGAAGAGTCAATTGCCTTTAATAGCATATAAGCTAGGCAGGAATCTCAAATTTAACCGCGAGGAACATAAAAATAGGTATTATTCTTTTGACACTTTAGATATTGTGCCTGGTCGATCTTTTGATGATTCAGCTTTGCTTGCTTTAGGACTGTATGATAAAGTATAGGAATTAATTGTTGGTATTAGTTGGTGTTATTTTTTCATGATCAACTTTCCTATGTATGATGCTTTGGTTAAAGAATATTTTAGCACATTTAAGTTTGATCACCATAAACATAATTTTAATTTGGCTTACCCATTTGCTTTGACTTGTAAATTACTTGGTACTTTTAAATATTTTTCCATCACTGCCCTTAATGCTCTAGTAGTTTATAGAGAAATGATCGACTTGCCTGATGTTGAGTTTTTACCTGAAAAATCTAAAACATTTTATTTACAAAGTGTTGCGTTAAGGGTCATTCATAATTTCTTAGCCATTAATTACTCTGCCTACAATAATGATAGTACTGTTATCACTAAGGCTGAATTATTCTTTTTGTGGTGCATGGTTTATGAAAAAAAAGGTTAATTTAGGCTATTAGCATATGAAAAATTTGGATAAGCTTTGCTTGAAACTCAAAAAGCTTTATTTAGGATCTTTAATTACCTGCTTAGTTCTTATGGTTAGGTTGCTTGATGTGGATAATACACAAATGCATGTTGCTTGTTCAATGCCCTCAATGGATTTAATATTTTTGGATAAATTGTATTTATTGCAATGTGGTGAGAAAGGTACTATTTCTTTATAGATGCTTGTGTTTTAGCCAAGGATAGAATTTAAAAAAGGATGCAAATAAGAAAACCCCAAAAGCATCCCCACAAACCCCAGCCTTTATTCCTCGTCTAACAATGCCCACTACAATTGAGGCATGCTTTGAGTGTATTGAATCTACTATTAAAAAGTTACAAGCAAACCTTTTGGCCTACTTTCAGCATGTAGGATTCACCTCACCTCCTCCTTTGCATCATTGATAGGCAAAACCACTTCTTATGCACCAGAGAAGTATTATTTCTTTCTTTTTATTTCTATTTTCTGATGCCCTTTGCCCCACGATTGTGGGATAATTTTGCATTGAGGATAATGCGAGCAAAAAGTGTGGGGGAGGGGTTGATATAGAAGTGTTGTGTGATTGATTTGCTTTGTGATATTGTGTTTGGATTTGTGGAAAAATATTTGGCCTCCTAAGTTGATATGCATATTTTAGATTGTTGCTTTAGGAACTTAGTGTGATGAATTTGATGGAAAATTTTTGGTTTATTAAAATTACAGTGCATGTTTTGTCGTGATTAAGTTAGGTGATGTGGAATAGTACTTGTCTCATGATTCTCAATATCTAAATTTTTTTTGGTTCTTTTCCCTTAGCATTTGTTGAATTTCACTCTCTTTTCCAAAAGAATTTTTTTTATCTAAGATCAATTCCTTGACCATTTAGTTTTAACCTGATAAATGTTAGGAAAAAAAAATGATCGATTTCTTAATGGTTTACCCTTTTGCATACATTTCATGGTTACCTCAATTTTCTTTTGAATTATAAATCTCAAGGCTTGATTTAAAAAGGTGAAATAAATTTTTGCATTAAACTTAACTTAGGATCTTTGCTTATCAGGTAGTTGTTAAAACTAGTTGAGACATCAAATAAATTTTTTATGCTTATCATTTGGGAATCTAGTTGCCAGAATCTTTTACTGAAAAAAATAAAAAATAAAAGCATAAAAAGTAAAAATGATGCCAAAAAAATAAAAGTTTTGGTAGTTTGATTCCCTTACTTGTTGAAATTTGTGTGTGTGTTGTCTCCTCTAGTTTGGAAATTTAACTATGTTAATTGATTTAATTGAAATTTAGACCTTAAAATTCTTGCATTCTTAAAATATTTTGAGCCTTATTTTTTATTTAAAAAGGTTGTTGAAGAACTTATGTTATGATATGAATTTGTAGGAAATTATTTTGAATATCATTCTCTGATTTGCCTTGAATTTTAAAAAGGTTGAAGTTTTAGGGATTGGAATTTGTTTGAGAATGAAAATTTTTTTGAAGATATTGATTGTGTTGTTTCACTAACGCTTGAGGACAAGCATGGGACAAGTGTGGAAAAATTTTGTTAAGTTGCTAAAAGTGCATATATTTACTTGATTTTTGCTTATCATTTTATGTTCTTTTAAGTCAGTTTCAGGGACTTTTTATTGGTTTATTTTTTTGCTAACTATAGGAGCAGATTTCAAGGAAGTTATATTTTTTAGGCTAATTGGAGATGATCTGGAAAAACAAGGAAATTTTGGAGTAAATTTAGAGCAAAGAGCTGATGGATAAAAATTCACAAAGTTGCCTTGCCCAAGGAAGTTACTCAGTTGCCCAAGGCTAAAATGCAAGCCTTGTCCAGTTACCTTGCCCAAGTGAAATTCCCAATTGCCCAAGGGAGTTCACAGTAGAGTTACAATTTTGGCATGATTTTTGGGCGATTTTAACCTAGCCACCATGTAAGGACCACACTAATCTATCCAAATTCCTGTTACTTAATTTAATACCTTTAATATAACAGTGTATATAATAATAAATCATTTATTCACCTGTCATATAATTTACTATATTTTGGTACATCATAACTATACTTTAAGTGATTATTTATAGAACATGTTCATTACATTGCTTTTAAAATAAATGTACAGTACTATACATAACCAAAAGATAAAGATAGTATAATTTCATACATTAAAATTTTTCTTTTCCTATTCGGTACTACCTTTAAGGTTGTTGGCTTTGTCCCTGGAACAACGACTTATCCTGTGAACCTTCATGGATAAATACCTGTGCTAAGCTATACAGTTTAATTGAAAATAATAAATATATGGACAACCACTCACAGTGGTTATTCCCAAGCACACAATAAGCAATGCCAATATCATAATGCATTCATCTTATTAAACAATTTTCACTAATTATAATATTAGGAGGAAATTATAATATCAATCCATATATCATATTTAATCTTATAGCATTTATGTATAATGATAAATCATAGTGAGTTAATCAATTCTTTATCATCAAACATATGTTGTTCATTTTTCTCTGTGAAATGCCTGTTAAAGTTCTGTGGGTGTGGATAATGGGTGTTGTGGATACCCTTAGGTGTCAATCATATAAATACCCGAAAATATTGAATTGGTGGACCTAAACGGGATAAAAATTGTGGTCCCAATGGGGACATACTGTGGACCAAAATGGGTCAAACTATAGCAGCTACTACTGTAACCCTATAGGCATGCCTATCTATCCACCACCAAAATTTATGTGTAAGCAAGTGATCATATTCATATATCATTTGTTTTATAATATACAATCCATCATATAATGTGTTAACTTAATGATACAGTATTGTTCTTTAGCTGTCATGGCATAGCCAATAATCACACTGGTATAATCATCATGAGGTAAACATATTAAGTAGGTACATTCATGCATTAAATACTATAACTCTACTTTTGTATGCCTTATACATTTCACAAGGTTAATGCGATATATTACAATATATTTTATGTTTAAGATGGTTTACAAAACTTAGGAAAAGCTTAGGTAGACTTAAGCCTCTATTGGAGTCTTAAAATTCCTATTCTTATAAATCAGGGGAGGGTCATAGTCAGCATCTAAATTCTAGTAACTGTGACCTTGGTCATGAAAAGGGGTCATGAACTTTAGGTGAGACCTACTAACCATGACATAGGGTCAGTTTTGGTTTTAAACTGAAAAGTGGACTACCTTATGATTATTAGCTCAAACCTGCTGACCGTGAGGTCCATTCTGCCCAGAGGTAGATTTTTAGTCTCGGTTTGCACATACTTAAAGACTTATAAAAAGAAATTTTTTGCCAAAGTGGCCATCTATAAAGTTATTCATCTATTTTCCTAGTTTCCAAATCATTAAAATAACTCCAATCTAACCTATACATATCAAGATATTCAACAAAAACAACAGACTGCTCCCAATGAAAGGGTAGCAGCCACACACATAATTCAACTTATATTTTTACTATCATGCTGAAAGATTCAGTTTTCAATTTCTTCATACAAAATTAAGATATACATGTATAGTTTATATTCCAACTAGAATTACTCAATTTGAGTCACTTTAACTCAAGATTTTATATTCTATATTCAAAGGCACATGTATTTATACAAATATGAAAAAATTATAGTTAAGATTTTCTATTTCTATATTGAAAGGTATATGTATTTATACAAATATGAAAGAGATTTATAGTTAACTAAGGAAACCTAGTTATTTATTCCTAAAATTATGCTAGCTATTTATGTTTTGTAACATTCTCCCTCAAGCTGGAGCATATATATTAATCATGTCCAGCTTATTACATAAATATTCAACTTGAGGCCCATTTAAAGCCCCTGTGCACAAATCACCCAACTATTTTTCTGTCTTCACATACCCCATCAAGATGATATTATTTTGAATCTTTTAATGAAAAAAAGTGGCAATTAACTTCAATATGCTTGGTCCATTCAAGATACAACGGATTGGCGGCAATATGAAAAACAACTTGATTATTATTCCAAAGTTTTACTGGAGACGAGGGATCTATACCAATTTCAACAAGCAAATGACAAATCCATAAGATTTCACATGCAAATTGTGGCATAGCTCTGTAGTCAGATTCTACCCTAGATCTAGATACCACAGTTTGCTTCTTGCTCCTTCTGGACACTAAATTTCATTCAATAAAAACACAATAGCCTATAGTTGACCTTCTATCAATCTTAAAACCTATCCAATCAGCATCAGTAAAGCATTCAATATGAGTGTGTCTGGTCTATGAGCACATTTCAAATAACATAAGATCTACTCTACGAATTCCAAATGCTTGACCGTTAGAACAACCATAAATTGACTAACAATGCTCACTGCAAATGCAATATATGGATGAGTTACTGTGAGATAATTCAATTTTTCAACTAATCTTCGGTATCTTTTTAAATCATTGAAAGGATCACCATCATCCTTTGTAAGTTGTACATTGAGAACCATAGGAGTACTATATGGCTTAACTCCTAATTTTTTAGTTTTTGCAAGCAAGTCAAGAATATATTTTCTTTGAGATAGAAAAATTTTCTCTTACTTTTCGACACTTCTGCTCCCAAGAAATATTTTAACTGGTTCAAGTCTTTAGTTTGAAATCTATCATGCATGAAACCTTTAAATAAAGAGATACCTACAGAATCACTCCCTGTAATCACAATATCATCAATAAATACCAAAAAACAAATAATGCTAGCTTTTGATTATCTATAGAAAACTGAGTGGTCACATCGACTCTTCTTTAGCCCAAATTGTTGGACAATTTTACTGAATTTTCCAAATCAAGCACGAGAACTCTGCTTCAATCCATACAAGGATTTCTTCAGATGACAAACTTTTCCATACTCTCCCCGAGCAACAAAATCAGGTGGTTGCTCCATATAGACTTTTTTTTTTCTGAAGGTCGCCATGAATGAAAGCAATTTTAATGTCCAACTAATGTAAAAGCCCATGTTGGGAGACTGCTAAAGATATGAATACAAGAACATAACTTAATCTGGGGACTTGGGAGAAAGTATCAAAATAATCCACTCCATAAGTCTGGACATATCCTTTAGAAACAAGTTAAGCTTTAAGCCGATTTACAGAACTATCCGAATTAACTTTGACTGTAAAGACCCATTTGCAACTTACAACCCTCATTTTTTCTGGTAAATTCACTAACTCCCAAGTATTATTTGTATCCAAGGCATTTATATCCTCTATCATTGCATCATGCCAATAGGAATGAGACAAAACTTCTTTAACAGTTCGAGGAATAGAAATCGAGTCAAGAGAAGCAATAAGAGAACACGTAGATGGAGATAAATGATCATAAGAGATAAAATTACCAATAGGATAGGGACACTGGTGTTTTCCTTTTCGTAGTGCAATTGGAATATTAAGATCATCTGGGACTGGATCAGATGATGAATCTAAAGTTCCATATCTCCTAGAATAAACCTATATTATAGGTGGCTTTGCTGGAGCAGGTGGAGCTGAATCACCTACAATAGTTGGAATAGGATCACTTGGAGTAGGAAGACCCGAATCAGTTGGAATAACAGGAGTGGAAACCATTGTTGACCTTGTAATAACATTATAACTCAACTAATGGTCATCCTTCCCCTGACTTGTAGAATTAGAAGATGGGTAAAATGGTTTATTCTCCCAAAAAGTAACATCAATAGATACAAGATACTTGTTAAATTCTGGACAATAGCATCTTTACCCCTTTTAAAGATGAGAATACTCCAATAAGACACACTTTAGTGACTTTGGATCCAATTTAGTGATTGAGGTTGTACATTCAGAACAAAACAAGTGCTCCCAAATATTCTTGGTTTTATAGAAAATAATGGCTTAGATGGAAAAAGAACAGAGTAGGGATTCTCACCAGCAAGCAATGAAGAGGGCATGCGATTAATCAGAAAACAAGTAGTAGACGTAGCATCGGCTCAAATTTGTTTAGGAACTTTTATTTGAAATAAAAGAGAGCGTGCTGTCTCAAGCAAATGTCTATTCTTCCTCTCAGCAATTCCATTTTGGTATGGTGTGTTGGGACATGAGGATTGATGAAGTATACCATTTTGAGTCATGTATGTATGAAAAGAATCTGGAAAGCATTTTTTTGCATTATCACTCCTCAATGTGCGAACAAAAACATTAAATTGAGTTTTGATTTTAGCACAAAAAGCACAAAAATGAGTGAATAATTCGAACTGACTTTTCATAAAAAATATCGAAGTCATATGGGAGTAATCATTCACAAATGTTACAAAATACTTGAATCCGAGTTTGGCTACCACATAACATGATCCCCAAACATCTGAATGAACTAATTCAAATGCAAAAGTAGCTCGTTTATTAATTCGAGAACTTGAAGTGCTACGGTGGTGCTTGGAAAACTGACATGACTCATAGTCAATAGAAGAAACATTAGAAAATTAAGGACATAGTTTCTTTATATTCAGAAAAAAGGATGTCCCAACCGATAGTGTGCTTCTAAAGGAGACAAAACACTAGAACAAGCCATCGATCTCGGTATCTTTCTATCAAAAATATAAAGGCCTCCTAAGACATAACCTTTACCAATGATCAATTTCGTGACAAGATCTTGAAAAATACAATGAGCTGGGAAGAAGGAAATACAGTAATTAAGATCACGTCCGAGTTAAAATATAGTAATTAAGATCACAAGTGAGTTTACTTACAGAAATCAAGTTAAAAGCAAGTTTTGGTATATGTAGAACTGAATCTAAAGAAATTGACGAAATTAGATTAACTGTGCCAAACCCATTTACATGAGAAAGTGACTTATCTGCCATTGTAATTGGAGTAGAAGATGTATGAGCCTAAAAAATAGAGAATACATTTCATCCACCTGTCATATGATCTGTGGCACCATAATCAATGACCCACTAAAATGAGGGAGATAAAAGACATGTATTTGGATTTCCCTACCCCAGCAATAGTAGTGGTGGGTGAGGCTTTCAAAGAATTCTGATTCTGAGTAAATTTGCATACTCATCTGCAGAAATCATAATATACTTTCCAGAGGTGTTGGTACCAGCAATGTTTGCAAATTTAGACTTCTGACTATGGAGTTTTCTATAGGAACTTTTTGTATGACCAGGTTTATAACAATAATAGCACACCATATTCTAGTTCTAACTCATATTAAATAATACCAAGCCGCAAAGAATAACACCTCATAAATATCCAAACACTGGTGACACCAAATCTCTTAATAAAAAGCAATTCCTATCCACATGAAAGAAAGAAAAAGCAAAAAACAAAGAACCTGAGATCTCCCCAGCAAATGCGATAAACTCTATGTGGTTACAGGAGACTGAAATAGCAAACCAACACCCAAGAACTATTGGTAACAGCAACCACCACTCAAATACTGTGAAATTGAGAGATAATTCACATTATTCTATTGGAAAATATATAGGTAGTTATAATGTATACAAGAGTTAAATTAGCAAATAACAAATCCCTATAATTAAGCTAATTACTCTTATCTAATAACTGTACATATCAGTTATAGATATCATAATACTCCCCCTCAAGCTGGAGCATAGATATTGATCATGCCCAGCTTGTTACAAATGTAATCGATCTGATTCCCAGGTAACGCTTTAGTGAATACATCAACTAATTAGCTTCCTGTTTTGACATGAGGAGTTAAGATTGATCCATCTTCTAATTTTTTGGAGTAAAATGACAGTCAACTTCTATATGTTTGGTTCTCTCATGAAACACATGATTATTTGCAATATAAATAGCTGCTTGGTTGTCACACCATAAGTTCATTAGTTTAGACTGAACAAATCCAATCTCTCCAAGCAAATAACGTAGCCATATAAGTTCACAGGTAGTCTGTGCCATAGCTCAATATTCGGATTTTACACTTGATCGTGATACAACACTCTATTTCTTACTCTTCCAAGAAACAAGATTACCCCCAACAAAGACATAATAATCGATGTAGAGTGCCTGTCTGAAAGATCTCCTGCATAGTCTACATCTGTGAAACCTTCTATAGTGTGGTGATTATGATTTCGATATAAGATGCCACGTCCTGGTGTACTTTTTAAATATCTCAGAATATGTACAATAGCATCCCAGTGTGAGGTTATAGGAGATGACATGAATTAACTAACAACACTTACTGGAAAAGCAATGTTAGGATGATTGATAGTAAGGTAGTTCAATTTTTCCACAACCTTCCTATACTTTTCAGGATTCTCAAACAAGTCTCCATCTTCAGCTTTCAGTTTCACATTCGGTATCATAGGTGCATCACATGCTTTTGCCTCAATAAAACCAGTACCATCTAATAAATCCAAGCAATATTTTCTTTGTGATAGATAGATCCACTTATGACTACGAGAAACTTCAATCCCTAAGAAATATTTCAATGGTCCTAAATCGTTTATTTGAAAGTGAGTCTCAAGGAATACTTTCAACCTCGTAATTCTAGCTTCATCACTTCCAGTTATCATTATTTCATCCACATATACAACCAATAAAATGCACCCAAAATTAGATGATGCAAAGAACACTGAGTGATCATATGCACTTCTCTGTAGGCCAAACTCAATCACAACTATATTGAATCTCCTAAACCAGGCACGAAGGGACTATTTTAAGCCATACAAAGACTTTTTTAATTTGCACACCTTACCTGACCCCTCTGAGCAACAAAACTAGGTGATTGTTTCATGTAAACTTCTTCACTCAAATCCCCATGCAAGAATGCATTCTTCATAGCAAGTTGGTGAAGTGGCCAACTGTAATTAGTAGCTAAAGAGATAAACAGTCTAACAAAAGAAAGTTTTGCAACTGGGGAAAAGGTCTCCGAATAATCCACTCCATATTTCTATGCATATCATTTAGCAACCAATCGAGCAACAGAGCCATCAGGATTCATTTTAACAGTAAACACCCACTTACAGCCAATAGCCTTTTTCTGGGAGGGCAAAGGTATAAGATCCCAAGTATGATTCTGCTCTAAGGCCATCATCTCTTCTTTCATTACAGCTAGCCAACCATCATGAGCTAATGCTTCAGCAAGGGATGTTGGAATAGTAATAGAGTCTAAGGAAGCTATAAAAAACTTAGAGGAGGTGAAAAAGCATGGTAAGACACAAAAGAAGAAATAGGGTAAGTACATGTGTGTTTACCTTTACGAAGAGCAATAGAAAGGTCAAGGCTAGCATCTGGTTGTGGTGGAGGATCTAAAGATGAAGCAGGAGTAGGAGGTGTCTCGATAGAATAGTGCACATGTCGAGAATAAACTTGATGAATAACAGGTTGAGAGGGAGGAGATACTACCTGTTCACTGATAGTATAAATAAGAAAATCATCCCCTGAATCACTAGAAGGCGAAGGAGAGGACATAGAGAAACCAAAGAAAGGTGTATGCTCAAAAAATGTAACATCAGCAGATATCAAATAACGACCCAAAGAGGGTGAGTAACAACGATACCCCTTTTGTTTACGAGAGTATCCCAGAAAGACACACTTAAGAGATTTAGGATCAAGTTTTGAAATCTGAGGTCGCATGTCTTGAAGAAAGAAAGTACACCCAAAAATCTAAGGAGCAAGATGAAATATGGTAGATGAGGGAAAAAAAGAGAATACGGAATTTGACCATCAAGAACAGAAGATGGCATTCCATTGATTATAAAACAAGCAGTAGAAACAACATCTACCCAAAATATTTTAGGAACTTGCATATGAAACATTAGTGCCCGAGCAACTTCTAATAAGTGACGGTTCTTCTGCTCAGCTACACCATTTTGCTGAGGGGTAACAATACAAGAAGACTGATGAATAATACCATGCTCATAGATATAAGATTTAAAAGAATGAGAAACATATTCTTTAGCATTATCACTTCTCAAAATACAGATAAATTTATTGAATTGAGTCTTAATTTTAGCATGAAAAGCACAAAATATATTAAACAACTCTGATCGAGATTTCATAGGATAAAGGCAAGTAACCCGAGAATAATCATCAATAAATGTCACAAAATAACGAAAACCAAGTTTGGATGTAACAGGAAATGGACCCCATACATCAGTATGAACTAAGTACAAAGAAGAATCAACACATTTATTTAGCCTAGGAGAATAAGATACTATATGGTGTTTAGCAAATTGACAAGCTTCACACTCTAAAGTAGATTCCCTTTTAAGACTAGGACATAACTTTTGTAAAATTGGAAGAGGAGGATGACTAAAATGACAATGAAGTTGCAAAAGAGAAGATGAACTTGTGCAAGCAATGGATCGAGGCACTGGGTGAGCAGTTGATTCAAAAGCATACAAGCCATTCATCAAACACCCTCTACCAAGAATCTGCTTCGTCCTAAGATCCTGAAAAAGACAATAATTGGGATAGAAAATAACACAATATTTAAGATTTTGGGTAATTTGGCTAACAGATAATAAGTTAAAAAAATGATGATAAACATAAAATAAATGACAATGAAAGAGATTTTGTTGGGTTTGCTGTTCCATGCCCAATTATAGAAGCAGTAGATACATTGACTAAAGTAACACAAGGTAAATTAGCAGTAGATTTGAAAGAAGAGAGAATACATGTGTTGCTAGTCATATGATCAGTAGCACCTGAGTCAATAACCCAACTACGAGATGAGGTGAAAAGACATGCAATAGGGTTACCTGTATTAGCCAAAGCTGAAGTCCTAGAAGATAATTGTTGTGAATCATAAGTGGTGGTTAAATGAGCATACTCATCCACTGAAATGGTGACAAATGGTAAAGATGACTATGGAAGCGGTAGGATGCCATTCTGAGTAGCTACATTTGCAAACCTCTTATTATTCATCTGACTTGAGTTCTTGGAGGGTTTCTCATGTAATTTCCAATAATTCTTTTTAATGTGCCCCTAACTCCACAATAATGACATGTACGAGAATTACTACTATTCCTAACAACAGAACTATTTCCATCTTTACCTCTGCGATTACTATTCGAAGCATTACTAACCAATGCCACTCTATCATTGGGCACCATACCATGAGGCAAATCACATCTTTACAAACTCGAAGCAAATGAGCATAAACTTCAGTAAAAGAAGAAAGTGACTCACCAGTTAACAATTGTGTGCGTGACACATCATATTCAAAACCCAATTTTGCTAAGAAACACTGTACCACAATCTACTCCTCTTGTTCTTGCATTTGTTTAATGTCAACAACAATAGAAAACATAGCTCGCTTTTCTTCAAAGGTTTGTTTCACTTCGGTATAATGCTGGAACAGGGAGCAACCTTTTTTGTTCCACTCGATAAATCTTTAGCAATAAATCATGGACATGAGACATATCTTGTTTGCAGACATACAAAAATTCTAGATATTCCCATAGTTCTTTTACACTATCACAATGATTCACAACATCATCAACAACGGGATCTAAAGTATTCTGAATTTGATTAAACAACTTATAATTCTCCATGAACCATTAATTTCGACTAACAGCATCATCCTTAGATGGTGGATTACTAGTTAAATGGTCTTCTAAGTCTACACTCCTCACAAATTTAGAAATTATTCTTTTCCATTGTGCATAATTGTTACTTCCAGTCAGTTTTCTATCCGTAATTTTAGATGAACCAAACATAATTTCAGTAACGGTCTTTTTATCACTATTCTTAGTAATCTAAACCAGTCGCAAATAACTTTAGGCAATAAAATCAACAATGCAGCAAATAGATCAATCTACCCAACGTAAGCCAACACCCAAACTACTCAACAAATCACCTGAGAATAAAATGTGGACAAGAACAAAATCTGTTGAACCAAATTTCTCCTAGAAATTTGTTGGAGCAGAGTTCCAGGGGATAAATACCATCAACAGAGGAAACTACCTCACCAAGAAGAAGTAGTAGCAAGCATACGTGAGAGCAGAAACCACACCGGAGAAAGGCGGGAACTAATTTGAGAGAGAGACCTTTAGAAGAGACCAGATGAGAAAACTGACACTATGATCTAGTCGGAGACACTCAGGCGATGCCATAGCTAAAATCGGAGGACCAGCGAATAAGCCACGTGCTGTCACTCATTGGTGTATGAGGAAGGGTGTGAACTTCAAGCGGCATGTAAGGCTCACTTACGGCTCTGATGGTCACCGAAAAAGGTGAAATGACCGGAATAATGGAGGCAAACCTCCCTATGGTGGCGGTGAGAAAGAAGAATGGTCATAGACAGGTGACCTAAAGAGAAGCATGTTATTGATATAGCAACCTAAAAATCCCAAAAATGAAAACTCAAACACGAAACCCAGAAATTCAACTAGGCTCTGATACCATGTGAAAGTGAGAGATAATTCACATTCTTCTATTGGAAAATATACATGTATTTATAATGTATACAAGAGTTAAATTAGGAAATAACAAATCCCTATAATTAAGATAATTACTCTTATCTAATAGCTGTACATATTAGTTACATATATCATAACAAATACCACAACCACAACAACAAACAAAGCCCAAAAAATTCCAATAGCTCCTCAAATAAGCCAAGATACCCAAAACTCTTAAGAATAGAACCAGAAACAAAAGGGAGAGGGAAGCAAAATCCTCCAGAATAGAACCAAAAGCTACCAAGAGAAGGAAGCACTTTTAGAAGAGACCGGATGAAGATTCTAACCTACAAATCTGATCGGAGACAACCAGCAACTTCAAAAAATGAATCGGAGGATAGCTGGACACTACATGCGTAGGCATATGAGGAAGGGTGTAGAAACTGTGGCGGCGTGTGAGACTCACTCGCTGGCAAGATGGACACCGAATTTTGTGGGGAGGCTGAAAATACCCCTATGCTCCTTCCGATGTTAGTTAGGGAGACAAAACGATCACCGGAGCTGGTGACCCAAAGAGGAGCAGATTCCTCAACCGAAAGAAATGCCAAAAATTCAAAAACCCTAAAAATGCAAATGCGCCTAGGGTTCTAATACCATGTAACAAAACACAAATTGGAGAAAGATTTTCTATTTCTATATTCAAAGGTACATTTATTTATACAAATATGAAAGAGTTATAGTTAACTAAAGAAACCTAGTTATCTATTCCTAAAATTATGTTAGCTATTTACATTCTGTAACAATAACTAGCTATACTCATGTAAGTGGGGTTAATGAATTGGCTAAAATTGTTGGAAATTGTCTTAGGTTTGGCTAAAATTGATAAGGATAAGGGGAGTGAGTATCTCTCAAAAATATGTCAAAGTTTGGTATTTTTGGTTATTAGATGTCTCATACTTTTTATATTGCTACATATTTCATCCGCTGTGTCTCAACTTGAATTTCATTATCTAAAATGTGAGATGTGTCTCTTCTCTATTCTAAATGCCCTTAATTTCTGATAGGGTTTGCAGAATTCAAAGTCAGCTTTCAAGAAAAGCCGCTTTAACTTAGTGCACATATGTGAATTCCTCTGTAGCTTCTTTAGTAAACATTCTTTTTTCTCTCAACTTACCAATATCTTTGGTTTAAGGAATTCAGGTTAATGCACTTGTGAATATTGAAGCAAAAAAGAAGTATGAGGTTTTGGAATCTATTAGTGCAATTATGGATGCTCATCTGAGATATTTTAAGCTGGTATTATATCTTTCACTAGATAACTACTCCTTTATTTTATATCTAGTAATTATTGGGTCAATTTCACCCACGGTCACTTAACTATAGTGAAATCACCCAAAAGTAACCGAAATATTTTTTGTGACATAAATGTCACTTAACTTATACCATTTTGCAAAAAAGTCATCTTCACCGGATTTCGGCAATCACCCTCGCCGGAATGATGACATGGCACGCCACATCACCCCCTTGCACACATGGATATGGACAAAATCGACACATCATTAGCCGACTTGTCATAATCGCCACGTCATCAGGAAAATCCAACTCAGCATGCCACGTCATCAACACCACTTTTTGACTAAAATTTCAAGTAGACAAATTTTTTATTTGTATAATAAAAAGCGGACATACCATAATTATGAAAAAATATATTTCACATGTTACAATTTTTGTATTGTAATATTCTTACTCATTTATCATTAACATGCTTGGAGTCTGCCATTATTAATAGAACACATGAAACCATCCAATAATATGCTACTAACTACAGCATTAAATATATGGTAAATAACCTGTTAAAAATGCCCAAAGGCAGGCATAATGTAACATTTATAGCAACCACAAAAGTGACTAATGTACCAAAGGCACATACAGTCCAACCCTTACAGCATCTAAAAAATGGACTAATGTACTAGAAGGACCAAGGCACACACAGTCCAACGCAGCATTCAAAATACAGCATTAAATACCCTAAGCAGCAATTTCAACATCCAAAAAAAGAAGGGTATTTAACCCCTAAAATACTGCAATGACAAGTAACAAAAATAAATACATAATTTAAGACCCTCATCACCAAGAATTTACAAAATGCAAGAAGACTTCATTTAGTAGTATCCCTTCCTCTTGATGCCTTCTTTAAAGTTCTCACTTCATAATCCTCCAAATATCTTGACTTGATATGTCTCCCTCTCCTGGTAACTTTGGGGACTGCAGAAGCTCTTTCCACTTGATCTGGTCTCCTCTTCCGCCTAGTAGGTTGGTTTTCAATTTCGGTGACTTGGGATTGCACTTGAGATTCATTGATGACAACACTTTCCTGGGTTGGTTGGTTATCCTGTAACTTAGAAAATATAACAGCCGTTTAAAAAAATGACTCAAGCTAAATATTTAAGAATTAAAGTGGCAAGTGAACAACTACTAACAACACAAAATTAACATAAAAAATTGCAACATAACCTGGCCAGCGGCTGTTGTGACAGAATCTCCAAATATTTTATTATAAACTTCATTGATTTCCTATAGATTACAGTTCATATTATAGATTGAATGAACAAACCAAACAACAATTTATCAATGAAAAAAAATATCTTAAATCGATTCTACTTACTTGCTCATCTTGATTTAGTATTTCCTGGTTAGTGTGCATCTCGTTGTTCACAGCATGCTGTTTTGCAATCCACTTTGAATGTCCTCTCGAATTATGTCCACTTGTTCTACATATTGAACAAGTCATATTTACATTTCCTTTCTTTGAAACCCTTTGTGTACCATTTAAACCTCCATTCCGTCTGTGTTGCTCAAGTTCTTCGGGTTCCTTTCTCCTATTCCTTGCTTTCCTCCCTTTTTTTCTTTTGACAGCTGGAGGAGGAATGATTTCACCGCCATCCTCAACACTTGGCCAAAACTCCATTGGATTTGTTGGGTTGATGAAAAAATCATAAACCTTTATGTAGGTTTCCATGTGGTAGTACTGGTGAACATAATCCTCAATATTTTTATTGTTGTGAATAATGGCAAATACTGCATGTACACAGGGCAATCCTGTTAAATCCCAGCTCCTACATGTGCACTGCCATGCTTCCATGTCCACTATGTACTTGCCTATTGGACCGTGTATTTCCACCTTTGGACCACCCGAGAAATCTGGTTCAAAAAATGCAGCTTCATCTTTTACTTTCAGTAATCTTTTCCAGACCTTGGGGCATATCTTGCCGTTGTATTTCTTAATCGCTTCTTTCTTCTTGTACATTCTCTTCATGAGCTTTGATTTTATCATTTCTAGCATGGTTATGATAGGTCTATCCCTTGCATCGTTTATGTACCTGTATATAACACAAAAAAATAAAACAAGTTAGTTAGTTAAATAATTGTATAAACCTTTCAAATTATAATATGATAGTTGGATGTACCTATTAAAACATTCACACATATTGTTTAATAGGATGTCACACTTGGGATACGTGCTGAATAAGCTACGGGTCCAACTATGATAGGGTCTATCGGGGTGTGCTAACCATGCCCTTGCAGCAGCATCTGCATTTTCAATTTGTTGTAGAGCTGCTTTGAACTTTGCATCATATGATGCCCTTGCTGCATTCCATAATAGATCCTTTAAAGTTTTGCCTTTAAATTTTTCTCTAAAATTCTGGTACATATGTCTAACACAATGCCTGTGTTCAGCCTCTGGGAACAGGTCTCTAACAGCTGCTATTAATCCCTACGTAAAATAAATAAGTTAATTTATATCCATTATATTAAACTTAATTGAAACTATATATTATAATATTTAAATTAACATACCTTTTGTCTGTCAGACATCCAGACAATATGTTGTTAGTTTCTTATCTCTAAATCCTCTCCCAAATTATTCAAGAACCAGCTCCAAGTCTCAGTGGATTCATTTTCCATAACGACAGCATATGCAATAGGAAAAATGCATTCATTAGGGTCAATGCCAATTGCTGTGAACAAAAAGCCACCAAAATTCCCTTTCAACCATGTTCCATCTACCCCAACTATTGGCCTACATCCTGCCTGGAATGCTTTTTTTAGAGGTGATAAACATACATAGAAACCCAGGAATCTACCATTATCTCTCCATAAATGGACACTTGAACCAGGATTACTTCGTATAATTTCTTCCCTATAATCTAGTAGTTTGAAATACTGCATACCCTCGTCACCAAATATCCAGGTTAAAGCCATTTTTTTGCCCTCCAAGCTTTAATATAAGTAATTGAGTAACCTAATTCAGCCCTAATAGTGCGTATAATCCCATGTATGCTCCATATAGGATCATTCCTAAATCTGTCATAATAGTTACAAACTAACCACTATGAAGTCAAGTGAAAATTTTTGAAAGTTCTTGCACAAGTGTGATTAAAATATGAGGTTTTAATCTACATGGTGGGATCATTCTTACTGACTTTACTAGCCCATAACCTATAAGGACAACCTTCAGTTAGGCATTTACATATAACTCTACTCCTATCAAAAGTGAACTAAAAACCTGTTCTTGATGCTCCAGGCTCTGCAAGCCCTCTTAAATTGATCGAAACTCCTGAACTTCATTCCATGTAACAATATTGGGTTCTTCATATGCTTTTCTTCATTGAACTCAGGATATCGTATCCTTTGCTCACCATCAGAATCTTCATCTCCAGAATATAGATCATCTGATTCAGGATAATCAGATGAATCACCGACAGTTTCGTCAACTTGTGGTACACAACCATCAATATGAGGTATTTTGGAAACCTTTTTTGGCTTGCCCATTGGCCCACTTTCACATCGAGGTGCACCATCATCATCAGAATCACCATCTTTGTCATCTAGGTTGTAATTCGGATCATTGAAATCATCTACATCTTCTTGACCAGCTGCACCTAAAATATTCAGCATCAAAATAATAAGACAAAATGAAAAAAATTACATTCCATGAAAATATTCGGCAGCAAAATAAATGTCCAACGAAAGTCCAACCTTATAAATTATATTAATCACCTGCAAAATAAATGTCCAACGAAAGTCCAACCTTATAAATTATACATTCCAACGAAAATATTCTGCAGCAAAATGATTTTATTATGTGTTACAAGTGAACTGTAAAGCAATTCAATCATTAAGTTGGTAAGAAAAGAAAAAGAAAAATAAAAAGAAAAAGAAAAAGAAAAAGAAAAGAGCACCTATCTCGAAATAATCACAATAGTTGAATATTGTAAAGTAATCACAATAGTTGTAAAGTAAAACTTAATCTAATCATAATAGTTGAATATTGTAAAGTAATCACAATAGTTGAATATTGTAAAGTAATCACAATAGTTGTAAAGTAAAACTTAATCTAATCATATGAGAATTAATTAATGATGATAATTAGATCAACCTGAGCTGTAAATGATTTATAAATACAAACATTCAGCAATGCACATTCTACGAAAAAGTATAAACTGACTATTAAGTTCAATGCATCAACCTGCCCTGCACTTGCATAAACATGGCCTAATAACTCCACAAAAGATATGAAGGTGTCAATTCACCGGATATACAATTACATTACAACACACATGATCTCCCATAAAAAATATATAAATAAATGCCTGCTGCCATGTTCCTCTCATAAAAATAGAAACAAATACCTTCATTCCGTAAATCTTCATCTTATTGACCAGCATTGTCCTCTCCATCATCATCCGGTCCATGGTTACAATGTCTGTCTTGATTGCTATCATTAGGACCATTGTCTTCGTTGTCGTCATTGATAAGTGTGAAATATATATAGCTTTTGATATGTTTTTAGTTAAGTTATTTAGTTGTTTTTGTTTGATTTAGGTTGATTTAGAGTTAATTTGTTAATATTTATGTTTTTGAGGTTAATTCTGTGTTTTGTTTGATTTTCAGGTTTAATTTGGTTGAACTTAAGAGATGACTGTTTCTTCTCTCCGCAATCCCATTTTGCTAAGTGGTGTAATATGAAGACTCAGGGATAATTCCCTCTTTATGGAAAAAAGATGACAACTCAATTAAAGTAATCTTCACCCGCCCGCCCTATACCCCTTTCTTTTTCTCCCCCCAGTCTTTGCTAGCTAGTTTTCCATGTGACATCCAACAATGATCTTGGGTATGCCTTGATTTGTTACAATATGTACACCAAAGCTCATCTAAATTTAGCTTTAATCCATCTTTTCCTTGTCCCCCTTGGGTTGCTGATCTTAGGGAGTCCTTGAGGTTTACTTGCAACTGTAGAGAGTGTTAATCCCTCTAGTGGTTGCTGTTCGAGTATCACTCCCCTTCTACTTTCTTCTACCCGAATTAAGGAGATAGCCTCATTCAAAGATGGCACCTCAATTCTGCCAAATATTTGGACTCGATCAAACTCAAAGTTGAAACATGTAAGAACGTCATAAACTTTATTCCTCTCTATGACAGCATAGTTACTACACTTTAAATTAATCCCCCGATAATAATCAGGTTTCTTCCATTGGTTTTTGAGTAAATTAGCACATTCAGTAACTATCTCACCCCCTTATTTCATGGCTACTGTCTTGGTCTTTATTTCATAGATTAAGGCAGCATTATCAAACCTTGGAGTAAGTTTGATATAGTGAATCCCAAATAGCCTTTGCTGCTGGTAAGAACATATAGGCATCACTAACGTCAAGTGTCCCTGGATTCCACAACCAAGACATTATCATATAATCTACTTAATCCCACGTTGCAAAACTAGTTTCTTCAGGTAAAGGACCTTGACTTTAGCATATGATTTATTTTACCTCTCTTTCAAAAGCGTCCTAACCAATCGGGATCATTTAAGGCAATTACGTCCACTAAGTCTATAGGCAGCCTATGTATTCTATAACTCACTTGCAAACCAAAGTTGGGACCATTGTTCATCCTCGGCTGACTTTACCACAATTAAGAAAGAATAGTGGTTGGCAATGAAGGCTAAAGAAGAGGAAAAGATCATCTATTAAGGCCAAGAAAGGAGAAGTAGTAGACAACTAAGTCCGATGAAGAAGAATCAGTTGGCAATTAAAGCTGACAAAGAAGGAACAAATTTCCAATGTGATTAGGGTTCAAGAAAAATTCTCCAAAATAATCATAGGCTCTTATACCATATTAAAGAAATATTAATTGCATTTCTTATTGAATACTTGAGCCACAAAAAGGCTATATATACACAGTTGTGCAAACTAAAACAAACTCTTCTATACTCTTAAGTATTTTAGGAAAACAAAACATACAAGTGACTACTTAAGGAAATAAACATATTAACACGAGTCCTAAATTAACACAACTATACAATTCTCAACAAATAATACACAAGATAAATTTTCTTTATTTCCCTCTTATAGCAACAAAATTGCAAAGCTTACAACGCCAAGGATTTTGAATGCTAAATTAGGCAATTTAATGCATATGCAAGCTATTGCTATGGTAAAAGTATGTTGAGTCTTTATAAATGCTATACTTCTGTAGTTTTCAACACCAAATGTTATGCTATTAATCTAAATGAAATATGCGAGTTCATGCTGGCATAAACTAAAATGTATTGAAGAAAGTTGATAAGAAAGTACCCTTACCATAGGCCCATTACCCTTATTCTTGTACCCCATGACTATCTAGCACAAAAAACCTTCTCTTCCAATCTGTCCTCAAACTAGAAGAACGTTTTAGCATATATCCTTGTTTGATTATCAGGACCTACAAATTTGGACACAGCAAATACAAATAAGACAATACTTGGACACTTAAATACAAATAAGACAATACTTGTACACTTATTTTGCTCCTATCTCAATAACTTTTTTTTTCTTTTCTAGGACTGTAAAAGATAGTGTTGATAGAAAAACTTAATATAACTTAATGCAATTATCATAATAGTGTTTAAATACATAATTTATGCAGAGTGCTTTTATTCAGCTTACTAATGCAGAAAGAGGAAAGGAAAACCAAAAAACCTGACTGAACAAACGAATAGAGATTGGGCTCATTATATTAAAAAAATTCTGAGGTACATATTGTGAGTACAGGGTAGAAGGTTTTCATATCAAAGTTGGAATCATATTTGGCGTTGACCAATGGTCAAGCATGCAATTTAAACCGAATTGAACTAACAACATACTGTTGCCAGTCCAACATGCATAACCCAACATTTAAAATTTTTTTAAAATTTTAGATTAGGGAATATTCAGAGTAGGAAAGGAGGGATGTTGAGGAAGAACAACTCATGTATTATGCAGTGGAGCATTTATCTTATTGAAAAAAAGTATTATATCATTGTTCCATTACTTGATCAAAAAATTATCATCATGCTCAAGGATATTATATAATGTTCAATATAAATGAAAGGGAAAAGGAGGGGTTAGTTACAATGACAAGAGTATTCTACGCTATCAGATGATATGAGGGAAAAGAAAGAAAGAGTACTAAGGAAATCAGTTTCTTACCTCTCCATTTACAGCAGTCCGCATAATTGCTTCTATGTTTTTATAAGAGGTCATACCAATAGCATGGATCCCATCAGTGCTTGTCAATAGCTCTACATTGCTAGAAGCATTATTACTATTAAACTCAGCCTGGGTCCTGAATTCCTAAATCCGTTTTGCAAGTTTATTTTGTTCAGTATTAGCCAGTTATTTTGATTGTTGGGCATAAGTTAAAACCTGCTTGAGGAAAAGAAATTCATTAATTAGAAACCAAGATTCCTTAAAGAGAGCTATACCAAACTTGCTCCAATTCAGGTATTGAGAGAACAGTAAGAGTTTGCAGCCAGGCTGAGAGCATGCCAATCTATCAGCCAAAGGACACAAATATACAGTGATAACACAAAAAACAATGCATATAGAGTAAATTATTTAATTCAACATACAACTTGAGACAATGCTGAAATTAAGTAAGATGCACAAAATATATTTAATTATAATGATTTGCATATTCCTACCTGATCATTCACTAATGGACTATTTAAATTATAAACTTCAACTTATTGCACAGTGCTACAAGTTATAAATTACACAAAATCAAATAATTGCATTTTAGAATTTTGATTTTAGGGCTTAGCCCAACACAATTTAGAAATTAGGGCAGTAGTATTATTTTTACAATGAAAAAAAGTGATAACATCAATAACAATAATAATAGTAAATTTTATTTTTCATCATCACACAAGATAAATTTCATTTTCTAAACTCGCTTACAATTGGAAGACCAAAAATTGCTTTTTGGCTTTCTTTCATAACAAAGAAAACTCTCCATCAAGCAAATTAAGTGGTACTAAAATGAATTAAACTAAGAATGAACTGCATTCTCACCTGGTGAGTAAATGGCTCCATCTGGCTAAATAAGTCATACCCCTAAATATAAACAGAGAATATATTTTCAGCAAAATAGAGATGAGTAATTATTGGGTCAATTTCACCCACGGTCACTCAACTATAGTGAAATCACCCAAAAGTAACCGAAATATTTTTTGTGACATAAATGTCACTTAACTTATACCATTTTGCAAAAAAATCATCTTAACCGGATTCCGGCGATCACCCTCACTGGAATGATGACATGGCGCGCCACATCACCCCCTTGCACACGTGGATATGGACAAAATCGACACATCATCAGCTGACTTGTTATAATCGCCACGTCATCGCCACATCATTGGGAAAATCCAACTCAGCATGCCACGTCATCAACACCACTTTTTGACTAAAATTTCAAGTAGACAAATGAGCAAATGACAAGTGTCAAATAATATAAATCCATTTGACCAAGTGTGTAAAGATAGACAAATCGATTGACCAAGTTAGTAAAAATAAAGAAACCCATTTGCTCATAGCCATCTGCAAAAAAGTGTTTCACATATTTTGCAAGAGCTTTGACGAAAAAAATTGTTATCTCTTTCAGACTCTCATACTTGTCGTTCCAGTTTAAGGCGCAAGGTGTTTATATTTTTTTATCTCTACAAAATTGTAGATCTTGAGTGGGGAGAAAAAAAGAGTGTCAATGCTTTAGATCATGAGAGAAAAACGGATATGGACTCTTATTTCTTTAGATCTGGAGTGCAAATCGCAGATCTGGAGTGAAAATCGAAGTCGAGGCAGTTTGTTTCCTTAGATCTGAGAGAAACATTAGTCACGAAGTCTTATTTCTTTAGATCTGAGAGAAACCTGAAGTCTTTGTCTTTATCTACTAGATTTGGAGTGAGAAGGGAGCTGTCGTTATCCTACCAAAAGCGAAAGGTGAAAATGGACCACCCCGTTCTTAGATGGGGTTTCGAAAGTGCTCCTAATTACGGTAAGTGCTTCGATTTATGGGTTCCATGTGTATGGTAGATAAGTTAAATTAATAGGCATTTTTCTCTCTATCGTTGTCCGATGTTGTTGAAAGAATTGTTATTTGTTGAAAGCATGTGCGGATAATATATGAAAATGGCTGGATCTAAACCCCACATGTCTCTATTACGGAGACAACATTTATATTTTGCTATATGTTTAAAGGGAGCAGTCATGTGGGTCATGTGGGTTTCGGTTGATCTATTTGGGGTTGGGTTTTGGTTGATCTATTTATTGTAATGTTGCTGTGTATTATTTTGTGGTTGTGTTTGTTGTCATCTGGATCTGTCACGTTTGTGTTTGTTGACATGAGCATTTTTACTTTTTTCTTCTGTTTTTTATGAATGCCATTCACTTATTTTATGGGTGCTTGACTGATTATTATAGTTTAATGACTTCATATAGGAAATAGGAGCAAATACTTCACAGTAAAACTTCATCACAGTGGGTTTTGGTTGATCTATTTATTGTACTATTGCTGTGTATTATTTTGTGGTTGTGTTTGTTGTCATCCGGATCTGTCACGTTTGTGTTTGTTGACATGAGCATTTTTACTTTTTCTTCTATTTGTTTATGAATGCCATTCACTTATTTTGTGGGTGCTTGACTGATTATTATAGTTTAATGACTTCATATAAGAAATAGGAGCAAATACTTCACAGTAAAACTTCATCACAGTGGATTTGTACGTAGAAATAGTTATGGAGGTGGAGATGTATCATATTTTGACTGGTACAGTGCAGAAGTAATGAGTTTAAAGATGATTGATAAGATGTGTCAGAGGGTAAAAGGTGAAGGATTTGTCAGATTTTTCTACAATATATTGTTGGAAGAAGCATTCATACCCTTAGACACTGAGTCAGATGTGTTTGATATGTGTGTGAGAGTTGATAAAGACAAGATGGTTGACATTTTTGTTAACCATTTTGATGATGATGATGATCCAGATGCAGTAATTCATCAGCCTACCAGAGACTGCTTTGTAGCTGGGCCAAAACAAAAAAAAAAGAGATTATTTCAAAGAATTGAGAAGGTTTTTTGAAAGAGTGCCAACTGAATTTTTGCTGGCTAAAGATCTTGAAGAGGCAAGGTTAGCTGGAACAAAAGAGGCTAGCATGAAAATGGTGGAAGATATTTCTGAGATGGTTAGGAGGTGGCATGAGGAGTACATGGAGATGGAGAGGACAATGGAGATGGAGAATGAGAGGGGTGAACCAAATGTGACCCCTGAAGGCATTATTGGAAGTGGTGATACATTAAATGATGAAGTCACTTATGAGAATGAGGATGGCTTACAGGCGTATGAAGACGCTGATGATGAGGAGGAAGAAGAAGCTGATGAAGCTGATGAAAATAATGAAAATGACAAAGATGACTGACTGGTGTCTAGCAAGTGTACTAGATCGACTAGTAATATAGGAAAATAAGGTTATGACCCAAAATATCGAACCCAAGGGAAACTTGTGCTTGCATGTGCTATTTTAATTTCAAAACCAATTTCTGTATGTAAAGAGAGAAGAGAAATCCCAAAGTTGTGATGATTTGAAAACTAAATTAAAACAATTGAAAAAACTAAAGTAAAGAAGAGATCTTTTGAAAGCAAGTAAACTGAATGAGTTAAAAATCAATGATAAAAACAACTTTCACTAAAGGACTATCCACCTTAACAAATATTGCTATGACTCTAATTAAAAGAAAACATACAAGTGATTATGGAAAACTCAGTTTTGTAAACCCAAATAACTTTATTCAAGATTATTATTCCAAGTATTAAAGCTCTCTTATTCAGAACAATTCAACACTTAGCATAAAGAACTGAATTAAGTCTCCTAGATGTCTATTAAAACCTTTCTCAAGAGAATTAACTTTCACCTATTCTTGGTTATCCTTTTCTTAATCTTAACTTACTCAAATTAACACACAATTATAGCTTATTCAGATTATAACCATGTATTAATCCAACTAAATTAACCTAAGAGCATGCAAATCATTAATCAACTTAAACCAATTAATTAACCAATTCTTAATCAAGTTAATAATCAACTTAAAATTGAGAAAAGACAAGACTATGTTTAAGAACCAAGAAATAATCAACTTGTATTAAAATTGAAGAACAAACTCAAGTCATAACAATACAAGTCAAGTATTCAAGTATCCTTTAGCAAAAGTAAAGAAAACTACTCACAAACCATTCTTAAAACTAAAAACAATGTTTTAAAAAAACTGTAAAAACAAAGAAAGTAAACAAACTAAGAAAGCAAAGCTAAATTCTAAGGCTTAATTCTAGAGATTGATGATGATCTTCTGTGTTTTGGACGGCTATTTATAGGCAAGAATTGTAGTAGACTACATGTTAAACTCTGGTCATAAAATAGGAATCAAATTCTGCTAAATAGGAAGCTCGTAAATCCTTCGCGTCATGGGAGAACTTCATCACGTGGCCACGCCCTTCATTTGCCTTCCTTCACACGTGGGCACGTGTTCCACAAGCATTCCTTCACACGTGGTCACGTATGGATTAACTCTTCCTCACACATGGTCACGTGTTACATGGTTTTCTTCATTTTTCCTTTCACGTGGCCATGGCTTCTCATGCTTCACCCCTTCATTCTTTATCACATGGTCACGTCTTCAACATGATTTGTTCTTCATGTGGCCACGTGTGAAACTCTTCAATACTCTCACGTGGTCACGGCTCAAGGCTCTGGACTGGACACTAGTTTTCTCGCCTAATTTCTTCATATTTGCACTTTTAGCCCAAAACTTTGTCCTTTTTATACTTTAAGCCCTTTTATGTCAAATTAAACCTGAAAATCAAACAAAACATAGAATTAACCTCAAAAACATAAATATTAACAAATTAACTCTAAATCAACCTAAATCAAACAAAAACAACTAAATAACTTAACTAAAAACATATCAAAAGCTATATATATTTCACACTTATCAAATACCCCACACTTAAACCTTGCTTGCCCTCAAGCAAATTAGAACAATCCCACCTTCAAAACCCTCAAACTTATACAAAGATATGTAATTTTAAAACCAAGCTTTGCATTTTAACAAGAGCACTCAACATAACTCTAAATAGATTAACTTCAACAAGAGAATATAAACTAGTTTCCTTGAGTGTGTGCAAGACCAAATCATTTTAAGCAATTTTGAAAATCAAGATATCAACACAACTAGGTAATGAAGTATAGAATATATGAATGCATAAGCATACAATCGGTTTCATGCTTGAAACTCTAGAAACACAATAGGCCTCTCCTTTAGCACCGAAACTCGTAGGTCACCTCTGCTAAACAACTCAAAAACAAACTCAAAATCACATAGGTCTTTTCAAGGTTGTATTGGGGCTAAGGGTATGTTTATCAAGGAATGGATAAAAGATAATCAAAATGAACATAGCCACTCTAAGACCAAATAGATTAAATATCCCAATAACTTAATCTATAAATATTTTGCTCATCCTTGCCTTGATTCAAAACTTTTTATGCTCTTTCACCAAGAAGTCAATCTTTTTTTTCATTTTTCCTTTTTCCTTGTACTACCCCACACTTATATTTTTTCATATTTGCTAGTTCTCTTTTTTTTTTCTTTTTCCTTTTCTCAAACTTCACACATTTTTTTTCTTTTTTCTCTAGCATTCAAAAGCTAACATCAAGGTAATACAAGGTATATTTTCAATAGACTTCATCAATAACTTTAAGATTTTCTTACTACACCCAATGAAACTTTACTCCTTTCACTCATCCCTTTAATCCTAAAGTGGCAAATTCCATAGGGTGAGATAAAAGCTTTTTAGGTTATATGGTTAAAACTTTAGGTGTAACAAGAAAATATTAATGGTATGCATTAAGCATACCCTTATAAGCTCAAAATGGTTTAACAATGGATAAATTTATCAAGGTAGGACACAAGTCTTTTAAGAGAGTTTATCAAGAAAATTGTTGCCTAGATCATTTTCTAAGATGCTTGAGTTGTTCACATGCTTTGAAGGGTGATGAGGAAGGTTCTAGTGCTCTAAATTTCTTTACTTCACTACTTCATTACATTAATTTTTTCTAAGTTAAAAACTGGTCTAAGTGCTTTTAAGAATTTGGAAACTAACAAATATTTATCAAGTTGAAGATTAACCCATTAAAGGCATATTAAACAACATAAAATGTTCTCTTGCTAAGCAAAGGTCCAAAACATGCATATTCCATACCTAAGTTCAAAGTGTTCAAGTTTTGAAGTCAACTAGGGCAAACTAAGTTGTCATGTAAATTAAATGAAAAGGTGAACTACATAAGTCTTTAATATGTTTTACAAACTCAAACAAAACATAAACACAATAAAAGAAAAGAAAATAAAACAAAACACAAAAATAACAAAGTTTGATTCATGAAAAAGAAAAATAAAGTTGAGGAAAAACTTCCTGAAAGGAGGCTACCCCCTCCTCAAAATATTGCTGTCCACAGCAAATGATGATCTACTCCGGTGGCGGTGGTGGTGGAGGAAACCGCTGCCAAAAGTGATGAATAAAATGCTCAACTCTTCGATTTCCTTCCATGACCATATCACGAAGTATATCTAATCTTCCTTGCATTTGATCGAGTCTCATTTGTTGAGCATCCAACCGGCCACTTAATTGATTAAATGGTGCTTCCCATTCTGGTGTTGTGGGCTCATTGATGGGGGAAGGTGCAGCCGTGGCAATATGCTCCTCATTCAATTCCTCTTGCTGCTCCTCTTGTTGCTCCTCTTGCTGCTCCTCAAACAAAATATTGTTCTCTCTTAAATACTCCTCCCGAGTTGCCCAATGACCACGAGGCTTAGGGATCAGAATTTTCATCCTTTTCAGCAATATATTATCAACACAAGGCAAATCTCCTTTAAGTGGTTCTCCATAAACCGGATGCTCAACTGCAGAAGCTAGAATCGTAGCTATCCATCCTATAGAAATCTTATCCATGTTCCCTGGCATTTTCTGCAAGTCCTTAATTCGGGTAGCTATAATGCTCGCTCCATTTAATGTTATTCCGTCCATCATACAGCGGAGAACCATAGCTTGAGATACACTAATGGTGTTTGCATTCTTCAAATTGTTGTACATACTCTTTGCAAGAAAATAATGAATGATTCTCAGTGCATGAGTCCTTAAAGCATGGACCTTGCATTGTCCCCCTACCCATGGTTAATCTAGTTCAAGATCCTTAATCCATTCCCAATTCTCCATAGGCAAAATATCTTTCAGTTCAGTAGGGGCATTTGGCACAAATCCAAAAATTTCAGAGAATTGACTAAAAGTTAAAGAATATCCTCTCTTACCCAACTTAAAACCTACTGTGCCGTCCTCCTCATCTCCCTTAAAATAGCACTCAAAAGAATATAAGAAATCTCGTGCCATATCTGGGTATACCTTTGGTTTCTTGTTAATAAAACTCCCCCAGCCAATATTTTGGATCAATGGTTCTATCTCATGATCCCACAGATTTCCAGCCGGGATATTAAGGAATAAATGGCTTAAATAGGCGGGCTGGACATAAGTGCATTTGTTGAAGTAGTCAAATTTATTAACCTTATTCTTGTCCACATACGATGGAATGCGTACCCCGGAAGAACTTGCCACATCCGGATATTTAGTCCTTCGAGGTGCCACTACAAAGAAAGAAAAACATAATGTAAGTATTTATAACTCAAAAACCGACTAAGGTGTAAGCATAGGGAGCATGTATTGAATGAATTAAGCTACTCTTGGATGCAATGAGAAATGTGGATAGCATACATGGGGATCAAAATGATAGGCATACAAGATATTCACAGGTTTGAGCACAAAACAAACTATGTTAAACATAATGCCTATTATGCATGAACAATCCTATGAAACAATCTTTGAAGGAATTAAGTCATAATGCATCCGTGCAAATCATAACCATGCTACCCAAGGGTGAAAGTTCAATAGTTTTAAAGAAAAAACTCATTGAGGCATTTTGTCAAGCATGTTATGAGCACACATTTGAGCATTAATTTATAGAACATAACAAAGATTGTTTACTACCCAATTACATGCCAAGCATCTATAACATGCATATAATACTCCTATTCATCCAAATAAGCAAAAAGAATTAACATGCAATTACAATTGTTAAGTGCAAACTAACCTAAAAACTTAACATTTATGAAAAAGTAGCACAAATTACACTCCATGGATGATAAGCAAACAATAAATAAGGAGTAATGAGAGTAAATACTTACTTGAGAGTGAGAATTACACCAAAATTGCAGCACAAATTTGAAGTGGTGTGTGTGAGTAGTGAAAAACCTAAAATAATGAGGAAAGTGTGGAGAAGGAAGAAATTATGGGTATGAGAGACAAATGAAAGAGAAAGAAAATGGAGATGGTGATGGTCGGTGATGAGTGAAAATCCCGTGGTCACGGGTTAATTTTTTGGTGGTGAGGCATGGGCACGGAGGAGAGCAAAATGAAAATGAAGAAGAAGAAGAGAAAACGTGAAGTTTTTATAAAAGGTAGAGGGGTAAGGCGTGGCCACGTGAATTTCAATGAAGAAATACACGTGGTCACGTGTGAAGATGTAATTTGGACAGTGGACTTAGGCATGGCCATGTGAAATTCCATGAAGTAATTCACGTGGTCACGTGTGAAGATACAAAATGATATAGATACCTTATGCGTGGCCACGTGAGTTTCAATGAAGAAATACATGTGGTCACGTGTAAATATGCTTATGGGACAGAAGACTGATGCATGGCCACGTGAGATTTCCTCTTGTAACACACGTGGGCATGTGGTATGTCGGGAACCAAGCAATGTAGTGACCCGTGGCCACGTGATGGCAAAGAGAAAGCCACACGTGGTCACGTGTCTTCAATGTTTTCTGCCTCTCTTCTTTGACATACATACAAACAATTGATCTTCCTTAAATGCATTTTTTCCATTAAAACATCAAATATTTTTCAGGAAAATCATGTCTCCATTTTAAAACCTTGATTTACTCACTCTTTTTATGAATCAAAACACTTAAACACACAAACATTCATAAATCAAAAACACTTAAACACACCAACATGCAGAAAACACAAATTTTGACTGAAAACATAAAAGAGATAGAAAGTTAGAGTTCTGAGTTTTTGGAGTCTCCAGCTATACTCTCCAAACCATTTTTTAAGTATCTTTAAGAACCATGGTTGCTTCAGCAACCTCTTGTTGTCCGATTTGGTATGGTTTATGTCGATGACCATTGACTGTAAATTCAAGTCCATCTTTTAAGCTTTTGATCATCACTACGCAAAAATTATTGCTTGTCATCACTTGATATGGTCCAAGCCACTTCGATTTCAGCTTTCCTGGAAACAAACGAAGACGACTATTATAAAGAAGCACTAACATTCCCGGGACAAAATCTTTTACCCTTAGATGCTTGTCATGCCATTGTTTAGTCTTTTCTTTATAAAGTACAACATTATTATATGACCATTGTCGAATTTCTTCAAGTTCATTGAGCTGCAATTTTCTCCTTTCTCTTACATTTCTCCAATCAAAGTTAAGAAATTTTGTAGCTCAATATGCTTTATGTTCCAATTCGACCGGAAGGTGACATGCTTTTCCAAAAACAATCCTAAATGGAGACATACCTATAGGAGTTTTAAATGCGGTCTGATAAGCCCATAAAGCCTCATCTAACCTAAGAGACCAATCTTTTCTAGAGTTATTTACTGTTTTCTCTAAAATTGACTTCAACTCCCTATTAGATACTTCCACTTGGCCATTGGCTTGAGGGTGGTATAGGGTTGTGATTTTGTGCTTAACACCAAATTTCTTTAGTAAGGTCTTAAATTGATGGTTGACAAAGTGTTTGCCTCCATCACTTATAATAGCTCTAGGTGCTCCGAATCTAGTGAAAATATTCTTTCGAATAAATTCCAGCACAATTTTTGCATCACAAGTCCTAGTAGCTATTGCCTCTACCCATTTACTCACATAATCTATAGCTACCAAAATATACTCAAACCCAAATGAATTTGGAAAAGGTCCCATAAAATCAATGCCCCAAACATCAAATATTTCCACTTCTAGCACATTGTTCATAGGCATCTCATCTCTTTTGGATATATTTCCTACTCGTTGGCATTTATCACAAGTAGATATAAAAGCTCTTACATCCTCAAATAAAGTAGGCCAGAAAAAACCTGATTGGAGTATCTTTTGAACCGTCCTATTTGGTCTGTGATGACCTCCAACTTTACCTCTATGACATTGGTTCATGATAGCTTCTTGATCCAATTCTGGTACGCATCTTCTTAGTATTTGATCCGGGCATATCTTGATAAGGTATGGATCGTCCCAAAGGTAATGCTTGGCATCCGTTTTCAGTTTTTTCTTTTGTTGCCAAGTAAATTCCTTAGAAAGATAGCCTCCTGCAAGAAAATTAGCTATATTAGCGTACCATGGGACTAAATTCACATAAGTGTAACAAGCACAAATAAGTTCATTGGGAAATAAGTCAAAAATTTCTCCCTTTTTGATACTAGCATGATCCAATCTAGATAGATGGTCAGCCACAAAATTTTATGCGCCTTTCTTATCTTTGATTTCAACATCAAATTCTTGAAGTAGTAACACCCATCGGATAAGTCTTGGTTTAGAATCCTTCTTTGCAAAAAGATGTCTCAATGCGGCATGGTCCGACCACACCGTAATTTTGGATCCTAAGAGGTAAGACCTAAATTTCTCAAATGAAAAGACTATTGCTAAGAGTTCCTTCTCCGTAGTGGTGTAATTCACTTAGGCTCCGGTGAGTGTATGGCTTGCATAATAGATTGTGTAGAAAATCTTCTCCTTCCGCTGTCCTAAGACTGCTCCAACTGCATAATCACTTGCATCACACATAATTTCAAATGGTAAGCTCCAATCGGGTGATGCCATGACCGGTGCACTAACTAATTTTTGCTTCAATAGGTTAAAAGCCTGCAAACACTCAGCATTAAAATCAAATGCAGCATCTTTAAGCAATAAATTAGAAAGTGGTTTGGCAATTTTAGAGAAATCCTTAATAAACCGATGATAGAACCCGACATGACCAAGGAAACTCCTAATGCCTTTTATACTAGTTGGTGTAGGCAATTTCTCTATCACATCAACTTTTGCTTTGTCAACTTCAATGCCTTTTTCAGAAATTTTATGCCCTAAAACATTGCCTTCTCTAACCATGAAATGACATTTTTCCCAATTAAGCACCAAATTTGTTTCTTGACACCTTTTTAAAACCAATGCTAGATTATGCAAACAAGATTCAAAATCATGACCATAAATAGTGAAATCATTCATGAAAACTTCCATAAATTTTTCAATAAAGTCATGAAATATGGCCATCATGCATCGTTGAAATGTGGTAGGTGCATTACAAAGACCAAAAGGCATTCTCCTATATGCAAATGTTTCATATGGACATGTGAATGTGGTCTTTTCTTGGTCTTCCAGGGCTATATGTATTTGCATATACCTCGAATAGCCATCTAAGAAACAATAAAATTTATTTCCTGTTAATCTCTCTAACATTTGGTCAATAAAAGGCAATGGGAAGTGGTCTTTTCTAGTGGCATTGTTGAACCTTCTATAGTCAATACATACTCTCTATCATGTTACCGTTCGTGTAGGAATTAATTCATTATTTTCATTTATCACTACAGTCATTCCCCCCTTTTTAGGTACACATTGAATGGGACTTACCCAATTACTATCGGAGATAGGATAGATAATACCTACATCAAGTAGTTTCAATACCTCCTTTTTCACTACCTCTTGCATAGTTGGGTTGAGCCTTCGTTGAGGTTGCACCATCGGTTTAAAGTTGTCTTCCATAGGTATTCGATGTGTACAATAGCTTGGGCTAATCCCTTTTAGGTCGGATGTCGCCCAACCTATTGCTCCTTTATGCTTTTTGAGTACTCCAATGAGCATTTCTTCTTCCAAATCTATCAACAAAGATGAAATAATTATTGGATTAGTATTATCACTTAAAAATACATATTTCAAATGAGATGGAAGTGTTTTAAGTTCAGAATCTCCCTTAGGAGGGGACGGTTCATCCTCCATTTCATTATCTTCACTATGCTCTTGTTCCAAAATTTGTATCAACTTTTTCTCCTTTGTATCCAACTCTTCCATTTCCTTTGGATGCATTAAGCAACTTTGAAGCTCATCTTTTAGAATGATTTCCTCTTGCTTTGTGTTGGCACATTCTTGAACCTCATCAACAAAGTAATGGATTCTTCAAAATCATACGAGGGATGTTTTAAAATTTTGTTAACATTAAAAACCATTTTCTCCTCGTTAAATCTTAAAGTAACCGTTTATCTATGAACATCTATTAAAGCTCTTGCTGTGTTCAAGAATGGCCTCCCCACAATTAATGGCACCTTTCTATCTTCTTCCATATCCATCACCATAAAATCCACCGGAAATATGAAATTTCCTACTTTTACCAATAGGTCCTTGATGATTCCTTTTGGTCTCTTTACCGATCTATCTGCCAATTGAAGTGTCATTCGGGTTTCCTTTAAATCATCTAGATTCAATTTCCTGCAAATTGAATAAGGCATCAAATTAATACTTACACCCAAATCACATAAAGAATTTCCAACAAAATTAGTTCCTAATTCACAAGGTAATGTAAAACTACCTGGATCTTCTAATTTTTTAGGAATTTTATTGGTTAATATAGCACTACAATTATCGGATAGTTGAACTGTTCCTATGCCTTCAAGTTTTTCTTATTAGAGCATAATTCTTTCATGAATTTAGCATATTTAGGATGTGTAATAAAGCTTCAGCAAATGGTAAGTTTATATGTAGCTTTTTAAACATGTTCAAAAATCTACTTAATTGTTCATTTTGTTTCTCTTTTCTAGCTAGAACTGAAAATGGTAATTGAGATTCATCAAGAATAGTGGAAATAAGTTTTTCTTTACCTTTACCCTTTTCAATCGTAGGAGGTGCTCTTTCGTTATTTTCAGAGTTAGACATACTTACCTCCATTGTCGGTTTCACCTTTTTAGGAGAATTCTTACCAAGTTCAGTCTTCTCTGCCTCTTTCCCGCTCCTTAAAGTGATTGCTTTGGCTTTTTCCTTTGGATTTCGGTCTACATTAGATGGAAATGTCCCTTAAGCTCGGTTGGATAAAGAACTAGCAAGTTGCCCCATTTGGTTTTCTAGGTTCCTAATAGATGCCTCTTAGTTTCTCATCTAAATATCTTGCGATTTCCATTTAGCATCTTGACTAGCTAAAATTGAGTTTTGGGAAGCCATGAAATTGGCAATCATTTCTTCAATATTGGATTTCTTTTCTTGAGGAGGGGAGGTTGAGGTTTTTGAAAACTGGGTGATTGGTGGTATATTTATGAAGGATATTGATTTGGGTAATGATGTGGAGCTTGATTTTGGTATGGAAGTTGATTATTGGAAGTTTGATTGTGGTTGAATTGGGGTCTAGGATTGGGGTTAGAAGAAGAACCTTGATTACCTTCCCTCCATGAAAAATTTGGATGGCTTCTCCATCCCGCATTGTAAGTATTGCTATATGGATTCAAGGCATTGACTTCTTCTACCATACTTTCAGTATTCTTCATTCCCATAGATCCTGGAATTCCTGCATAAGAATCAACTTCATTAGATAGCATAGAGACATTTTTAGCTTTAAGCTCATTTATTTCTTTTGAATATTTCTTTTCCATTAATTCTAATTGAGCTTTCAACATAGCTACTTCATCAATATTATGAACTCCCTGTTTCTTTTGAGTTGCTCTAGAGCTTCCCCATTGAGCATCATTGGTGGTCATCTCATCAAGGAGTAGATATGCATCTTCGGGAATTTGATTCATGAAACTTCCATTTGAAGCTACATCTAATAAAGATCTTATTGATGGATGAGCACCTGCATAGAAAATATGCATTAGTTGAAAAATAAGAACTTCATGATAAGGGCAACTTTTTAAGAGTCTCCTAAATCTTTCCCAAGCTTTATGGAATGGCTCCTCATAAAATTGTTGGAAATCACAAATTTGTTTCTTAATGAGGGCGGTCTTAGTAGGTGGGAAGAATTTGCAAAGAAATTTCTCTTGCATTTGTTGCCAAGAATGGATGGATTTATTTGGTAGCATTTATAGCCAATCCCTAGCCTTTCCTATGAGGGTGAATGGGAAGAGTTTCAACCTAATTACATCAATCGATACATTAGGAATTTGCACAGTGTCACTCACTTCTAAGAACATATCTAAGTGTTGTGCGGGATCCTCTATGTCCGAACCCCAAAATTGGTTTCTTTGTACCATAGTTATGGTAGCAGGTTTAATCTCAAAGGGTTGGTGGTAAGGAATCCTAATAGTTCTATGCTCTTCATTCCACCTAGGGATAGCATAATCCCTAATGGTTCTAGGTCTATACCCATTCCCGGGAGCTTGATGTTGCTCTTCGATCCTAGGTGGTGGATCATTCATAGGTTGTTCAATTTCTGGATCGTTCATGTTGCCTCTTCTATTCCTACAAAATGTCCTCTCAATTTTAGGGTCTATAGGTAAGATGGGGTTGTCTCTCACCATAAACCACTAGTCACTTAAAAAGAAGATAAGAAATTAGATGGAGAAGGGAAGAAAACACACAAAAACTTTTTAAATTAAAATAAACAAATAAACGCCATTGTATCCCCAGCAACGGCGCTAAAAACTTGACCGGTGTCTAGCAAGTGTACTAGATCGGCTAGTAATATAGGGAAATAAGATAATGACCCAAAATATCGAACCCAAGGGAAACTTGTGCTTGCATGTGCTATTTCAATTTCAAAACCAATTTCTGTGTGTAAAGAGAGAAGAGAAATCCCAAAGTTGTGATGATTTGAAAACTAAATTAAAACAATTGAAAAAACTAAAGTAAAGAAGAGATCTTTTGAAAGCAAGTAAATTGAATGAGTTAAAAATCAATGATAAAAACTACTTTCACTAAAGGACTATCCACCTTAACAAATATTGCTATGACTCTAATTAAAAGAAAATATACAAGTGATTATGGAAAACTCAGTTTTGTAAACCCTAATAACTTTATTCAAGATTATTATTCCAAGTATTAAAACTCCCTTATTCAGAACAATTCAACACTTAGCATAAAGAACTGAATTAAGTCTCCTAGATGTCTATTAAAACCTTTCTCAAGAGAATTAACTTTCACCTATTCTTGGTTACCCTTTTCTTAATCTTAACTTACTCAAATTAACACACAATTATAGCTTATTCAGATTATAACCACGTATTAATCCAACTAAATTAACCTAAGAGCATGCAAATCATTAATCAACTTAAACCAATTAATTAACCAATTCTTAATCAAGTTAATAATCAACTTAAAATTGAGAAAAGACAAGACTATGTTTAAGAACCAAGAAATAATCAACTTGTATTAAAATTGAAGAACAAACTCAAGTCATAACAATACAAGTCAAGGATTCAAGTATCCTTTAGCAAAAGTAAAGAAAACTACTCACAAACCATTCTTAAAACTAAAAACAATGTTTTGAAAAAACTGTAAAAACAAAGAACGTAAACAAACTAAGAAAGCAAAGCTAAATTCTAAGGCTTAATTCTAGAGATTGATGATGATCTTCTGTGTTTTGGACTGCTATTTATAGGCAAGAATTGTAGTAGACTCCATGTTAAACTCTGGTCATAAAATAAGAATCAAATTCTGCTAAATAGGAAGCTCGTAAATCCTTCGCATCATGGGAGAACTTTATCACATGGCCACGCCCTTCATTTGCCTTCTTTCACACGTGGGCACATGTTCCACAAGCATTCCTTCACACGTGGTCACGTGTGGATTAACTCTTTGTCACACGTGGTCACGTGTTACATGGTTTTCTTCATTTTTCCTTTCACGTGGCCATGGCTTCTCATGCTTCACCCCTTCATTCTTTATCACATGGTCACATCTTCAACATGATTTGTTCTTCACGTGGCCACGTGTGAAACTCTTCAATACTCTCACATGGTCACGCTCAAGGCTCTGGACTGGACACTAGTTTTCTCGCCTAATTTCTTCATATTTGCACTTTTAGCAGTGGTGGTGGCAAAGATAGCAGCGGCAGTGGTGATGCTAGTAGCAGTGTGGTGGCGATGGTGGTGGCAAAGATGGCAGCGACAGTGGTGCTGACGGCGATGGTGGTGACGACAGTGACGGTGTGGTGGTGGTGGTGGCGATAGCAAAGATGGCAGCGACAGTGGTGGCGGTGGTGGTGACGACGATGGTGTAGTGGCAGTGGTGGTGGCAGTGGTGATATGGCGGCAATGTGACAGTGGCGGTGATGTGGTAGTGGCTACGGTGTAGTGGTGGTAATAATAAGGATAAAGTAATTAAATTATCGATAAGATAAAAATAAAACCATAAAAATCACATTTTAAAAATTTTTAATTTTTATTTTTATTGCTAAAATCACTTAATTTTTTGCAGAAATGAAAACGAAAACAAATTTTCCGAACATATTTTTATTTTATTTTTAAGAAAAAAATCAAAAATCAAAAATAAAATCGTCCCCGAATGCATTCTTAAGTGCTTATCTATGTTTAGGCAGATAGGGTCAAAAAAATTTTGATTTTTGATTAGTTTAATTTTAATGGTTTTCTAATATTGAAATCCTAGCCAATTACTAGCGGGAGAAGAAGTAGAGGAGGTACCAGCTAGTGGGATAGTAAACTAAAAAGTATGAGCTGTAAATTTTAACCCAACAAACAGTATTAGTTCTGGTAAAATGTCATTGAAAATGTACTTTACTTTCTAGAACACGATTTTAATATAAATACCAAAAATTAAAATCAAAGAAGAAAGCAATCATTTTTTTTGGGTAAACCACGGAATTCGGATACCACATTGGATGCCGACTAATCCGGATTTGGAGCATCATCACGTATAAAATCAAAGAAGAAAGCAATCATAAAAATATCAAATCAATAACCCACAATTCAATTCTCATTAATTATAAGCCCCTTTTCCATTTTCATTTTCTTTAACTTTAATATCAGGAAGTAAATATGCTAATTTCAATTATCAACATAATTTTTGCAAGGGAAATAGGAAATAGTCATTTTCAGAGCAATTTCGGTACATATCATCAGACCATAAAATATTTTTTATCTGACTTTTGTTTGATATCATTTATTTTTCCTTTTCTTTTTAGGTTCATTTTTACTCCATAAATAAGATATTGTAAGGTCGGATCGTGGATGAAAGTGCAATAGAGATGAAGGTGTTTAATCAGAGTTTGTAAAATGTTAATGTCAAAATCAAATTTGACATAAAGTTATAGTTTGAAAATTTGTTAAAAAAAAAGTTCAAGTTTGAAAATGAATCAACATTCCTAAACAAAGTTAGTATTAATAAATAAAAAAGGTAGTATGTGTGAGAGATAAATATGAAAATTTAGACTCTTAATTAGGGGAAGAAAAAAACCGAAATATGGATTAACCGAAAAATCAATCTAAAATCGAATCAAATTTTACATTAATCGAATTGAAAATTTAAATTTACGATTTTTATTTTTAAAAGCTGGCAGTTAACCGTTAACCAATCTATATAGATTTTATAAATTATATTTAAATTTTACACTGATATTTTTAAATTTTTTTATTCATAAATATTATGAAATATAAGTTTCTAAAATAATATTATAATACATATTTTTAGTAAATAAATATTAAAATTATTTTTTTACTATTATTTATTTATTATATGTGCATAATTAACACTTTGCTATTAGTTTCATATTGAATGTATTTGGTGAAAAATGAGCAAAAATGTAAATGCGTACCCCTTTGACTTTTTCGGTGAAAAATTACGACGAAATTTAAAGGGGTATCCCATTGAGTTTTTGTTAAAAAACTGAGACAAAATGCAAAGGGGTACCCCTTTGAGTTTTTGGTGAAAAACTGAGCAAAAATGCAAAGGGGTACCCTTTTGGTTTTTTGGTGAAAAAGTGGGGCAAAATGAAAAGGGATACTCCTTTGAGTTTTTGGTGAAAGATTGAGTCAAAATGCAAAGGGGTACCCTTGTGAGCTTTAGGTGAAAAACTGAGCAAAAATGCAAAGGGGTACCCCTTTGACGTTTTGGAGAAAAACTAAGCCAAAATGCAAAGGGGTACCCCTTTGATTTTTTCAGTGAAAAATTGAGAAAAAGTGCAAATGGATACCTCATTGACTTTTTTGAGAAAACCTGAGGCAAAATGCAAAGTGGTACTCCATTGAGTTTTTGGTGAAAAATTGAGATAAAATGCAAAGGGGTACCCCTTTTATATTTTTCGTTAAAAACTGAGCAAAAATGAAAGGCGTACCCATTTGAGTATTTGGTGGAAAACTGAGGTAAAAAGCAAAAGGGTACCCCTTTTAGTATTATTTTTTAAAAACTGAGCAAAAATACCTTTGAGGTTTTAGTGAAAAACTGAGGCAAAATGGAAAGGATACCCCTATTAGTTTTTTGGTTAAAAACTAAGCTAAAATGCAAATGTGTACCCCTTTGAGTTTTTGGCAAAATACTGAGGCAAAATGCAAAGGTGTACCCCTTTGAGTTTTTTTGTGAAAAACTTAGGCAAAAATATAAAGGGGTATCCCTTTTAGTTTTTGGGAAAAACTGAGCAAAAAATGTAAATAGGCACCCCTTTGAGTTTTTGGTGAAAACCTAAGCAAAAATGCAAAGGGGTACCCCTTTGGGTTTTTTGTGAAAAATCGGGGCAAAATGTAAAAGGGTACCCCTTTGAGTTTTTGGTGAAAAACTAAGCCAAAATGCAAAGGGATACCCCTTTGAGATTTTGGAGAAAACTGAGGCAAAATGCAACGGGGTACCCCTATGAATTTTTTAGTTCAAAATCGAGCTAAATTGTAAATATGAATACCTTTTAGTTTTTGGTGAAATAATGAGGCAAAATGCAAAGAAATACCCCTTTGACTTTTTTTGTCAAAAATTGAGGCAAAAATACAAAAGGGTACCCCTTCAAGTTTTTGGTAAAAACTGAGCAAAAACACAAATTGATACCCCTTTGAGTTTTTGGTGAAAAGCTAAGCAAAAATGCAAAGGGGTACCCCTTTGGGTTTCTGGTGAAAAACCGGGACAAAATGTAAAGGGATACCCCTTTGATTTTTTGGTGAAAAACTAAGCCAAAATGGAAAGGGGTACCCCTTTGGGTTTCTGGTGAAAAACCGGGACAAAATGTAAAGGGATACCCCTTTGAGTTTTTGGTGAAAAACTAAGCCAAAATGCAAAGGGGTACCCCTTTGAGGTTTTGATGAAAAAGTGAGCCAAAATGCAAAGGGGTACCCCTTTGAGGTTTTGGTGAAAAACTGAGGCAAAATGCAAAGGGGTACCCCTATGAGTTTTTTGGTGAAAAACTGAGCTCAAAAGCAAATTTGTACCTCTTTGAGTTTTTGGTGAAATACTGATGCAAAATGCAAAGGTGTACCCTTTTGAGTTTTTTGTGAAACAAATGAGCAAAAATGCAAATGGGTACCCTTTTGAAATTTTTGGTGAAAAATTAAGATGAAATGTAAAGGGGTATCCCATTGAGTTTTTGGGGTAAAATTGAGACAAAATACAAAGGGTTACGCCTTTGAATTTTTGGTGAAAAACTGAGCAAAAATGCAAAGGGGTACCCCTTTGAGTTTTTGGTGAAAATTTGAGGCAAAATGCATAGAGGTACCCCTAAGAGTTTTAGATGAAAAAATGAGCAAAAATACAAAGGGGTTCCCCTTTGAAGTTTTGGTGAAAAACTAAGGTAAAAAGGAACAGGGTACCTCTTTGAGTTTTTTTTTTTTAAACTGAGCCAAAATGCAAAGGGGTACCCCTTTGAAGTTTTGGTGAAAAACTGAGGTAAAATGCAAAGAGGTACCCCTTTTAGTGTTTTGGTGAAAAACTTAGCCAAACTGCAAATGTGTAGCATTTTGAGTTTTTAGTGAAAAAATAACCAAAATGCAGAGTGGTACCCTTTTGAGTTTTTCGATAAAAATTGAGACAAATATCAAATGGGTACTGCATTTAGTATTTGTGAAAAACTGAGCCAAAATGTAAAGGGTTACCCCTTCGTGTTTTTCGTTAAAACTAAGCAAAAATGCAAAGGTGTACCCCTTTGAGATTTTTGTTAAAACTGAGCAAAAATACAAAAGAGTACCCCTTTTAGTTTTTGGTTAAAACTGAGCCTAAAAGCAAATGGGTTCCTCTTTGAGTTTTTCGGTGAAAATTTAAGATGAAATGTAAAGGGGTATCCCAATGAGTTTTTAGAAAAAAACTGAGACAAAATGCAAAGGGGTACCCCTTTGAGTTTTTGGTAAAAACTGAGCAAAAATACAAAGGGGTACCCCTTTATGTTTTTGGTGAAAAACTGGAGCAAAATACAAATTGGTACCCCTTTGAGTTTTTGGTGAAAAACTGAGGCAAAATACAAAGGGATACCCCTGTGAGTTTTAGGTGAAAAAGTGAGAAAAAATGCAAAGGGGTAACCCTTTAAGGTTTTTGTTATACTTTTTCTAAAGCTTAAATACCGCAAGTATACGGTGTACTGGTTATAGTACTTAAGATATCGATCCCACGAGGAATGTTGATTAATATTGTACACTATTACTACTCAATTTTAATCTTGTTTACAATGCTCATTAATTTGCAAGTTAAAATTATTATTAACACTATACTACACTAAATTAAATATTATTCTACTTTAATCATAATCCGAGAAGACTTATGAATATGATGAATATAACATTTACATAATTATGGAATTTGATCTTTTTCTCTTATTTATAATTCAATCTTTATCATGCAAGCCAAGTTGGAATAATGTTCTATGTCGCAGCTCTCGCATCTAGACTAGATTATGCCTTAAACATGCATTTATGGTTCTAAATCGCAGCTCTCGCATCTAGACAAGAATTACATAAAACACACATTCAAAGAATAAAAACCAACCTATAACAACTATCTCCACATGTGATCTCTCAAACTATGCTTTGATAATGAATTTCTTATTAACTTTCAATAAGACGTTGCTCTCGCTAACTCCCTTATCTATGACCATTTTGTTAATTTTCAGAGAAGGAATTGCACATCGAAGGTCGTCTTCCTTAACTTATAATGATACTAATAAAGTTTTAATAGTAAATACTACATATAAAGATAAATGAAAGAGAAATTATTAAATATGAATAACAACATTCAAGTTCATAAAAGAATTCACAATAGTTACAAAGAAGAAGAAAAGATTAGAAATAAAAGAAGGGATCTCTCAACCATTCTTCCTTTCACCAAGTGTAGTCTTCTTCAATGTATTTGTCTTCTCTTCAAGCCATAAAACTAAAATTAAAACCTACAACTATTTTCTCTAATTAAACTTTCAAATAAGAAAAAAATAAAATGATAGATTGATTCCTTTTATTTATTATAACTTCTAGGGTATTTATAGATTTCCAAGCATTATGTCCCTTCAAGTGCCTCTCCATAGGTATGCAACCCTTGGTGAAAAGTCATGCCTCTTTAAAATTTGATTTGAAATTTGAATTGCATAACCACCATTTATATTTATAACTTCCTTGCCAAGCATTGTGACCCTTCAAGCATCTTTCCATAGCAACATAACTCTTCAAGTATCCCTCTAGAAGTACACATCATTTGGTGAAGAGTGGTGTCCCTTTGAAGTGCCTTTTAAAAAAAATAACTAACTAACGTCTCTCTGTCGTGCCCGCGACACCTGTCGCGCTCGCGACAGGACACAGAGTTTCTTGACTTATTTTTACTCCTCCATATTTTCTCCTTTTTATCCTACATAAACAAAACTTGACAAAATACATTAAACACACCTAATTCTAACATAATTTAATACAACTAAATATTATTTTGGTAATAAAACATGGATTAAATATGTGCTATTTAAGCTCATATCAGTTTTGGTGAAAAACTGAGCCAAAATGCAAAGAAGTACCCCATTGAATTTTTTGGTGAAAAATTAAGACAAAATGTAAAGTGGTACCCCATTGAGTTTTTGGTGAAAAATTGAGACAAAATGCAAAGGGGTACCCCTTTGTGTTTTTCGTTAAAAACTGAGTAAAAATATAAAGGAGTATCTCTTTGAGTTTTTGGTGAAAAACTGAGGTAAAATGCAAAAGGGTACCCCTTTGAGTTTTTTTTTTAAAAAACTGATCCAAAATGCGAAGGGGTACCCCTTTGAGGTTTTGGTGAAAAACAAAGGCAAAATAAAAATGGGTAACCTTTCAGTTTTTTGGTGAAAAAATGAGCCAAAATGCAAATGTGTACCCATTTGAGTTTTTGTGAAAAACTTAACCAAAATATAAAATGGTACCTTTTGAGTTTTTCGATGAAAAATTGAGACAAAATGCAAATGGGTACCACATTGAGTTTTTGATGAAAAACTGAGCCAAAATGTAAAGGGAAACCCCTTTGTGCTTTTCGTTAAAAACTGAGCCAAAATTCAAAGGGGTACCCTTTAAGGTTTTGGTGAAAATTTGAGGCAAAATAAAATGGGGTAACCCTTTGAGTATTTTTTTGAAAAACTGAGCCAAAATGCAAAGGGGTACTCCTTTGAGGTTTTTGTAAAAAACTGAGCCAAAATGCAAAGGTGTACCCCTATGAGTTTTTTGTGAAAAACTGAGCAAAAATACAAAGGGATACCCCTTTTAGTTTTTGGTGAAAACTGAGTAAAAAAGTAAATAGGTACCCCTTTGTGTTTTTCGGTGAAAAATTGAGACGAAATGTAAAGGGGTATCCCATTGAGTTTTTTTGTGAAAAACTGAGACAAAATGCAAATGGGTACCCCTTTGAGTTTTTGGTGAATAACTGAGCAAAAATACAAAGGGGTACACCTTTGGGTTTTTTGTGAAAAAAGGGGGCAAAATGCAAAGGGGTACCCCTTTGTGTTTTTCGTGAAAAACTAAGCAAAAATGCAATGGGGTACCCCTATGAGTTTCAGGTGCAAAACTGTGCCAAAATGCAAAGGTGTATCCTTTGTGGTTTTGGTAAAAACTGAGGCAAAATGCAAAGGGGTACTGCTTTGAGTTTTTTAGTGAAAAACTGAGCCAAAAGTAAATGTGTTCCCCTTTGAGTTTTTGGTGAAAACTGAGCCAAAATGCCATGGGGCACCCTGTTGAGTTTTTCGATGAAAAATTGAGACAAAATCCAAATGGGTACCACATTGAGTTTTTGGTCAAAAACTGAGCAAAAATGCTAAGGGGTATCCCGTTGTGTTTTTCATTAAAAACTGAGCAAAAATGCAAAGGGGCACCCCTTTGGGTTTTTTAGTGAAAAACTAAGCTAAAATGCAAATGTGTAACCCTTTGTGTTTTTGTTCAAAAACTGAGGCAAAATGTAAAGGGGTACCCCTTTAAGTTTTTTATGAAAATCTGAGCAAAAATATAAAGTGGTACCCCTTTGAGGTTTTGGTGAAAACTGAGCAAAAATACAAAGGGATACCCCTTTGAGTTTTTTAGTAAAAAATTGAGACAAAATATAAAGGGGTACCCCTTTGATTTTTTTTTGAAAATGTGAGCAAAAATACAATGCGGTACCCCTTTGAGTTTTTAGTGAAAAACTGGGGCAAAATGTAAAGGGATACCCCTTTGACTTTTTTGTGAAAAACTGAACAAAATTGCAAAGGGGTGCCCCTGTGATTTTTCGGTGAAAAACTAAGCCAAAACACAAAGGGGTACCCCTTGGAGTTGTTTGTGAAAAACTGAGGTAAAATGCAAAGGGCTATCCTTTTGAGTTTTTTTGTGAAAACTAAGCAAAAATACAAAGGGGTGCCCTTTGAGTTTTTTGTGAAATCTAAGACAAAATGCAAAAGGGTACCCTATTGAGCTTTTGGTGAAAAATTGAGCCAAAATGTGAGGGGGTACCACTTTGAGTTTTAGGTGAAAAACTGAGTCAAAATGTAAAGGGGAACCCCCTTTAGTTTTTTTCTGAAAAACTGACCAAAAATGCAATGAGGTACCTCTTTTAAATTTTTGTGAAAAACTGAGCAAAAATACAAAGGAGTACCCCTTTGTGTTTTTTGTGAAAACTGAGCAAAAATTCAAAGGGGTACCCTTTTGATTTTTTTAGTGAAAAATTAGGACAAAATGTAAAGGGGTCTCCCATTGAGTTTTTGGTGAAAAACTGAGACAAAATCAAAAGGGGTACTCCTTTGAGTTTTTGGTGAAAAACTGAAAAACAAATGCAAAGGGGTGCCCCTTTGAGTTTTTTGTAAAAAACTGAGCAAAATTACAAAGGGTACCCCTGTGAGTTTTAGGCGAAAAACTCAGCCAAAATACAAAGGGATACCCCTTGGAGTTTTCGGTGAAAATTGAGTCAAAATGCAAAGGGGTACCCCTTAGATTTTTTGTTGAAATCCTCAGCAAAAATGCAAATTGGTACGCCTTTGAATTTTTTGTTAAAATATTGAGAAAAATTGCAAAGGGTTACCATATTGAGTTTTTGGTAAAAAAATTAGCCAAAATGCGAGGGGGTACCCCTTTGAGTTTTCGATGAAACATTAAGTAAAAATTGAAAGGGGTACCCCTATGAATTTTTTGTGAAAAACTGAAGCAAAATGCAAAGGGTTACCCACTTGAGTTTTTTCCGAAAAATTAAGTAAAAATGCAAAGGGGTACCCTCTGAGTTTTTTGTGAAAAATAGAGCAAAAAAAGAAAGGGGTACCCTTTGAATTTTTGGTGAAATCTGAGCAAAAATGCAAAGGGATACCCTTTTGAGTTTTTCGATGAAAATTTGAGACAAAATGTAAAGGGGTATCCCATTGAGTTTTTGGTGAAAAATTGAGACAAAATACAAAGGGGTACCCCTTTGAATTTTTTGTGAAAAATTGAGCGAAAATGCAAAGGGGTACCCCTTTGAGTTTTTGGTGAAAAACTGGGGCAAAATGCAAAGGGGTATCCCTTTGAATTTTTTGTGAAAAACTGAGCAAAATTGCAAAGGGGTGCCCCTGTGAGTTTTTGGTGAAAAACTGAGCATAAACACAAAGGAGTACCCCTTGGAGTTTTTGAAGAAAAACTGAGGCAAAATGCAATGGGGTACCCCTTCGAGTTTTTGGTGAAATCCTCAGCAAAAAAATGCAAATTGGTACCCTTTTGAGTTTTTCGTTGAAAAATTATGGAAAAATGTAAAGGGTTTCCCCATTGAGTTTTTGGTGAAAAAATGAGCCAAAATGTGAGGGGGTACCCCTTTGAATTTTCGGTGAAAAATTGAGTAAAAATGCAAAGGCGTACCCCTTTGAATTTTTTTGTGAAAAACTGAGGTAAAATGCAAAGGGGTACCCCTTGAGTTTTCTTTAAAAAACTGAGCAAAAATGCAAAGGGGTACCCTTTTGAGTTTTTTATTGAAAACTGAGCAAAAATACAAAGTGGTACCCCGTTGAGTTTTTTTATGAAAAATGAGCAAACATACAAAGGGATACCTGTTTGAGTTTTTTGATGAAAAATTGAGACAAAATGTAAAGGGGTATCCCATTGAGTTTTTGGTGAAAACTGGGACAAAATCCAAAGGGGTACCCCTTTGAGATTTTGGTGAAAAACTGAGCAAAAAATGCAAAGTGGTAAGCCTTTGAGTTTTTTTGTGAAAAACTGAAAAAAATTGCAAAGGGTTACCCCTATGAGTTTTAGGTGAAAAACTGAGCCAAAATGAAAAGGGGTACACCTTGGAGTTTTTGGTGAAAAACTGAGGCAAAATGCAAATTGGTACACCTTTGAGTTTTTTGTTGAAAAATTGAGAGAAAATGAAAAGGGGTACCCTTTTGAGTTTTTGGTGAAAAATTGATCCAAAATGCAAGGGGGTACCCCTTTTAGTTTTCGGTGAAAAATTGAGTAAAAATGAAATGGGGTACCCCTTTGAGTTTTTGTTGAAATACTAAGTCAAAATATAAAAGGGTACCCCCTTGAGTTTTTTCTAAAAAACTAAGCAAAAATGAAAAGGGGTATCCCTTGGAGTTTTTTGTGAATAACTAAGCAAAAATACAAAGGGGTACCCCTTTGAGTTCAACCAGAGCACTGCTTCTTAATCATAATGTTCTAAAACACTATTGGGAGTGAAGATTTTTGAGAATAAAAAATTTTATTAGTTCTTTCATTTTAAAAAAATCAAAACAAATACAAGCTATTTATAGAGAAAACAAAAAAGTCCTAAATCTATTCTAATATAGAAAGATAAAAGCTAATTAGGACATAAACTCTAGTATGGAATAGAAAATAGAATTCTATTCTAACAAGGAAATTTAATACTCCCCCTCAAGTTGGTGCATATATATCAAATATGTCCAACTTGCAAAATAGAATGTGATAAGTCCTGTTTTGAAGTGATTTAGTAAACACATCCTTTTAGTACAAAACTAAATAACAGCAGCACTTGAAATTCTCTAAGGCCCCTACTATTATATTCTTAGCACTGAAAAAGTCTTGGTTAAAAGCACTGATATTGAGCATGAACGTCAATTTGTAATGGAGAATGCTTAACGTCCAAGAAGTCCAATAATGACAGGAAAAGGCTATCTGGAGAGGGCTTCATGCAACAGAAGAAACTGAAATCAAATAGTAAAGCCCAAATTTTAGTGTTCTAGGGTTTTTATACTACACCGGAAAAAAAGAATTAGGGATTTTGAACTAAATTATGGTGTTATAGGATTTTCAAACGACATTAAAAAATTAAAAAATTTTCTGATGTAACAAAAAAGAAAACTCAACTTCTTGATACTTTTCTGAAAATGGGTATTTTACCTATTATTTTAGGAGGAGAAAACTCAACTTCTATAAAGAGTAAGGTTCTGATACCAAGAAGATTTTTGAAAATAAAAAATTTTATTAATTCCTCCATCTTAAGAAATCTAAATAAGTACAAAGTATTTATATAGAAAACAAAAAAAGTCCGAAATCTATTCTAATAAGGAAAGATAAAAGCCAACTAGGAAATAAACTTCAGTTAGAAATATAAAATAAAATTCAAATCTAACTAGGAAATCCAACAGGGGGGAAAGCAGTTCTTACTTCTGCCTATCCTATAAATAGGATTCCTTCACAAACTCAAGGATGCAAAAGCCCAATAGATCTGTTGTCCACTTCCTTTCTTGATTTTCGCCTCTCAAATGGTTTGCCACTTAGAGTTTTTGGCTTTACTACCTTTTTCATGTTCACAATCAGAGAAAATTAGATTCTAGAGCCATTACGTGTGTTTTCATAGGCTACTCATCTACTCAAAAGGGGTATAGGTGTTTTCATCCTCCAACCATGAAAGTCTATGTCTTGGCTGATGTTACTTTTGTCGAGGATAAACCGTATTTCACTCAACCTTATCTTCGGGGGAAGTCTTATGGTATAGAAGATAAGTATTCTTTGGGTTCTTTGTTTGTCTTTTCCAGTTTTGGTTTTCATGCCTACTCCAAGTTCTCTTTCCTCCCTAGTCTCGGTTCCTATGTCTATTTCCTACTGTTTCAGCTGATGTCCCTGGGTCTATTTCTACTGTCTTGTCTTGGTAAAGTTTGGTCCTTCACCTATGGTTCTTTTTTCTTTTGTCATGTCTTTGCCTCTAGATCATATAAGGTATGAGAAGGTTTATTCAAAGAAGGCACAAGAGTCCAGTTTTCCTTAAGCAAACTCTGAGAAAGAGTATGTACTTCTAAATCTCTTGAACATGTTCTTCTTGAAATACAAGTGACTGATGAAGAACTTTCCATGGCTGAGAGAAAGGGAACCCGAGAATGTACCAAACGACCGCTATATCCCTTATCTCATTGCATTTCCTTTGAGAGATTCTCATCATCACATAAAGCCTTTGTCACTAACCTGAATGAAATTACCATTGCAAATACTTTATCAGAAGCACTGTCCAAAGAGAGTGGCGAGAAACTATGAGGGTGCAAATAGAGGCATTAGAGAAGAATGGGACATAGGAATTAACTAACCTACCATAGGGGAAATAAGGCAACAAACTTCAATTAGGAATTACAGCAGTTGTGAAGAATGCACTTCTTCATACAAACGTGAAGGAAGAAATTTATATAACCATCCCACCTAGTTTTAGAGGAACTGAAGGGCATAAATTGTGCTAGTTAAGGAAGGCCTTGTGTAGTTTAAAACAATCTCCTCGTGTTTGGTTTGTGAGGTTCACTAAAGTAATTCTTGATATTGGCTGTAGGCAAAGCCAAGGGGACAATACCCCCTTCATCAAGCATTCAGCTGTAGGGGGAGTGACTGTGTTGATAGTGCATGTACATAGGGACGATCATGGGGCGGGGAATCCCCGTCCCCGGTGGGGACCCGCCCCGATGGGACGGGGAATCCCCGAAAAATTTTCCCGTAGGGACGGGGACGGGGGAAAAGTATTCCCCGACTTAGAATTCGGGGCGAGGACGGGGATTGTGGTCCCCGCCCCAAAATTTCCCCGCCCCCGAAATTTAATTACTAAATTTAATTATATTTATATAATTTAGTTTTAAATTATATTTAATTTTAGTTTTATCAATTGTTAAAATTTATATTAGTTTGATTTGTAATTGAATTTATATTTTTAATTATTAAATATTATATTTTCAATTATAATTAATTATTAAATATAATATTTTTGTTATAATTAATTTTTTTTTAAAAATAAAAATATTTTTTATGCGGGGACGGGTATCCCCGCTGGGATGGGGATCCCCACGGGGACGGGGACGGGGGGAATTTTTCCCCCGAAATACTTTCAATCCTCTCCCCACCCCCGCCTCGCCCTTGAGCGGTACAGTAGGTGGGGAGGCACTCCCCGCCCCCGCCCCGCGATCATCCCTACATGTACATGACATTATTATGACCGGTAATGATGAAAATAAGAAGAAAATCTTACGAGGATGTCTAACCAAGCAAATTGAGATTAAAGACTTTAGAAGATTGATGTACTTTAGTGGGATTGAAGTTGTCTATTCTTTGTAAGGGATTCTTATCTCACAACATAAGTATGTTACTGATCTTCTGAAGGAAATGGGACTGTTTGGAAATAAACTGGCTGCTACACCTATAGAGCCTAATCATAGGCTTGGAGAAGCTTGTGAGGATCAATCAATTGACAAGGAGATGTATCAAAAAATGGTTAGGAAGTTGATTTATCTTGCTCACACCAGTCCTGATATAGCTTACTTTGTAAGTGTGGTAAGTCAATTTATGCATGGTCCCAAAAGGGGTCATCTACGAGTTGTCAACTTGATTTTGCACTACCTGAAAGCTAGTACGGGGAAGGGAATTCTTGTCAAGAGAGATGCTGGTCTGGTTCTTGAAGCCTACACATATGCTGATTATACAGGATCTCCTATAAATAGGTCTACATCTTGTTAGTGCACATTTCTTGGAGGGAATCTTGTGACCTGGCTGAGCAAGAAACAAAATGTTTTGGCACAGTCTAGTGTTGAAGCTGAGTTTAGATCAATGGCAAAAGGTGTTTGTAAGTTATTGTGGCTGAAAATTATTCTTGAATATCTGAAGGTTTAAGGAGTGAGCCAATGAGGCTATACTGTGACAACAAACCAACCATTAGTATTGCTCATAACCCAATGCAACATGACAGAATTAAGCACATTGAGATAAGATAGGCACTTCATCAAAAAGAAGCTAGAGAGTGGACTGATTTGTACTCCATATGTTCCTATAGGAGGATTGTTGGCAAATGTTTTTACCAAGCGGTTGGATAGTGCTACTTTCTACGGTTTTGTTACCAAGCTGGGAACAGTAGATACCTACTAACTAGCTTGAAGGTGAGTGTTAAGAAAACCCTGTTGTATACACAGATAAGCTAGAAGAGGAAAAGATGTTGAAAAACTATCTATGCATCTGTTAATGTATTTACCTCATTTCTTATATCTTTGCATATCTCCATTTATGTGAATTGGCTATGCATTAAGTTATATAGAGAGAATAATTATAACAAGAGTCCCTAGATGTGGTTCAAATTATATTTCTATTCATCAGGGCATCCAATATCGCTCAACCCCCTCAAATGATCATAATAGCAGTGTCTTCTCTAGATTTCGTTCGAGTTATAACAGGTCATTTTCACTTACTGAAGGAATTCTTGGTTGCCGTATTATTGATCTTCACACATCAACATTAAAGATGGATGCTGAGGACACCGACTTACGTCTATGCTTTAGAATAATATCCCCTTTGAAAACATACATATTGCAAGTGATATATTGCTTTGTTATATAATCTATCTTTCGTTCTTCAATATTAAGGCAATACTTTATTGGTGAAGAACTCATGCATTCGTCTAGGTTCTAGGTCTCATTGCTGGATTTCAATGTGCTAGGCTGTAAGCCGAGAATAATAAGCACTTAATGCATTTGCTTGACTTTTTTTTTCTTTTTCTTTTTTTTTGAAGTCAACATGGCAAATAAATTGGACTGGCTCAGGAAGTAAAAAAATTCTATTGGAGTACTTCAGAGTTAGTAAATCTGAATTAGTGAATCCGACAGTCTGGATTATTTTTCTAATATGCTTCAATACCAAATTTACATTTGGAATAAAATTTATCAAATATTAGAGAAGAAATTAGCATAAATCAGAAGTATTTTTCTTAGGATATACTTTGGTATCCAATTTGGTGCTTTTCTCTTCAGTTTTTTCTCGAATGAGAAATCAAGGATCATTATTTGCCTCTAAAAAATTAGTCCTTGTTGCTACTTAAAGTAATCTAAAGGTGTGAATTAATTGTGTATTTTGTAGGAGCGTGTGGAGATAAAATTGAGGCATCTTGCATCTTTGTTTCATATAATGGTGACAACCATTTAACAACACCCTCATCTCCACAAGCTAATATAGCCAATTTGCCATCTCAGGCATCAATATCCCTACCAGAAACCAGAGAATCAATAGCCCAACAACCTTAGGCATAAGCAGCGGTGAATATTTCCCGTGCAAGAGCAGGATGGCTAATGGTGGTATCAACTATAACACCACTAGGATTGTGATAGAGAAGCTGCAATTCAAGCAAGGTTCATGGATCCAGATTTGCTTGGGCCAGGGAAATCGTAAGTCCACAAGAAGAAACAACAGACTAACGTAAGGTTGGGGAAATCAGCAGCACTGTAGGGGCATGAAAGGAATTTAGTTGGACACTACTAAGTGGGTTGAAATAATTCTGTTAGGGGCAGGAGAGAGAAAAATGCCAGGCTGGACACTAGGAAAAGCAACGGTTTCATCTTTGGTTTGTTATTATATAACTGGGAGCAAGAGAGGGGTTTTCATGTTGAGTATTTTATAATTAGCTGCTATTTTAGCAGGGCTCCATTATTTGGAGAGGGAAGAACATCTTTCATGGGATTGTAATTTGTAATTACAGTCATTTTATCTATGAAATCCACCTTCTTTTTCATCCGTTTCTTTGTTTGATTTCTCTGTTCTATTGGTTATTGCTATTGTTTTATTTCTGTTACTTATCATTGGCGCCGTCTATGGGAAATGAAAGAACAATGGGAGACCCACCTAAAACCCATTTACAATCCAAATAAGATTTACAGGAACGTGTTGATGGTCATGAGGTAGCTCTGGAGTTTATGCAACAATCCATGGGTGAGATGAAACAATCAATGGGTGATATGAAACAATCAATGTGTGAACTGCAGCGATCCATGGCTGTGCTCCAAAGACTGTTCGAAGAGCAGTGTGCTCATAAGCATACTCAATCCCAAACAAAATTCGATAAACAGCCCTTTAGACCAAAAATCGAAGACCCATATACTGAGGAGGTTGATGAGAGCACTGAAACACCTACCAGGGTATTTGTCCGATCCCAAACTCACTTTGGCCAACCTAGCATGCCCCAACTGGATTCTCCCATTAGGAACAACCATTTTGGCATGGGATCGATCGCCTTACCTAAGGTGAAACTGTCGGAGTTCAGCGGACCAGAGCCCCGCAGTTGGATCGCTAAAGCAGAATTGTATTTTAGTGTGCATCATACCCCGGAATTGATGAAGATCAAAATAGCACAGATGTGTATGATGGGGGCAGCTATTACATGGTTTTCTCAAGCATTGCGAGATAACCTATTCTTGACGTGGAAGCAATGCAAAATCAGATTGAACGCTCGTTTTGGGAATCGACGAACTCACAATCCTTATGAGGAGCTCCGCACCCTTTTCCAAACGGGCAGTGTTGATGAATATATTGAGGCTTTTGAATCGATTATTGGCTATATTCCTAAATCATTAGAGTCTCAATTCCTAGGTTACTTCATGGGTGGGTTGAAAGAAGAAGTCGGTAGATGGGTCCGATATCTCAAGCCAAAAACATGTAAGGAGGCCATGGAGCTCGCTAGGGACAATGAACTTGCTTTCAGTCCACCGGGAAGCCATACAGCAGTGAGGGAGAAAGACGGAGGAGCTTGGGGATGATCTGAGGTAACCCACGCTGTCTCCCCTAGGCTGCATTCTCTTACCCCTAAAGATATGAGCCGAACTAACCCAAGAATTGAAAGCATGGGCCCTGGCCCATTAACACAAGCTGAAACTCCTCCACAATAATCGTTCCACCTTCCCCACAGAATGCAGCACCAACAATGGAATAGAGATCCATGCCATCTGTCTCTGATGGAGATTGAAGAGCATCGAAGGCTAGGCTTATGCTTCAAATGCATCCAGCCATACAGCCAACAACATCATTGCAATATAGGGGAGCTGCGGGTTTTGATTTTGGAGAAAGAACTGTTCTTTGACACGGATGCACATAAGGAGAAAGCTCCAGATGAAGTTACGTCTGGAGAGTACGGTGAAGAAGATGGTGAGTGCAATGCCCTTAAAGTCCATTTTGGAGCAGGGGACCAAGTTCAGGTACCCAGAACGTTGAGGCTAGAGGGCTTAATACAGTAGAAACCAATCATTGTGCTTATTGACTCGGGGGTAACACACAATCTAATTTCGCAAGAACTGGTACGATCCCTAAACCTTCCCATTGATTTTATCAAGTCTAAGAATATAAGACTGGGGAATGGGATCCAAATCCCTGCCCAGGAAAAATGTGAAAATGTTGAGCTGCAATTGGGCACTGTGATGTTGTGATTAGATGCTTTGTTATTTGATCTAGGGCCACTAGATGTCATGTTGGGTATCGAATGGCTTAAAACTCTGGGTACCATTAAGCATAATTGGGATCAAAGGTGGATGCAGTTTGAGTACATAGGCAAACAACTCCAACTCAGGGGTATTGAATATCCAATACCATTAAATGATGAGCCCTTAGAGAAATTAAATGGAGTGGAACAGAAATCTTTGCTCAGCCTGGAAAGTCACCATATGGAATCTATTCCACGAGTTACCCATAAGAAGGGCAAAAGCATATTACAATGGTTGGAGCCATGGCAGTCGAAGAGCATCAACAACACAGCCTAGAAAGTCAAATCTGTAATAAGGGAAGAGTACCCTCAGCTAAGTCTTATGGACAAGACTTTATTTCAAGAGGGTGGCATTGATAGAGAAGCTGCAATTCAAGCAAGGTTTATGGATCCAAATTTGCTTGGGCTAGGGAAACCGCTAGTCCATAAGAAGAAACAGCAGACTAATGTGAGGTTGGGGAAATCAGTAGCACTGCAGGGGCATGAAAGGAATTTAGTTGGACACTACTAAGTGGGTTGAAATAATTCTGTTAGTGGCAGGAGAGAGAAAAATGCTAGGCTGGACACTAGGAAAAGCAACGGTTTCATCTTTGGTTTGTTATTATATAGCTAGGAGTAAGAGAGGGGTTTTTCATGTTGAGTATTTTGTAATTAGCTATTGTTTTAGCAGGGCTCCATTATTTCAATAGGGAAGAACATCTTCCTAGGGATTGTAATTTGTAATTACAGTCATTTTATCAATGAAATCCACCTTCTTTTTCATCCATTTCTTTGTTTGCTTTCTCTGTTCTATTGGTTATTACTATTGTTTTATTTATGTTCCTTATCAGATTGAGCCCAGTAAGAATGCCTTTGCCTTGGCTCTCTAAGACAATTGATCGAACATTTGATGGGTATCCCATCATGGTGAAGACAACATCACCTCACTTGGTGACATCAAACGGGGAATTGGTGAGAATTACGCCCTTAGATTGCAAATCATTAGCTTTGGAGGGCGATTGAGTGTAGATTATGAGAGAATAGCCAGCAGAGGGAAGGCAAGATGCCATAACAGCTCCCATCACTCCTATGCCTATCCAGCCAATCCGTGTCTTGGCAGGAGAGATGGGTTCTATGTATGGAGTTGTTATTGATGAAATACTGTGAATGTGAAGCTAGATGATAGATGGCCTGGATCTTTTAGAGCAATCGAAGAGAAGGTGGGAATGCTTGTGTTTTCCTTGGATGATTGGCTTAATGCAAGATTGTTTAGCAGAAGTATGATGGAAATGATCACATGGTAGTGCTTACTTAGCTTGACCAAATTACTGTTCCTAAAATTTATCAAACAATCATTATTAATTGATATTCTGGTTAACTTTTTTATTAACTAATTGAGTGAACGTGACATTCAAATACACTGAACTGGATACTTGCTAAACTATAGATGTTAGCATATGCTTTGCAACTTTTCCAAATAACAACCTCGCATGTTCTTCTATGAACAAATGTTTCATTTATGTACTTTTTAATGCCATTTACTGGCTCGTTGTAATGATTAGGAGTGGCCATGGAAAATGGCTATATATCAGAAATAGAAACATTTGATAAAGGAACTGAAATTGAATCTTCCGTGTTGTATTTTTAATTATGAGGTAAGAGAGGAAAATAATTTCGTAGATAATATCTAGGCAGATATCATTGATGTTCATGTTAAAACATTTTCTTGTAGAAATTCAATGTAATCACAGTGATGGAAGAAAATTATACCATTATGAGGAATCATTAAAGAAGACTCAATCTTGGGTTGTTGAGTTGAAGATGCATTCAGCTAAGTTGCACAAAGCCATGTCCGTTTCTAAACCTAAGAAGTAAGAACTGTCTGTCCATTTATAGACCTGAGAATTGGTGTTATCAATTTTTTATCATTTGAAGTTTCAGCAATCTACCTAAAAATTTCTTATCTCTGTATATATATTCCTTGTGGCAGCAGTGGCAGAGCATCATCCGGGAATTGGTCTTCTTCTACTGTCCGGCCTTCCGATGCCAATACTTGGGTTTTTTTATTTTTCCTATATGCCCATACTGTATATGAATGTTGCCTCAATCGTTATGAAGTGCCGTAGCCGGCACCATTAACGATAAGCCGCCACACGCGGTTTTTTGCATGTTTTTGCATTGCATGTAATAATTGTGATATATAACTACTCGATAATACCACATTAACATTTTAATATTCTTTTCATTCTTTTTTATATATATTTTTAAGTAAAATATAAATTTTATTTATTTATTATTTTTATATTTTTAATTTAATTTAATTTAATTTTTTTCAATAAAATTATAATTAATTAAATTTTAAAATTTAATTTTAATCACGTAATTTAATACTAAAAGATTCTTGAAAATCAAATTTATATAAAATTCCTTCTTTAAGAAAAAAAAATCAAAATCTTGACAACTTTTTAAAAAAGTCTTTTTTCACCCCTAAATTGGGATAAGGAATTTATACTTGTTAGCTATATTTTTTTTAACTTACCCTTTTCATCTCCTCCAAAGTCCACACATTCCAAACATATAATTTCCTCTTGGTTGTTCCAGAAGATGTCAATATCAATTGAGAGTAATTTTCCGCATAATCAATTCGGTAGTAGGTTGTCATTGATAATCAAAAGAAGGGTGTTTATTATTTTATTTTTTAAAAGACAATTATTTAGAAAATAAAATTATGAGAAGAACATTCCATGTATAGACAACTGAAAATTGAAATGTTGAAAATTATTTGTTGTGCAAATGGTCAGAAGTCTAGCAATTTTTTCAATGTATCATAATTCAAATTTCACTCTATTGAAGAAAATGTAATTATAAAAAAAAGCTAGAAATTAATGCTAATACTATAAGTTTGGAAGGCTACAAAGGACAATTACTGAATTAGATATTGTGACAATAGCTACTCCCTCTGTTCTTTTTTATCAGTCACTTTTGTTATTTTTGCTAGGATTAAGAAAAAATAAATAGACTTAAATTTAGTATTAAATTACATGATTAAGACTAAATTATCAAATCTTATTGGTTCTAACTTTATTGGAAAAGAAAATTAAATTGATAAATCAAATTAAATTACATTAAAAGTCTAAAAGTGACAAATAAATAGAATTTAAATTTTACTCAAAAGTGACAGATAAAAAAGAATGGAGGGAGTAATGAATTAAGGAAGAGATTGAGAATAGCTAATCAATAGTAATTTTGCTAATGTTGCCAGCAATTGATCCTAGCTTTCTCCAAATCACTGCCATTAATTTACCTGGAAAATAATGAAGCTAAAAGTTTAGACAGATGACAAGGCAGCAATGGAGCTTAAAAATCTAGGACTTGACTTGCTTGTCTGATTGAAGGTCTTACCATTGGTTGTGGATGAGTACACCATAACCCAACAAACATTAAACGATTCACTTGTTGCTCATCATAATTTCCATTTAATCTTGGATCAATAGCTTCAACCAACTTTCCTCTTCTGTACATATTTTGAACCCATTCAGCCAATGATCTATCAAGGCTAGTTTCTAAAGAAAGAATGAAGTAGGATGGAGCATAAAATGCACCTACAATTTAAAAAAAAAGAGAGAAAAAAGAAGAAAAGAAGAAAAGAAACTAGTAGATAATGTGCCACTGAGAAGGGAATATGAACAATAAGTTACATCATGCGATGCTTAGATTCTTAAACAAGTCTCTTATGATATGGTGATATTATTTCTATTCACAATTTAAGCTACTTAAACCTAAAATTATCCTATCTTAACCTAAGCCAAGTTACAATCCTTGTAAGACCCTTTTGATTTCATGCATTATTTTATACTAGTAATGGAGATGTTTACTAATTACAAGCTTATGGTAGGCAATGACATGTCTAAGAAATGAGAGAAACACTAACCCATAAATACATTGAGTGATTAAGTGCTTTAAGAATTTTGTGTTTGAGTGAAAACTACTTTAGGCAATACTTGGTGTGAAATAATATTTACATGTGTTAAGATATTCAAGTTCTGAAGTTCACACATTCTTGTGTTTTGCAACTTCATAATTTTCCAAATGTGCATGGTTGTATAAGTTTAATGGATAATTGTTTTGTTTGAGAATTTGCGAACTTGGGCTAAATTTGTAAAGAGATGAACGTTTCTGCATGTGGTTTTCAAATATTTGCCAAATATAAATGTGAGCTCCAAAATTGTATGTTTGTGTTGTTTGCTTGTTTGTTAGGTTTTTCCTGGGGACAAGCAAAAGTTTAAGTGTGGGGGTTTGATATGAGCCTAAATAGCTCATATTTAATCCATGTTTTGTTAACAAAATTATGTTTAGTTATATTAAATTGTGCTAGAATTAGGTGTGTTTAATGTTTTCATCAAGTTTTGTGTGTGTAGGAGAAAAAAGGGAGAAATATGTGAAGAAGGAGTAGAAATGAGTGAGAAAGGAGTGTTATCGCGAGTGTGGCAGCCAAGCTAGGTCGTGACGGGGTGCGAAGGAGAGCAAAGGTAGTAGCGCGAGGAAAATGCAAGCCAGGCTTGTGCATGTAGTTGAGCTTGAAGGGTTATGTTTTTCCACCAAGATTTGTAACCTTTTGAAGAGGAATTTCAAGGGACATCTATTTTAGCGAAATATAAATATTAATTTCAACTGAAACTATAAAAATAAGAATGAAGAGAGAGATTTTTTAGTAAAGAATTTTGTTCTGAAGTTTTCTTATGTTTTTTAAATTGTAAGAGCATATGTTTTGAGAGGAAGGCATAGACAAGGAAGAAGACTACACTTGGTGAAGGGAACCCAGTCTTTACGTAAAGCAAAGAGAGAACCAAAATCTGATCAAGTTGAAGTGGAAGAGAAAAGTGATTCTTCTGCAAATGATAAATATCCTTTAGTAGATGTTTCTGATAGCATGTTGACCCCTGAGCAGGTATGTGCATCCATTTAAAATCTATCTAATAATACTGTCTGCTACTACTTTATTGTTGTCTTTCATTTTAGAATATGCACAGAAATTCTCATTTGTAAATAAAGATACTTTTTTCCTTATGATGTATCCACTTTTTCTTCTTGTGCTATTATTGACTAGCATCGCTATAGATTTTCTCATTGTCAATGGCATTATTTGCTCTTAATGATATTTTTTACAGCTAAAGGAGAAAAGGAGATAGTTGTTCCTTAAAACCACATTTTTGATGGCCGGCAACGAGCCAAACAGAAACGTCAAGAAAAAGAGTTAGAACGTGAAAGAAAAAATCAACTAGATGAAGAAAAATGCTTGTATGTTAAATCTCTTGCTTTTTTTAGTGTGTGTCAAAAGGAGAGATTATTTACATAAATCTTTTCCTCTTTACGAGTGTACTTTTCAAGCTGGATCATTACATCATGAAAAAAGCTCAAATAGGCTTACTGTTTCCAACAAGTTTCAGAGCCAAACTCAAAACTTGGATTTTTTATACTTTGTTTTGGTTCAGCCTTTTTAGCTTGATTTATACTGAGATTAGTGTGAAGTCACCAGCTGATCTAGGGACACTGAGAAAACTATCCATATCTTTATTGAGTTTTTACGAGTTCATTAAGAATAGTTAATTTTTACAATTTTATCAAGATTTCAATATTTAGTTATAATTTTTATCCAAGTATTAATATTATTTATAAATTTGGTAACACTCTTGCTTATGATTGCTAATTAATTGCCTTTTTTCTTAAAAATTCATTATTTGCAAAAATTTATGATTGATAGGATGATAAACAAGTACCATGTGTTAATTATATGTGCTTTGATGCATAAATATTGAGCTAGTTTTGGTATTTTGATATAATTCCAGAAGTTAAAATGTTTGGATTAAAAAACAGTAAAAATGTGAACAGAACAAGTAATAATAGTTAATGCCATTAGGTCCTTGAGCTTTAACAAAAATTTGGTTAAATTATTAGTCACATACTATAAGTTGATCATTCCCTATGATGAGGACCTAGCCATATATGACGTATTCAACTACTAAATCAAGTGGGAAGCCTCTTCTTTTATTGGATGAGGCTGATAGCCAGCTATTGCTGTAAAGTTGATGAGATTTTTGAGTCCTACATCTTAATCCTTTTTTTGCTTGTGTTCTAATTCTTAACATTTAACATTAATATCTTCTGATCTTGTTAATATATTTTGCACAAAAAAACCTATTACAATAGAGAGCTCCCAAACTATTACAATTTTGAAATCAATTCTATTGAGCTTGTTAATGAGCATTCACTCGTTTCCCTATAATGCTCTCTTTACTCTAAATCCTTTATAATCAAAAGATATTGTGGAAACAATAAATTTAATTACGTGTCCTAAAGTTTATTATCTTTGCTTGTTATGTAGAGAGAACCTAGAACTTTATTTAGAGCAGACACGTGCCAAATATAAAGAACTCTCCGAAAGAGTTTAGCAATAAAAGCGACTTAAGAAAAATGGGAACCACTCGAATGGAAATAATGTTTCTGGTGGTGTAGGTCATGGTGAGAGATTAAATGCTGCACAAAGGGAAAGGATGCGCCTCTTAACGACAACAACTTTTGATCGAGGTAAGGGTGAGGATACTTTTGGTGCCAGAGATAAAGATTGGCAAATTTACAAACTCATGAGCAAAGATAATGATGAGGATGATTAGGGGCCATATGAAGATAAAGTGGAGCTTGTTCGCATTTCTTCGAGGCTTCAGGTCAGTTTATATATTCTCTAATTGATATGCTGCTCCTCTAATTTCAGTACCTCCCTTTTTTTAATTTTTAATTTTTTTTGGCACCCGGGTCATTAAACTGGGAAATGAGCATGTGTCATTACTTCTTCAGGAAATAGACCCAACATTTATTCCAAAACAAGACGTAGGACCATCACAACCTGCTCCAAAGATGCCAAAATTTCATCCATTAACCAAGGAAGATTTCCAAATGCTAATTGGGGCTGAAAGGTTCAGATGCCCTGAGATTTTGTATCATCCCAACCTAGTTGGGACTGATCAGGCAGGGCTAGATGAGATGCCTAGGGTCTCAATAAGAAGGCTACCATCTGCGGATGAAAGCTTAGAAGAGAGATTGACCAACTAAATACTTATTACTGGTGGGAGTTGCCTGGTATGACTGAACACTTAGAGGCTGGACTCTGAATGATTCGCCCATCAGGGTCGCCTATAAAGGTGGTCAGAGCAATGGATATGGTTCTTGATGCATGGCGCGGGGCTTCTATTTACACTGCTGCATTGCAATTCAAGCAAGCATACATTTAATAGGATGGATTATTATGAAAAGGGCGAAGATTGGCTGCGCGGATACCAATTTTGCTATATATTATAATCTTATTGTTGCACTGCAATAATACCAGTTCTCTTTGATGTGAACAAATGATTGAACTTGGATCTTAAATTGCTTCTTATGTCACTGATACACACGGGCCCCCTTTACATTTTGGCTTAGTTTTTTATCAAATACTCAAAGGGGTACCCCTTTGCATTTTGCCTCAGTTTTTCACCAAAAACTAAAAGGGGTATCCCTTTGCATTTTGGCTCAATTTTTCACCAAAAACTCAAATGGGTACCACTCTGCATTTTGGCTGAGTTTTTTTCCAAAAACTTAAAGGGGCACCCTTTTGCATTTTGGCTAAGTTTTACACTAAAAACTCAAAGGGGTACTCATTTGTATTTTGGCTCAGTTTTTCTCCAAAAACTCAAAGGGGTACCCCTTTGCATTTTGGTTCAAATTTTTACCCAAAGATAAAAAGGGGTATCTCTTTGCATTTTGGTTTAGTTTTTCACCAAAAACTCCAAGGGGAACCCATTTGCATTTTAGCTCAGTTTTTCACCAAAAATTGGAAGGGATACCCCTCTGTATTTTGGTTCAAATTTTAACCCAAAGACTCAAAAGGGTACCCCTATACATTTTATCTAAGTTTTTCAGTAAAAACTTAAAGGGGTACCCCTTTGAATTTTTGATAAATTTTTCACCCAAAAACTCAAAGGGGTAACCCCTTACATTTTATCTCAATTTTCACCCAAAAACGCAAAGGAGTGCCCCTTTAAACTTTGGTTCAGTTATTCATCAAAAAATCAATAGGGTACCCCTTTGCGGTTTCGTTCAAATTTTAACCAAAAACTCAAAGAGGTACCCCTTTGCATTTTGGTTCATTGTTTCACCAAAAACTCAAAGTGCTACACATTTGTATTTATGCTCAATTTTTCACCAAAACACTGAAAGGGGTACCCCTTTGCATTTTGCCTCAATTTTTCACCAAAACCTCAAAGGGTACCCCTTTGTATTTTGGCTCAGTTTTTCAAAAAAAAATAAACTCAAAGGGGTACCACTTTGCATTTTGCCTCAGTTCTTCACAAAAAACTCAAAGGGGTACCCCATTGCATTTTTGCTAAGTTTTTAATGAAAAACACAAAGGGGTACCCCTTTGCATTTTGGGTCATGTTTTTACCAAAAAATTAATGCTATACCCATTTGCATTTTGTCTCAATTTTTCATTGAAAAACTCAAAAGGGTACCCCTTTGCATTTTGGCTCAGTATTTCACCAAAAACTCAAAGGGGAACACATTTGCTTTATGGCTTAGTTTTTCACAAAAAAACTCAAAGGGATACCCCTTTGTATTTTGCCACAGTTTTTCACAAAAAATCTCAAAGGGGTACCCCTTTGCATTTTGCCTCAGTTTTTCACCAAAACCTCAAAGGGGTACACCTTTGCATTTTTGCTCAGTTTTTCACCAAACACTCAAAGGGGTACCCCTTTGCTTTTTGCCTCAGTTTTTCACCAAAAACTAAAGGGGATATCCCTTTACATTCTGGCTCAGTTTTTCACCAAAATATTAAAGGGGTACCCCATTGCATTTTTGCTAAGTTTTTAATGAAAAACACAAAGGGGTACCCCTTTGCATTTTGGGTCATGTTTTTACCAAAAACTTAATGCGATACCCATTTGCATTTTGTCTCAATTTTTCATTGAAAAACTCAAAAGGGTACCCCTTTGCATTTTGGCTCAGTATTTCACCAAAAACTTAAAGGGGAACACATTTGCTTTTTGGCTCAGTTTTTCACAAAAAAACTCAAAGGGATACCCCTTTGTATTTTGCCACAGTTTTTCACAAAAAAACTCAAAGGGGTACCCCTTTGCATTTTGCCTCCGTTTTTCACCAAAACCTCAAAGGGGTACACCTTTGCATTTTTGCTCAGTTTTTCACCAAACACTCAAAGGGGTACCCCTTTGCTTTTTGCCTCAGTTTTTCACCAAAAACTAAAGGGGATATCTCTTTGCATTTTGGCTCAGTGTTTTGCCAAAATATCAAAGGGGTACCCCTTTGCATTTTGGGTCAGTAATTAATGAAAAACACAAAGGGGTACACCTTTGCATTTGGGCTCAGGTTTTTTACCAAAAACGCAATGCGATACCCATTTGTATTTTGTCTCAATGTTTCATCAAAAAACTCAAAGGGATACCCCTTTGCATTTTTGCTCAGTTTTTCACCTAAAACTCACAGGGGTACCCCTTTGCATTTTTGCTCAGTTTTTCACAAAAACTCATAGGAGTACCCCTTTGCATTTTGCCTTAGTTTTTCACCAAAAACTCAACGGCGTACCCCTATGCATTTTGCTCAATTTTTCACAAAAAACTCAAAGGGGTACCCCTTTACATTTTGCCTCAATTTTTCACCAAAAACTCCAAGGTATACCAGTTTGCATTTTGGTTCACTTTTTCACCAAACACTCAAAGGGGGTACTTCTATGCTTTTTGCCTCAAATTTTCTCCAAAAAGTAAAGGGGATATCCCTTTGCATTTTTGGCTCAGTTTTTAAACCAAAAACTCAATGCGGTACCCATTTGTATTTTGCCTAAATTTTTAATCAAAAAACTCAAAGGGATACCCCTTTGCATTTTGGCTCAGTTTTTTACCTAAAACTCAATGGGGTACCCCTTTGCATTTTTGCTCAGTTTTTCACAAAAAACTCAAAGCACTACCCCATTGCATTTTGTCTCAGTTGTTCACCAAAAACTCAATGGGATACCCTTTTACATTTTGTCTCAATTTTTCATCGAAAAACTCAAAGGGGTACCCCTTTGCATTTTTGCTCAGTTTTCACAAAAAACTCAAAGGGGTAACCCTTTGTATTTTTGCTTAGTTTTTCACAAAAATCTCAAAGGGATACCCCTTTGCATTTTATCTCAGTTTTTTCATAAAAATGTAAAGGGGTACACAATTGCATTTTAGTTCAATTTTTCAAAAACAAAACTCAAAAGGGTATCGTTTTGCATTTTACCTCAGTTTTTCACAAAAAAACATAAAGTGGTACCCCTTTGCATTTTTACTCAGTTTTTAACGAAAAACACAAAGGGGTACCCCATTTCATTTTGACTCAGCTTTTCTCCAAAAACTCAAAGGGGTACCCCTTTGCATTTTGGTTAACATTTTGACCAAAGACGCAAAGGGGTAACCCTTTGCATTTTGGTTTAGTTTTTCACCAAAAACACCAAAGGGAACCCATTTGCATTTTGTCTCAATTTTTCACCAAAAACTCAAAGTGGTACCCCTTCGCATTTTGGTTCAAATTTTGACCCAAAGACTCATGGGGGTACCCCTTTGCATTTTGTCTCAATTTTTCACAAAAAATTCAATGGGGTACCACTTTGCATTTTTTTTCAATTTTTCTCCTAAAGCACAATGGGGCACCTATTTGCATTTTGTCTCAATTTTTCATTGAAAAATTCAAAAGGGTACCCCTTTGCATTTTGGCTCAGTTTTTCACCAAAAACTCAAAGGGGTACCCTTTTGTATTTTTGCTCAGTTTTTCAGAAAAAACTCAAGGGGCACCACTTTAAATTTTGCCTCAGTGTTTCACCAAAAACTCAAACGGGTACCCCTTTGAATGTTTACTCAAATTTTCATCAAAAACTGAAAGGGGTACCCCCTCGCATTTTGCCTCAGTTTTTAACCAAAAACTTAATGGGGTATCCCTTTGAATTTTATCTCAATTTTACAACAAAAAACTCAAAGGGGTACCAATTTGTATTTTTGCTGAGTATTTCACCAAAAACTCAAAGGGGTACCTCTTTGCATTTTGCCTCAGTTTTTCACCAAAAACTCCAAGGGGTACCCTTTTGTATTTTGGCTCAGTTTTTCACCTAAACCTCACAGGGGTACCCCTTTGAAATTTTGCTCAATTTTTCACCAAAAACACAAAGGGGTACCCCTTTGCATTTTTGCTCAATTTTTCACCAAAAACTCCAAGGTGTACCCCTTTGCATTTTGGTTCAGTTTTTCACCAAACACTCAAAGGGGGCACTTCTATGCTTTTTGCCTCAATTTTTCTACAAAAAGTAAAAGGGATATCCCTTTGTATTTTTGGCTCAGTTTTTAAACCAAAAACTCAATGCGGTACCCATTTGTATTTTGCCTCAATTTTTAATCAAAAAACTCAAAGGGATACCCCTTTGCATTTTGGCTCAGTTTTTTACCTAAAACTCATAGGGGTACCCCTTTGCATTTTTGCTCAGTTTTTCACAAAAAACTCAAAGCAGTACCGCTTTGCATTTTGTCTCAGTTGTTCACCAAAAACTCAATGGGATACCCTTTTACATTTTGTCTCAATTTTTCATCGAAAAACTCAAAGGGGTATCCCTTTGTATTTTGGTTAACATTTTGACCAAAGACGCAAAGGGGTAACCCTTTGCATTTTGGTTTAGTTTTTCACCAAAAACACCAAAGGGAACCCATTTGCATTTTGTCTCAATTTTTCACCAAAAACTCAAAGTGGTACCCCTTCGCATTTTTGTTCAAATTTTGACCCAAAGACTCATGGGGGTACCCCTTTGCATTTTGTCTCAATTTTTCACAAAAAATTCAATGGGGTAACACTTTGAATTTTTCTTCAGTTTTTCTCCTAAAGCACAATGGGGCACCTATTTGCATTTTGTCTCAATTTTTCATTGAAAAATTCAAAAGGGTACCCTTTTGCATTTTGGCTCAGTTTTTCACCAAAAACTCAAAGGGGTACCCTTTTGTATTTTTGCTCAGTTTTTCAGAAAAAACTCAAGGGGCACCACTTTAAATTTTGCCTCAGTGTTTCACCAAAATCTCAAACGGGTACCCCTTTGAATTTTTACTCAAATTTTCATTGAAAAACTGAAAGGGGTACCCCCTCGCATTTTGCCTCAGTTTTTAACCAAAAACTTAATGGGGTATCCCTTTGAATTTTATCTCAATTTTACAACAAAAAACTCAAAGGGGTACCAATTTGTATTTTTGCTGAGTTTTTCACCAAAAACTCCAAGTGGTACCCCTTTGTATTTTGGCTCAGTTTTTCACCTAAACCTCACAGGGGTACCCCTTTGAAATTTTGCTCAATTTTTCACTAAAAACTCAAAGGGGTACCCCTTTGCATTTTGACTCAGCTTTTCTACAAAAACTCAAAGGGGTATCCCTTTGTATTTTGGTTAACATTTTGACCAAAGACGCAAAGGGGTAACCCTTTGCATTTTGGTTTAGTTTTTCACCAAAAACACCAAAGGGAACCCATTTGCATTTTGTCTCAATTTTTCACCAAAAACTCAAAGTGGTACCCCTTCGCATTTTTGTTCAAATTTTGACCCAAAGACTCATGGGGGTACCCCTTTGCATTTTGTCTCAATTTTTCACAAAAAATTCAATGGGGTAACACTTTGAATTTTTCTTCAGTTTTTCTCCTAAAGCACAATGGGGCACCTATTTGCATTTTGTCTCAATTTTTCATTGAAAAATTCAAAAGGGTACCCCTTTGCATTTTGGCTCAGTTTTTCACCAAAAACTCAAAGGGGTACCCTTTTGTATTTTTGCTCAGTTTTTCAGAAAAAACTCAAGGGGCACCACTTTAAATTTTGCCTCAGTGTTTCACCAAAAACTCAAACGGGTACCCCTTTGAATTTTTACTCAAATTTTCATTGAAAAACTGAAAGGGGTACCCCCTCGCATTTTGCCTCAGTTTTTAACCAAAAACTTAATGGGGTATCCCTTTGAATTTTATCTCAATTTTACAACAAAAAACTCAAAGGGGTACCAATTTGTATTTTTGCTGAGTTTTTCACCAAAAACTCCAAGTGGTACCCCTTTGTATTTTGGCTCAGTTTTTCACCTAAACCTCACAGGGGTACCCCTTTGAAATTTTGCTCAATTTTTCACTAAAAACTCAAAGGGGTACCCCTTTGCATTTTTGCTCAGTTTTTCACCAAAAACTCAAAGGGGTACCCTTTTGCATTTTTGCTCAGTTTTTCAGAAAAAACTCAAGGGGCACCTCTTTAAATTTTGCCTCAGTGTTTCACCAAAAACTCAAACTGGTACCCCTTTGAATTTTTACCCAAATTTTCATCGAAAACTGAAAGGGGTACCCCCTCGCATTTTGCCTTAGTTTTTAACCAAAAACTTAATGCGGTATCCCTTTGAATTTTATCTCAATTTTACAACAAAAAACTCAAAGGGGTACCAATTTGTATTTTTGCTGAGTTTTTCACCAAAAACTCCAAGTGGTACCCCTTTGTATTTTGGCTCAGTTTTTCACCTAAACCTCACAGGGGTACCCCTTTGAAATTTTGCTCAATTTTTCAATAAAAACTCAAAGGGGTACCCCTTTGCATTTTTGCTCAGTTTTTCACCAAAAACTCAAAGGGGTACCCTTTTGCATTTTTGCTCAGTTTTTCAGAAAAAACTCAAGGGGCACCACTTTAAATTTTGCCTCAGTGTTTCACCAAAAACTCAAACGGGTACCCCTTTGAATTTTTACCCAAATTTTCATCGAAAACTGAAAGGGGTACCCCCTCGCATTTTGCCTCAGTTTTTAACCAAAAACTTAATGCGGTATCCCTTTGAATTTTATCTCAATTTTACAACAAAAAACTCAAAGGGGTACCAATTTGCATTTTTGCTGAGTATTTCACCAAAAACTCAAAGGGGTACCTCTTTGCATTTTGCCTCAGTTTTTCACCAAAAACTCCAAGGGGTACCCCTTTGTATTTTGGCTCAGTTTTTCACCTAAAACTCACAGGGGTACCCCTTTGCATTTTGGTTCAGTTTTTCACCAAACACTCAAAGGGGGTACTTCTATGCTTTTTGCCTCAATTTTTCTCCAAAAAGTAAAGGGGATATCCCTTTGCATTTTTGGCTCAGTTTTTAAACCAAAAACTCAATGCGGTACCCATTTGTATTTTGCCTCAATTTTTAATCAAAAAACTCAAAATGATACCCCTTTGCATTTTGGCTCAGTTTTTTACCAAAAACTCATAGGGGTACCCCTTTGCATTTTTGCTCAGTTTTTCACAAAAAACTCAAAGCAGTACCCCTTTGCATTTTGTCTTAGTTGTTCACCAAAAACTCAATGGGATACCCTTTTACATTTTGTCTCAATTTTTCATCGAAAAACTCAAAAGGGTACCCCTTTGCATTTTTGCTCAGTTTTCACAAAAAACTCAAAGGGGTAACCCTTTGTATTTTTGCTTAGTTTTTCACAAAAATCTCAAAGGGATACCCCTTTGCATTTTACCTCAGTTTTTCACCAAAAAAGTAAAGGGGTACACAATTGCATTTTAGTTCAGTTTTTAAAAAAAAAAACTCAAAAGGGTACCATTTTGCATTTTACCTCAGTTTTTCACAGAAAACATAAAGGGGTACCCCTTTGCATTTTTTCTCAGTTTTTAACGAAAAACACAAAGGGATACCCAATTTCATTTTGATTCAGTTTTTTTCCGAAAACTCAAAGGGGTACCCCTTTGCATTTTGGTTAAAATTTTGACCAAAGACGCAAAGGGGTTACCCTTTGCATTTTGGTTTAGTTTTTCACCAAAAACACCAAAGGGAACCCATTTGCATTTTGTCTAAATTTTTCACCAAAAACTCAAAGTGGTACCCCTTCGCATTTTGGTTCAAATTTTGACCCAAAGACTCATGGGGGTACCCCTTTGCATTTTGTCTCAATTTTTCACAAAAAATTCAATGGGGTACCACTTCGCATTTTGCTTCAGTTTTTCTCCAAAAACACAATGGGGCACCTATTTGCTTTTTTCCTCAATTTTTCACTGAAAAATTCAAAAGGGTACCCCTTTGCATTTTGGCTCAGCTTTTCACCAAAAAATCAAAGGGGTACCCTTTTGCATTTTTGCTCAGGTTTTCAGAAAAAACTCATGGGGTACCACTTTAAATTTTGCCTCAGTGTTTCACCAAAAACTCAAATGGGTACCCCTTTGAATTTTTACTCAAATTTTCATCGAAAATTGAAAGGGGTACCCACTCTTATTTTGGCTCAGTTTTTAACCAAAAACTCAATGGGGTATCCCTTTGAATTTTCTCACAATTTTACAACAAAAAACTAAAAGGGGTACCAATTTGCATTTTTGCTGAGTATTTCACCAAAAGCTCAAAAAGGTACCTCTTTGCATTTTGCCTCAGTTTTTCACAAAAAACTCCAAGGGGTACCCCTTTGCATTTTGGCTCAGTTTTTAACCTAAAACTCACAGGGGTACCCCTTTGAAATTTTGCTCAATTTTTCACAAAAAACACAAAGGGGTACCCCTTTGCATTTTTGCTCAATTTTCACCCAAAACTCAAAGGGGTACCCCTTTGGATTTTATCTCAGTTTTTCACCAAAATCTCAATGGGATACCCCTTTACATTTTGTTTCAATTTTTAACAGAAAAAATAAAAGTGGTACTCCTTTGCATTTTTGCTCAGTTTTCACCAAAAACTCAAAGGGGTACCCCTTTGTATTTTTGCTCAGTTTTTCACAAAAATCTAAAAGGGGTGCCCCATTGCATTTTTGCACAGTTTTTCAGAAAAAACTCAAAGGGGTACCCCTTTATATTTTGCCTTAGTTTTTCACAAAAAATGCAAAGGGGTACCGTATTGCATTTTTGCTCAATTTTCACCGAAAACTCAAACGGGTACCCCCTCGCATTTTTGCTCTGTTTTTTAACCAAAAACTCAATGGGGGTGCCTCTTTGCATTTTGTCTCAATTTTTCAATGAAAAATTCAAAGGGGTATCAATTTGCATTTCTGCTGAGAATTTCACCAAAAACTCAAAGGGGTACCTCTTTGCATTTTGCCTCAGTTTTTCACAAAAATTTCCAAAGGGTACCTCTTTGCATTTTGGCTTAGTTTTTCACCTAAAACTCACAGGGGTACCCCTTTGCAATTTAGCTCAGTTTTTCACAAAAAAAAAACTCAAATGGGCACCCCCATTGTATTTTTGCTTAGTTTTTCACCAAAAACTCAAAGGGGTACCCTTTCAGATTTTTTTTTTAGTTTTTCACCAAAAACTCAATGGGATACCCCTTTACATTTTGTCTCAATTTTTCACCGAAAAACTCAAAGGGGTATCCCTTTGAATTTTTGCTTAGATTTCACCAAAAACTCAAAGGGTACCCCTTTGTATTTTTGCTCAGTTTTTCACAAAAAACTCAAAGGGGTACCCCTTTGCATTTTTACTCAGTTTTTCAGAAAAAACTCAAGGGTGCACCCCTTTGCATTTTGCCTCAGTTTTTCACATAAAATTCAAAGGGGTACCCTTTTGAATTTTTGCTCAAATTTTCACCAAAAACTAATCGGGGTACCCCCTCGCATTTTGGCTCAATTTTTCACCAAAAACTCAATATGGTAACCCTTTGCATTTTGTCTCAATTCTTTAACAAAAAACTCAAATGGGTACCAATTTGCATTTTTTTTAGGATTTCTACAAAAACTCAAAGGGGTAACTCTTTACAATTTGGCTCAATTTTCACCTAAAACTCATAGGGGTATCCCTTTACAATTTACTCAGTTTTTCACAAATGACTCAAAGGGGTACCCCTTTGAATTTTTGCTCAGTTTTTCACCAAAAACTCAAATGGGTACCCATATGGATTTTGTCTCAGTTTTTCATCAAAAACTCAATGGGATACCCCTTTACATTTTATCTCAATTTTCACCGAAAAACTCAAAGGGATATCCCTTTGCATTTTTGCTCAGATTTCACCAAAAACTCAAAGGGTACCCCTTAGTAGTTTTGCTAAATTTTTTACAAAAAACTCAAAGGGGTGCCTCTTTGAATTTTTGCTCAGTCTTTCAGAAAAAACTCAAGGGGTTAACCCTTTGCATTTTGCCTTAGTTTTTCGCATAAAATTCAAAGGAGTAACCTATTGCATTTTTACTCATTTTTTCACCGAAAACTCAAAGGTGTACACCCTCGCATTTTGCTTAAGTTTTTCACCAAAAACTCAATGGGGTACCCCTTTGCATTTTGTCTCAATTTTTCAAAGAATAACTCAAAGGGATACAAATTTGCATTTTTGCTGAGAATTTCACCAAAAACTCAAAGGGGTACCTCTTTGCATTTTGCCTTAGTTCTTCACCAAAAACTCTAAGGGGTACCACTTTGCATTTTGGCTCAGTTTTTCAGCTAAAACTCGTAGGGGTACCCCTTCGCAATTTAGCTCAGTTTTTTACAAAAAACACAAGGGGTGCCCCTTTACATTGTGCCTCAGTTTTTCACCAAAAACTTAAAGGGGTACCTTATTGCATTTTTACTCAATTTTTCACCGAGAACTCAAATGGTGTACCCCCTCGCATTTTGGCTCAGGTTTTCACCAAAAACGTGATGGGGTACCCCTTTGCATTTTATCTCAATTTTTTAATGAAAAACTCAAAGGGGTACCAATTTGCATTTTTGCTAAGGATTTCACCAAAAAATTAAAGGGGTACCCCTTTGCATTTTGCCTCAGTTTTTCACTAAAAACTCCAAGGGGTACCCTTTTGCATTTTGCCTCAGTTTTTCAAAAAACTCAAAGGGGTATCCATATGGATTTTGTCTCATTTTTTCACCAAAAACTCAATGGGATACCCCTTTACATTTTATCTCAATTTTCACCAAAAAACTCAAAGGGTTATCCCTTTGCATTTTTGCTCAGATTTCATAAACAACTCAAAGGGTACCCCTTAGTAGTTTTGCTCAATTTTTCACAAAAAACTCAAAGGGGTACCTCTTTTAATTTTTGCTCAGTTTTTGAGAAAAAACTCAAGGGGGTACCCCTTTGCATTTTGCCTCAGTTTTTCACATAAAATTCAAAGGAGTAACCTATTGCATTTTTACTCAATTTTTCACGGAAAACTAAAGGTGTACACCCTCACATTTTGGCTCAGTTTTTCACCAAAAACTCAATGGGGGTACCCCTTTGCATTTTGTCTCAATTTTTCAATGAAAAACTCAAAGGGGTACCTCTTTGCATTTTGCCTCAGTTCTTCACAAAAAACTCCAAGGGGTACTCCTTTGCATTTTAGCACAGTTTTTCACCGAAAACTCGCAGGGGTACTCCTTTGTAATTTAGCTCAGTTTTTCACAAAAAACACAATGGGTACCCCTTTACATTGTACCTCAATTTTTCACAAAACACTTAAAGGGGTACCCCATTGAATTTTTACTCAATTTTTCACCGAAATCTCAAAGGGGTACCCCCTCGCATTTTGGCTCAGGTTTTCATCAAAAACGCGATGGGGTACCCCTTTGCATTTTGTCTCAATTTTTAAATGAAAACCTCAAAGGGGTACCAATTTGTATTTTTGCTAAGGATTTCACCAAAAAATTAAAGGGGTACCCTTTGCATTTTACCTCAGTTTTTCACTAAAAACTCCAAGGGGTACCCCTTTGCATTTTGGCTCAGTTTTTCACCTAAAACTCAATGGGGTACCCATATGGATTTTGACTCAGTTTTTGACCAAAAACTCAATGGGATACCCCTTTACATTTTACCTGAGTTTTCACCGAAAAACTCAAAGGGGTATCGATTTGCTTTTTTGCTCAGATTTCACCAAAAACACAAAGGGTACCCCTTAGTAGTTTTGCTCAATTTTTCACAAAAAAATCAAAGGGGTACCTCTTTAAATTTTTGCTCAGTTTTTCAGAATAAACTCAAGGGGGTACCCCTTTGCATTTTGCCTCAGTTTTTCACATAAAATTCAAAGGAGCAACCTATTGCATTTTTACTCAATTTTTCACCGAAAACTCAAAGGTGTACACCCTCGCATTTTGGCTCAGTTTTTCACCAAAAACTTAATGGGGTACCCCTTTTCATTTTGTCTCAATTTTTCAATGAAAACTCAAAGGGATACCAATTTGCATTTTTGCTGAGAATTTCACCAAAAAACAAAAAGGGGACCTCTTTGCATTTTGCCTCAGTTCTTCACCAAAAACTCCAAGGGGTACCCCTTTGCATTTTGGCTCAGTTTTTCACTTAAAACTCGTAGGGGTAACCTTTTGCAATTTATCTCAGTTTTTCACAAAAAACACAAGGGGTACCCCTTTGCATTTTTACTCAATTTTTCACTGAAAACTCAAAGGGGTACTCCCTCGCATTTTGGCTCAGTTTTTCACCAAAAACTCGATGGGGTACCCCTTTGCATTTTGTCTCAATTTTTCAATGAAAAACTCAAAGGGGTACCAATTTGCATTTTTGCTAAAGATTTTACCAAAAACTCAAAGGGGTAACCCTTTGCATTTTGCCTCAGTTTTTCACTAAAAACTCCAAGTGGTACCCCTTTGCATTTTGGCTCAGTTTTTCACCTAAAACTCACAGGGTTACCCCTTTGTAATTTTGCTCAGTTTTTCACAAAAAAATTCAAACGAGTACCCCTTTGCATTTTTGCTCAGTTTTTAAAAAAAAACTCAAAGGGGTACCCCTTTGGATTTTGTCTCAATTTTTCACAAAAAACTCAATGGGATACCCCTTTACATTTTGTCTTAATTTTTCACTGAAAAACTCAAAGGGGTATCCCTTTGCATTTTTTCTCGGATTTCACCAAAAACTCAAAGGGTACCCCTTTGTATTTTTGCTCAGTTTTTCATAAAAAACTCAAAGGGGTACCCCTTTGCATTTTTGCTCAGTTTTTCAGAAAAAACTCAAGGGTGCACCCCTTTGCATTTTGCCTCAGTTTTTCACATAAAATTCAAAGGGGTACCCTTTTAAATTTTTGCTCAATTTTTCACCAAAAACTAATCGGGGTACCCCCTCGCATTTTGGCTCAATTTTTCACCAAAAACTCAATATGGTAACCCTTTGCATTTTGTCTCAATTCTTTAACAAAAAACTCAAAGGGGTACCAATTTGCATTTTTTTTTAGGATTTCTACAAAAACTCAAAGGGGTACCTCTTTACAATTTGGCTCAATTTTCACCTAAAACTCATGGGGGTATCCCTTTACAATTTACTCAATTTTTCACAAATGACTAAAAGGGGTACCCATTTGAATTTTTGCTCAGTTTTTCAGCAAAAACTCAAAGGGGTACCCATATGGATTTTGTCTCAGTTTTTCATCAAAAACTCAATGGGATACCCCTTTACATTTTATCTCAATTTTCACCGAAAAACACAAAGGGATATCCCTTTGCATTTTTGCTCAGATTTCAGCAAAAACTCAAAGGGTACCCCTTAGTAGTTTTGCTAAATTTTTTACAAAAAACTCAAAGGGGTGCCTCTTTGAATTTTTGTTCAGTCTTTCAGAAAAAACTCAAGGGGTTAACCCTTTGCATTTTGCCTTAGATTTTCGCATAAAATTCAAAGGAGTAACCTATTGCATTTTTACTCAATTTTTCACCGAAAACTCAAAGGTGTACACCCTCGCATTTTGCTTAAGTTTTTCACCAAAAACTCAATGGGGTACCCCTTTGCATTTTGTCTCAATTTTTCAATGAATAACTCAAAGGGATACAAATTTGCATTTTTGCTGAGAATTTCACCAAAAACTCAAAGGGGTACCTCTTTGCATTTTGCCTCAGTTCTTCACCAAAAATCTCTAAGGGGTACCACTTTGCATTTTGGCTCAGTTTTTCAGCTAAAACTCGCAGGGGTACCCCTTTGCAATTTAGCTCAGTTTTCTACAAAAAACACAAGGGGTGCCCCTTTACATTGTGCCTCAGTTTTTCACCAAAAACTTAAAGGGGTACCTCATTGCATTTTTACTCAATTTTTCACCGAGAACTCAAAGGGTGTACCCCCTCGCATTTTGGCTCAGGATTTCACCAAAAACGTGATGGGGTACCCCTTTGCATTTTATCTCAATTTTTTAATGAAAAACTCAAAGGGGTACCAATTTGCATTTTTGCTAAGGATTTCACCAAAAAATTAAAGGGGTACCCCTTTGCATTTTGCCTCAGTTTTTCACTAAAAACTCCAAGGGGTACCCTTTTGCATTTTGCCTCAGTTTTTCATATAAAACTCAAAGGGGTATCCATATGGATTTTGTCTCATTTTTTCACCAAAAACTCAATGGGATACCCCTTTACATTTTATTTCAATTTTCACCAAAAAACTCAAAGGGGTATCCCTTTGCATTTTTGCACAGATTTCATAAACAACTCAAAGGGTACCCTTTAGTAGTTTTGCTCAATTTTTCACAAAAAACTCAAAGGGGTACCTCTTTGAATTTTTGCTCAGTTTTTGAGAAAAAACTCAAGGGGGTACCCCTTTGCATTTTGCCTCAGTTTTTCACATAAAATTCAAAGGAGTAACCTATTGCATTTTTACTCAATTTTTCACGGAAAACTAAAGGTGTACACCCTCACATTTTGGCTAAGTTTTTCACCAAAAACTCAATGGGGGTACCCCTTTGAATTTTGTCTCAATTTTTCAATGAAAAACTCAAAGGGATACCAATTTGCATTTTTGCTGAGAATATCACCAAAAACTCAAAGGGGTACCTCTTTGCATTTTGCCTCAGTTCTTCATAAAAAACTCCAAGGGGTACTCCTTTGCATTTTGGCACAGTTTTTCACCTAAAACTCGCAGGGGTACTCCTTTGCAATTTAGCTCAGTTTTTCACAAAAAACACAAGGGGTACCCCTTTACATTGTGCCTCAGTTTTTCACAAAACACTTAAAGGGGTACCCCATTGAATTTTTACTCAATTTTTAACCGAAATCTCAAAGGGGTACCCCCTCGCATTTTGGCTCAGGTTTTCATCAAAAATGCGATGGGGTACCCCTTTGCATTTTGTCTCAATTTTCAAATGAAAATCTCAAAGGGGTACCAATTTGTATTTTTGCTAAGGATTTCACCAAAAAATTAAAGGGGTACCCTTTGCATTTTACCTCAGTTTTTCACTAAAAACTCCAAGGGGTACCCCTTTGCATTTTGGCTCAGTTTTTCACCTAAAACTCAATGGGGTACCCATATGGATTTTGACTCAGTTTTTGACCAAAAACTCAATGGGATACCTCTTTACATTTTACCTGAGTTTTCACCGAAAAACTCAAAGGGGTATCGATTTGCTTTTTTGCTCAGATTACACAAAAACACAAAGGGTACCCCTTAGTAGTTTTGCTCAATTTTTCACAAAAAAATCAAAGGGGTACCTCTTTAAATTTTTGCTCAGTTTTTCAGAATAAACTCAAGGGGGTACCCCTTTGCATTTTGCCTCAGTTTTTTACATAAAATTCAAAGGAGCAACCTATTGCATTTTTACTCAATTTTTCACCGAAAACTCAAAGGTGTACACCCTCGCATTTTGGCTCAGTTTTTCACCAAAAACTTAATGGGGTACCCCTTTTCATTTTGTCTCAATTTTTCAATGAAAACTCAAAGGGATACCAATTTGCATTTTTGCTGAGAATTTCACCAAAAACAAAAAGGGGACCTCTTTGCATTTTGCCTCAGTTCTTCACCAAAAACTCCAAGGGGTACCCCTTAGCATTTTGGCTCAGATTTTCACTTAAAACTCGTAGGGGTAACCTTTTGCAATTTATCTCAGTTTTTCACAAAAAACACAAGGCGTACCCCTTTGCATTTTTACTCAATTTTTCACCGAAAACTCAAAGGGGTACTCCCTCACATTTTGGCTCAGTTTTTCACCAAAAACTCGATGGGGTACCCCTTTGCATTTTGTCTCAATTTTTCAATGAAAAACTCAAAGGGGTACCAATTTGCATTTTTGCTAAAGATTTTACCAAAAACTCAAAGGGGTAACCCTTTGAGTTTTGCCTTAGTTTTTCACTAAAAACTCCAAGTGGTACCCCTTTGCATTTTGGCTCAGTTTTTCACCTAAAACTCACAGGGTATCCCTTTGTAAGTTTGCTCAGTTTTTCACAAAAAAAAATCAAACGAGTACCCCTTTGCATTTTTGCTCAGTTTTTAAAAAAAAACTCAAAGGGGTACCCCTTTGGATTTTGTCTCAATTTTTCACAAAAAACTCAATGGGATACCCCTTTACATTTTGTCTTAATTTTTCACTGAAAAACTCAAAGGGGTATCCCTTTGCATTTTTGCTCGGATTTCACCAAAAACTCAAAGGGTACCCCTTTGTATTTTTGCTCAGTTTTTCATAAAAAACTCAAAGGGGTACCCCTTTGCATTTTGCCTCAGTTTTTCACATAAAATTCAAAGGGGTACCCTTTTGAATTTTTGCTCAATTTTTCACCGAAATCTCAAAGGGGTACCCCCTCGCATTTTGGCTCAATTTTTCACCAAAAACTCAATATGGTAACCCTTTGCATTTTGTCTCAATTCTTTAACAAAAAACTCAATAGGGTACCAATTTGCATTTTTTTTTAGGATTTCTACAAAAACTCAAAGGGGTACCTCTTTACAATTTGGCTCAGTTTTCACCTAAAACTCATGGGGGTATCCCTTTACAATTTACTCAGTTTTTCACAAACGACTCAAAAGGGTACCCATTTGAATTTTTGCTCAGTTTTTCACCAAAAACTCAAAGGGGTACCCATATGGATTTTGTCTCAGTTTTTCATCAAAAACTCAATGGGATACCCCTTTACATTTTATCTCAATTTTCACCGAAAAACTCAAAGGGATATCCCTTTGCATTTTTGCTCAGATTTCACCAAAAACTCAAAGGGTACCCCTTAGTAGTTTTGCTAAATTTTTTACAAAAACTCAAATGGGTGCCTCTTTGAATTTTTGCTCAGTCTTTCAGAAAAAACTCAAGGGGTTAACCCTTTGCATTTTGCCTTAGTTTTTCGCATAAAATTCAAAGGAGTAACCTATTGCATTTTTACTCATTTTTTCACCGAAAACTCAAAGGTGTACACCCTCGCATTTTGCTTAAGTTTTTCACCAAAAACTCAATGGGGTACCCCTTTGTATTTTTGCTCAGTTTTTCATAAAAAAACTCAAAGGGTACCCCTTTGCATTTTTGCTCAGTTATTCAGAAAAAACTCAAGGGGGTACCCCTTCTCATTTTGCCTCAGTTTTTTACCAAAAATTTAAAGAGGTACCCCTTTCAAATTTTACTTAATTTTTCACCAAAAATTCAAAGGGGTACGCCATCGCATTTTTGCTCAATTTTTCAACAAAATCTCAAAGGGGTACCCCTTGCATTTTGTCTTAATTTTTCAATAAAAAAATCAAAGGGGTACCAATTTGCATTTTTGCTGAGGATTTCAACAAAAATTCAAAGAGGTACCCTTTTACATTTTGGCTTAGTTTTTCACCTACAACTCACAGGGGTAACCCTTTGCAATTTTGCTCAGTTTTTCACAAAAAACTCAAAGGGGTACCCCTTTGCATTTTTGCTCAGTTTTTCACCAAAAATTCAAAGGGGTACCCCTTTGGATTTTGTCTCAGTTTTTCACCAAAAAATCAATGGGATACCCCTTTACATTTTGTCCTAATTTTTCACCAAAAAACACCAAGGGGTACCTCTTTGCATTTTTGTTCAGTTTTCACCAAAAACTCAAAGGGGTGCCCCTTTGTATTTTTGCTCAATTTTTCACAAAAAATTAAAAGGGGTACCCCTTTGCATTTTTGCTCAGTTTTTCAGAAAAAACTCAAGAGGCACCCCTTTACATTTTGCCTTAGTGTTTCACCAAAAACTCAAAGGGGTACCCCTTTGCATTTTTACGGAAATTTTCATCGGAAACTTAAAGGGCTACCTCTTTTGCATTTTGGCTCAGTTTTTAACCAAAATCTCAAAGGGGTATCCCTTTGAATTTTGTCTAAATTTTTCAACGAAAAAATCAAAGGGGTACCAATTTGCATTTTTGCTGAGGATTTCACCAAAAACTCAAAGGAGTACCTCTTGGCATTTTGCATTAGATTTTCACCAAAAACTCCAAGGGGTACCCCTTTGCATTTTTTCTCAGTTTTTCATCTAAAACTCAAAGTGGTACCCCTTTGCTCAATTTTTGACAAAAAACTCAAAGGGGTACCCCTTTGGAATTTATCTCAATTTTTCACCAAAATCTCAATGGGATACCCCTTTACATATTGTCTCAATTGTTAACAGATAAACTAAAAGGGGTACCCCTTTGCATTTTTGCTCAGTTTTCACCAAAAACTCAAAGGGGTACCCCTTTGTATTTTTGTTCAGTTTTTCACAAAAAACTAAAAGGGGTACCCTTTTGCATTTTTGCTCAGTTTTTCAGAAAAAACTCAAAGGGGTACCCTTTTACATTTTGCCTTAGTATTTCATAAAAAATGCAAAGGGGTACCTTATTGCATTTTAACTCAATTTTCACCGAAAACTCAAAGGGGTACCCCCTCGCATTTTGGCTCAGTTTTTCACCAAAAACTCAATGGAGTACCCCTTTGCATTTTGTCTCAATTTTTCAATGAAAAACTCAAAGGGGTACCAATTTGCATTTTTGCTGAGAATTTCATTAAAAACTAAAAGTGGTACCTCTTTGCATTTTGCCTCAGTTTTTCACCAAAAATTCCATAGGGTACCCCTTTGCATTTTGGCTTAGTTTTTCACCTGAAACTCACAGGGGTACCCATTTGCAATTTAGCTCAGTTTTTCACAAAAAATTCAAAGGGGTACCCCTTTGGATTTTGTCTCAATTTTTCAACAAAAACTCAATGGGATACCCATTTACATTTTGTCTCAATTTTTCACCAAAAATTCAAAGGGGTATCCCTTTGCATTTTTGCTCAGATTTCACCAAAAACTCAAAGGGTACCCCTTTGTATTTTTGCTCAGTTTTTCACAAAAAAACTCAAAGGGTACCCCTTTGCATTTTTGCTCAGTTATTCAGAAAAAACTCAAGGGGGTACCCCTTCTCATTTTGCCTCAGTTTTTTACCAAAAATTTAAAGAGGTACCCCTTTCAAATTTTACTTAATTTTTCACCAAAAATTCAAAGGGGTACGCCATCGCATTTTTGCTCAATTTTTCAACAAAATCTCAAAGGGGTACCCCTTGCATTTTGTCTTAATTTTTCAATAAAAAAATCAAAGGGGTACCAATTTGCATTTTTGCTGAGGATTTCAACAAAAATTCAAAGAGGTACCCTTTTACATTTTGGCTTAGTTTTTCACCTACAACTCACAGGGGTAACCCTTTGCAATTTTGCTCAGTTTTTCACAAAAAACTCAAAGGGGTACCCCTTTGCATTTTTGCTCAGTTTTTCACCAAAAATTCAAAGGGGTACCCCTTTGGATTTTGTCTCAGTTTTTCACCAAAAAATCAATGGGATACCCCTTTACATTTTGTCCTAATTTTTCACCAAAAAACACCAAGGGGTACCTCTTTGCATTTTTGTTCAGTTTTCACCAAAAACTCAAAGGGGTGCCCCTTTGTATTTTTGCTCAATTTTTCACAAAAAATTAAAAGGGGTACCCCTTTGCATTTTTGCTCAGTTTTTCAGAAAAAACTCAAGAGGCACCCCTTTACATTTTGCCTTAGTGTTTCACCAAAAACTCAAAGGGGTACCCCTTTGCATTTTTACGGAAATTTTCATCGGAAACTTAAAGGGCTACCTCTTTCGCATTTTGGCTCAGTTTTTAACCAAAATCTCAAAGGGGTATCCCTTTGAATTTTGTCTAAATTTTTCAACGAAAAAATCAAAGGGGTACCAATTTGCATTTTTGCTGAGGATTTCACCAAAAACTCAAAGGAGTACCTCTTGGCATTTTGCATTAGATTTTCACCAAAAACTCCAAGGGGTACCCCTTTGCATTTTTTCTCAGTTTTTCATCTAAAACTCAAAGTGGTACCCCTTTGCTCAATTTTTGACAAAAAACTCAAAGGGGTACCCCTTTGGAATTTATCTCAATTTTTCACCAAAATCTCAATGGGATACCCCTTTACATATTGTCTCAATTGTTAACAGATAAACTAAAAGGGGTACCCCTTTGCATTTTTGCTCAGTTTTCACCAAAAACTCAAAGGGGTACCCCTTTGTATTTTTGTTCAGTTTTTCACAAAAAACTAAAAGGGGTACCCTTTTGCATTTTTGCTCAGTTTTTCAGAAAAAACTCAAAGGGGTACCCTTTTACATTTTGCCTTAGTATTTCATAAAAAATGCAAAGGGGTACCTTATTGCATTTTTACTCAATTTTCACCGAAAACTCAAAGGGGTACCCCCTCGCATTTTGGCTCAGTTTTTCACCAAAAACTCAATGGAGTACCCCTTTGCATTTTGTCTCAATTTTTCAATGAAAAACTCAAAGGGGTACCAATTTGCATTTTTGCTGAGAATTTCATTAAAAACTAAAAGTGGTACCTCTTTGCATTTTGCCTCAGTTTTTCACCAAAAATTCCATAGGGTACCCCTTTGCATTTTGGCTTAGTTTTTCACCTGAAACTCACAGGGGTACCCATTTGCAATTTAGCTCAGTTTTTCACAAAAAATTCAAAGGGGTACCCCTTTGGATTTTGTCTCAATTTTTCAACAAAAACTCAATGGGATACCCATTTACATTTTGTCTCAATTTTTCACCAAAAATTCAAAGGGGTATCCCTTTGCATTTTTGCTCAGATTTCACCAAAAACTCAAAGGGTACCCCTTTGTATTTTTGCTCAGTTTTTCACAAAAAAACTCAAAGGGTACCCCTTTGCATTTTTGCTCAGTTATTCAGAAAAAACTCAAGGGGGTACCCCTTCTCATTTTGCCTCAGTTTTTTACCAAAAATTTAAAGAGGTACCCCTTTCAAATTTTACTTAATTTTTCACCAAAAATTCAAAGGGGTACGCCATCGCATTTTTGCTCAATTTTTCAACAAAATCTCAAAGGGGTACCCCTTGCATTTTGTCTTAATTTTTCAATAAAAAAATCAAAGTGGTACCAATTTGCATTTTTGCTGAGGATTTCAACAAAAATTCAAAGAGGTACCCTTTTACATTTTGGCTTAGTTTTTCACCTACAACTCACAGGGGTAACCCTTTGCAATTTTGCTCAGTTTTTCACAAAAAACTCAAAGGGGTACCCCTTTGCATTTTTGCTCAGTTTTTCACCAAAAATTCAAAGGGGTACCCCTTTGGATTTTGTCTCAGTTTTTCACCAAAAAATCAATGGGATACCCCTTTACATTTTGTCCTAATTTTTCACCAAAAAACACCAAGGGGTACCTCTTTGCATTTTTGTTCAGTTTTCACCAAAAACTCAAAGGGGTGCCCCTTTGTATTTTTGCTCAATTTTTCACAAAAAATTAAAAGGGGTACCCCTTTGCATTTTTGCTCAGTTTTTCAGAAAAAACTCAAGAGGCACCCCTTTACATTTTGCCTTAGTGTTTCACCAAAAACTCAAAGGGGTACCCCTTTGCATTTTTACGGAAATTTTCATCGGAAACTTAAAGGGCTACCTCTTTCGCATTTTGGCTCAGTTTTTAACCAAAATCTCAAAGGGGTATCCCTTTGAATTTTGTCTAAATTTTTCAACGAAAAAATCAAAGGGGTACCAATTTGCATTTTTGCTGAGGATTTCACCAAAAACTCAAAGGAGTACCTCTTGGCATTTTGCATTAGATTTTCACCAAAAACTCCAAGGGGTACCCCTTTGCATTTTTTCTCAGTTTTTCATCTAAAACTCAAAGTGGTACCCCTTTGCTCAATTTTTGACAAAAAACTCAAAGGGGTACCCCTTTGGAATTTATCTCAATTTTTCACCAAAATCTCAATGGGATACCCCTTTACATATTGTCTCAATTGTTAACAGATAAACTAAAAGGGGTACCCCTTTGCATTTTTGCTCAGTTTTCACCAAAAACTCAAAGGGGTACCCCTTTGTATTTTTGTTCAGTTTTTCACAAAAAACTAAAAGGGGTACCCTTTTGCATTTTTGCTCAGTTTTTCAGAAAAAACTCAAAGGGGTACCCTTTTACATTTTGCCTTAGTATTTCATAAAAAATGCAAAGGGGTACCTTATTGCATTTTTACTCAATTTTCACCGAAAACTCAAAGGGGTACCCCCTCGCATTTTGGCTCAGTTTTTCACCAAAAACTCAATGGAGTACCCCTTTGCATTTTGTCTCAATTTTTCAATGAAAAACTCAAAGGGGTACCAATTTGCATTTTTGCTGAGAATTTCATTAAAAACTAAAAGTGGTACCTCTTTGCATTTTGCCTCAGTTTTTCACCAAAAATTCCATAGGGTACCCCTTTGCATTTTGGCTTAGTTTTTCACCTGAAACTCACAGGGGTACCCATTTGCAATTTAGCTCAGTTTTTCACAAAAAATTCAAAGGGGTACCCCTTTGGATTTTGTCTCAGTTTTTCATCAAAAACTCAATGGGATACCCCTTTACATTTTATCTCAATTTTCACCGAAAAACTCAAAGGGATATCCCTTTGCATTTTTGCTCAGATTTCACCAAAAACTCAAAGGGTACCCCTTAGTAGTTTTGCTAAATTTTTTACAAAAACTCAAATGGGTGCCTCTTTGAATTTTTGCTCAGTCTTTCAGAAAAAACTCAAGGGGTTAACCCTTTGCATTTTGCCTTAGTTTTTCGCATAAAATTCAAAGGAGTAACCTATTGCATTTTTACTCATTTTTTCACCGAAAACTCAAAGGTGTACACCCTCGCATTTTGCTTAAGTTTTTCACCAAAAACTCAATGGGGTACCCCTTTGCATTTTGTCTCAATTTTTCAATGAATAACTCAAAGGGATACAAATTTGCATTTTTGCTGAGAATTTCACCAAAAACTCAAAGGGGTACCTCTTTGCATTTTGCCTCAGTTCTTCACCAAAAACACTAAGGGGTACCACTTTGCATTTTGACTCAGTTTTTCAGCTAAAACTCGCATGGGTGCCCCTTTGCAATTTAGCTCAGTTTTTTACAAAAAACACAAGGGGTACCCCTTTACATTGTGCCTCAGTTTTTCACCAAAAACTTAAAGGGGTACCCCATTGCATTTTTACTCAATTTTTCACCGAGAACTCAAAGGGTGTACCCCCTCGCATTTTGGCTCAGGTTTTCACCAAAAACGTGATGGGGTACCCCTTTGCATTTTATCTCAATTTTTTAATGAAAAACTCAAAGGGGTACCAATTTGCATTTTTGCTAAGGATTTCACCAAAAAATTAAAGGGGTACCCCTTTGCATTTTGCCTCAGTTTTTCACTAAAAACTCCAAGGGGTACCCTTTTGCATTTTGCCTCAGTTTTTCATATAAAACTCAAAGGGGTATCCATATGGATTTTGTCTCATTTTTTCACCAATATCTCAATGGGATACTACTTTTACATTTTATCTCAATTTTCACCAAAAAACTCAAAGGGGTATCCCTTTGCATTTTCGCTCAGATTTCACCAAAAACTCAAAGGGTACCCCTTAGTAGTTTTTCTCAATTTTTCATAAAAAACTCAAAGGGGTACCTATTTGAATTTTTGCTCAGTTTTTGAGAAAAAACTCAAGAGGGTACCCCTTTGCATTTTACCTCAGTTTTTCACATAAAATTCAAAGGAGTAACCTATTGCATTTTTACTCAATTTTTCACGGAAAACTAAAGGTGTACACCCTCACATTTTGGCTCAGTTTTTCACCAAAAACTCAATGGGGGTACCCCTTTGCATTTTGTCTCAATTTTTCAATGAAAAACTCAAAGGGATACCAATTTGCATTTTTGCTGAGAATTTCACCAAAAACTCAAAGGGGCACCTCTTTGCATTTTGCCTCAGTTCTTCACATAAAACTCCAAGGGGCACTCCTTTGCATTTTGGCACAGTTTTTCACCTAAAACTCGCAGGGGTACTCCTTTGCAATTTAGCTCAGTTTTTCACAAAAAACACAAGGGGTACCCCTTTACATTGTGCCTCAGTTTTTCACAAAACACTTAAAGGGGTACCCCATTGAATTTTTACTCAATTTTTCACCGAAAACTCAAAGGGGTACCCCCTCGCATTTTGGCTCAGGTTTTCATCAAAAACGCGATGGGGTACCCCTTTGCATTTTGTCTCAATTTATAAATGAAAACCTCAAAGGGGTACCAATTTGCATTTTTGCTAAGGATTTCACCAAAAAATTAAAGGGGTACCCTTTTGCATTTTACCTCAGTTTTTCACTAAAAACTCCAAGGGGTACCCCTTTGCATTTTGGCTCAGTTTTTCACCTAAAACTTAATGGGGTACCCATATGGATTTTGACTCAGTTTTTCACCAAAAACTCAATGGGATACCCCTTTACATTTTACCTGAGTTTTCACTGAAAAACTCAAAGGGGTATCCCTTTGCTTTTTTGCTCAGATTTCACCAAAAACATAAAGGGCACCCCTTAGTAGTTTTGCTTAATTTTACACAAAAAAAAATCAAAGGGGTACCTCTTTAAATTTTTGCTCAGTTTTTCAGAATAAACTCAAGGGGGTACCCTTTTGCATTTTGCCTCAGTTTTTCACATAAAATTCAAAGGAGCAACCTATTGCATTTTTACTTAATTTTTCACCAAAAACTCAAAGGTGTACACCCTCGCATTTTGGCTCAGTTTTTCACCAAAAACTTAATGGGGTACCCCTTTGCATTTTGTCTCAATTTTTCAATGAAAACTTAAAGGGATACCAATTTGCATTTTTGCTGAGAATTTCACAAAAAACTAAAAGGGGACCTCTTTGCATTTTGCCTCAGTTCTTCACCAAAAGCTCCAAGGGGTACCCCTTTGCATTTTGGCTCGGTTTTTCACCTAAAACTCGTAGGGGTAACCTTTTGCAATTTATCTCAGTTTTTCACAAAAAACACAAAGGGTACCCCTTTGCATTTTTACTCAATTTTTCACCGAAAACTCAAAGGGGTACTCCCTCGCATTTTGGCTCAGTTTTTCACCAAAAACTCGATGGGGTACCCCTTTGCATTTTGTCTCAATTTTTCAATGAAAAACTCAAAGGGGTACCAATTTGCATTTTTGCTAAAGATTTTACCAAAAACTCAAAGGGGTAACTCTTTGCATTTTGCCTCAGTTTTTCACTAAAAACTCCAAGTGGTACCCCTTTGCATTTTGGCTCAGTTTTTCACTTAAAACTCATAGGGTTACCCCTTTGTAATTTTCCTCAATTTTTCACAAAAAAAATTCAAACGAGTACCCCTTTGCATTTTTGCTCAATTTTAAAAAAAAAAACTCAAAGGGGTACCCCTTTGGATTTTGTCTCAGTTTTTCATAAAAAACTCAATGGGATACCCCTTTACATTTTGTCTCAATTTTTCACTGAAAAACTCAAAGGGGTATCCCTTTGCATTTTTGCTCGGATTTCACCAAAAACTCAAAGGGTACCCCTTTGTATTTTTGCTCAGTTTTTCATAAAAAAACTCAAAGGGTACCCCTTTGCATTTTTGCTCAGTTATTCAGAAAAAACTCAAGGGGGTACCCCTTCTCATTTTGCCTCAGTTTTTTACCAAAAATTTAAAGAGGTACCCCTTTCAAATTTTACTTAATTTTTCACCAAAAATTCAAAGGGGTACGCCATCGCATTTTTGCTCAATTTTTCAACAAAATCTCAAAGGGGTACCCCTTGCATTTTGTCTTAATTTTTCAATAAAAAAATCAAAGGGGTACCAATTTGCATTTTTGCTGAGGATTTCAACAAAAATTCAAAGAGGTACCCTTTTACATTTTGGCTTAGTTTTTCACCTACAACTCACAGGGGTAACCCTTTGCAATTTTGCTCAGTTTTTCACAAAAAACTCAAAGGGGTACCCCTTTGCATTTTTGCTCAGTTTTTCACCAAAAATTCAAAGGGGTACCCCTTTGGATTTTGTCTCAGTTTTTCACCAAAAAATCAATGGGATACCCCTTTACATTTTGTCCTAATTTTTCACCAAAAAACACCAAGGGGTACCTCTTTGCATTTTTGTTCAGTTTTCACCAAAAACTCAAAGGGGTGCCCCTTTGTATTTTTGCTCAATTTTTCACAAAAAATTAAAAGGGGTACCCCTTTGCATTTTTGCTCAGTTTTTCAGAAAAAACTCAAGAGGCACCCCTTTACATTTTGCCTTAGTGTTTCACCAAAAACTCAAAGGGGTACCCCTTTGCATTTTTACGGAAATTTTCATCGGAAACTTAAAGGGCTACCTCTTTTGCATTTTGGCTCAGTTTTTAACCAAAATCTCAAAGGGGTATCCCTTTGAATTTTGTCTAAATTTTTCAACGAAAAAATCAAAGGGGTACCAATTTGCATTTTTGCTGAGGATTTCACCAAAAACTCAAAGGAGTACCTCTTGGCATTTTGCATTAGATTTTCACCAAAAACTCCAAGGGGTACCCCTTTGCATTTTTTCTCAGTTTTTCATCTAAAACTCAAAGTGGTACCCCTTTGCTCAATTTTTGACAAAAAACTCAAAGGGGTACCCCTTTGGAATTTATCTCAATTTTTCACCAAAATCTCAATGGGATACCCCTTTACATATTGTCTCAATTGTTAACAGATAAACTAAAAGGGGTACCCCTTTGCATTTTTGCTCAGTTTTCACCAAAAACTCAAAGGGGTACCCCTTTGTATTTTTGTTCAGTTTTTCACAAAAAACTAAAAGGGGTACCCTTTTGCATTTTTGCTCAGTTTTTCAGAAAAAACTCAAAGGGGTACCCTTTTACATTTTGCCTTAGTATTTCATAAAAAATGCAAAGGGGTACCTTATTGCATTTTTACTCAATTTTCACCGAAAACTCAAAGGGGTACCCCCTCGCATTTTGGCTCAGTTTTTCACCAAAAACTCAATGGAGTACCCCTTTGCATTTTGTCTCAATTTTTCAATGAAAAACTCAAAGGGGTACCAATTTGCATTTTTGCTGAGAATTTCATTAAAAACTAAAAGTGGTACCTCTTTGCATTTTGCCTCAGTTTTTCACCAAAAATTCCATAGGGTACCCCTTTGCATTTTGGCTTAGTTTTTCACCTGAAACTCACAGGGGTACCCATTTGCAATTTAGCTCAGTTTTTCACAAAAAATTCAAAGGGGTACCCCTTTGGATTTTGTCTCAGTTTTTCAACAAAAACTCAATGGGATACCCATTTACATTTTGTCTCAATTTTTCACCGAAAAACTCAAAGGGGTATCCCTTTGCATTTTTGCTCAGATTTCACCAAAAACTCAAAGGGTACCCCTTTGTATTTTTGCTCAGTTTTTCACAAAAAAATTAAAGGGGTACCCCTTTGTATTTTTTCTCAATTTTTCAGAAAAAACTCAAGGGTGTACCCTTTTGCATTTTGCTTCAGTTTTTGACATAAATATCAAAGGGGCACCCCTTTGAATTTTTACTCAATTTTTCAGCAAAAACTCAAAGGGGTACCCCCTCGCATTTTGGCTCAATTTTTCATCAAAAACTCAATGTAGTAACCCTTTGAATTTTTTCTCAATTTTTAAACAAAAAACTCAAAGGGGTACCAATTTCCATTTTTTTTGAGGATTTCTACAAAAACTCAAAGGGGTTGCCCTTTGCATTTTGCCTCAGTTTTTCACCAAAAACTCCCGGGGGAACCACTTTGCATTTTGGCTCAGTTTTTCACCTAAAATTCATAGGGGTATCCCTTTGTAATTTTGCTCAGTTTTTATCAAATAACTCAAAGGGGTACCCCTTTGCATTTTTGCTAAGTTTTTCACCAAAAACTAAAAGGGCTATCCCTATGGATTTTATCTCAGTTTTTCACCAAAAACTCAATGGGATACCCCTTTAAATGTTTTCTCAATTTTTCACCGAAAAACTCAAAGGTGTATCCCTTTGTATTTTTGCTTAGATTTCACCAAAAACTCAAAGGGTACCCCTTAGTATTTTTGCTCAATTTTTCACAAAAAACTCAAAGGGGTACCTCTTTGAATTTTTGCTCAGTTTTTCAGAAAAAACTCAAGGGGGTACCCCTTTGCATTTTGCCTCCTTTTTTCACATAAAATTCAAAGGAGTACCCCTTCGCATTTTGGCTCAGTTTTTCACAAAAAACTCAATGAGGTACCCCTTCGCATTTTGTCTCAATTATTCGATGAAAAACTGAAAGGGATACCAATTTGCATTTTTGCTGAGAAATTCACCAAAAACTCCAAGGGGTACACCTTTACATTTTGGCTCAGTTTTTAACCTAAAACATGCAGGGGTACCCCTTTGCAATTTTGCTCAGATTTTCATAAAAAACTCAAAAGGGTACCCCTTTGCATTTTTGCTCAGTTTTTAACCAAAAACTCAAAGGGTTACCCATTTGGATTTTGTCTCAGTTTTTCACCAAAAACTCAATGGGATACCCATTTACATTTTGTCTCAATTTTTCACTGAAAAACTCAAAGGGGTATCTCTTTGCATTTTTGCTCAGATTTCACCAAAAACTCAATGGGTACCCCTTTGTATTTTTGCTCAGTTTTTCTCAAAAAAATCAAAGGGGTACCCCTTCGTATTTTTGCTCAGTTTTTCAGAAAAAACTCAAGGGGGTACCCCTTTGCATTTTGCCTCATTTTTTCACATAAAATTCAAAGGAGTACCCCTTCGCATTTTGGCTCAGTTTTTCACAAAAAACTCAATGGGGTACCCCTTCGCATTTTGTCTCAATTATTCGATGAAAAACTGAAAGGGATACCAATTTGCATTTTTGCTGAGAAATTCACCAAAAACTCCAAGGGGTACACCTTTACATTTTGGCTCAGTTTTTAACCTAAAACTTGCAGGGGTACCCCTTTGCAATTTTGCTCAGATTTTCATAAAAAACACAAAAGGGTACCCCTTTGCATTTTTGCTCAGTTTTTCACCAAAAACTCAAAGGGTTACCCATTTGGATTTTGTCTCAGTTTTTCACCAAAAACTCAATGGGATACCCATTTACATTTTGTCTCAATTTTTCACTGAAAAACTCAAAGGGGTATCCCTTTGCATTTTTGCTCAGATTTCACCAAAAACTCAATGGGTACCCCTTTGTATTTTTGCTCAGTTTTTCTCAAAAAAATCAAAGGGGTACCCCTTCGTATTTTTGCTCAGTTTTTCAGAAAAAAATCAAGGGTGTACCCCTTTGCATTTTACTTCAGTTTTTGACATAAAATTCAAAGGGGTACCCCTTTGAATTTTTACTCAATTTTTCACCAAAAACTCAAAGGGGTACCCCCTCGCATTTTGGCTCAAATTTTCATCAAAAACCCAATGTGGTAACGCTTTGCATTTTGTCTCAACTTTTAAACAAAAAAATCAAAGGGGTACCATTTTCCATTTTTTTTGAGGATTTTTACAAAAACTCAAAGGGGTACCCCTTTGCATTTTGCCTCAGTTTTTCACCAAAAACTCCCAGGGGAACCAATTTCTATTTTGGCTCAGTTTTTCACCTAAAACACACAGAGGTATCCCTTTATAATTTTGCTCAGTTTTTCACAAATAACTCAAAGGGGTACCCCTTTGCATTTTGGCTCAATTTTTCACAAAAAACTAAAAGGGGTACCCCTATGGATTTTATCTCAGTTTTTCACCAAAAACTCAATGGGATACCCCTTTACATTTTGTCTCAATTTTTCACCAAAAAACTCAAATGTGTATCCCTTTGCATTTTTGCTCAGATTTCACCAAAAACTCAAAGGGTACCCCTTAGTATTTTTGCTCAATTTTTCATAAAAAAACTCAAAGGGGTACATCTTTGAATTTTTGCTCAGTTTTTCAGAAAAAACTCAAGAGGGTACCCCTTTGCATTTTGCCTCATTTTTTCACATAAAATTCAAAGGAGTAACCTATTGCATTTTTATTCAATTTTCACCGAAAACTCAAATGTGTACACCCTCGCATTTTGGCTCAGTTTTTCACCAAAAACTTAATGGGGTACCCCTTTGCATTTTGTCTCAATTATTCAACGAAAAACTCAAAAGGATACCAATTTGCATTTTTGCTGAGAATTTCACCAAAAACTCAAAGGGTACCCCTTTACATTTTGGCTCAGTTTTTCACCTAAAACTCGCAGGGGTACCCCTTTGCAATTTAGCTCAGTTTTTCACAAAAAACTCAAGGGGTACCCCTTTACATTGTGTCTCAATTTTTTACCAAAAACTTAAAGGGGTACTCCATTGCATTTTTACTCAATTTTCACCGAAAACTCAAAGGGGTACCCCTTCGCATTTTGGCTCAATTTTTAACCAAAAACTCGATGGGGTACCCCTTTGCATTTTGTCTCAATTTTTCAATGAAAAACTCAAAGGGTTACCAATTTGCATTTTTGCATAGTATTTCACCAAAAACTCAAAGGGGTACCCCTTTCCATTTTGCCTCAATTTTTCACTTAAAACTCCAAGGGGTACCCCTTTGCATTTTGGCTTAGTTTTTCACCTAAAACGCACAGGGTTACCCCTTTTTAATTTTGCTCAGTTTTTCACAAAATACTCAAAGAGGTACCCATTTGCATTTTTGCTCAGTTTTTTACAAGAAAACTCAAATGGGTACCCCTTTGGATTTTTTCTCAGTTTTCACCAAAAACTCAATGGGATACCCCTTTACATATTGTCTCAATTTTTAACCGAAAAACTAAAAGGGGTACCCCTTTCCATTTGTGCTCAGTTTTTCAGAAAAAACTGAAGGGGGTACCCCTTTGCATTTTGCCACAGTTTTTCACCAAAAATTCAAAGGGGTATCCTTTTACATTTTGCCTTCGTTTTCACCAAAAACTACAAGGGGTATCCTTTTACATTTTGCCTTAGTTTTCACCAAAAACTCCAAGGGGTACCCCTTTGCATATTTGCTCAGTTTTCACCAAAAACTCAATGGGGTACCCCTTTGTATTTTTTCTCAATTTTTCAACAACAAACTCAAAGGTGTACCAATTTGCATTTTGCCTCAGTTTTTCACCAAAAATTCAAAGGGGTAACCCTTTAATTTTTGGCTCAGTTTTTCACCTAAAACTCATAGGGGTTACCCTTTGCAATTTTTCTCAAATTTTCATAAAAAACTCAAAGGGGTACCCCTTTGCATTTTTGCTCAGTTTTTCACCAAAAACTCAAAGGGGTACCCCCTTGGATTTTATCTCAGTTTTTCACCAAAAACTCAATGGGATACCCCTTTACAATTTGTTTCAATTTTTCATCGAAAAATTCAAATGGGTATCCCTTTGTATTTTTGCTCAGTTTTCACCAAAAACTTAAAGGGGTACCATATTGTATTTTTGCTTAGTTTTTCTCAAAAAACTCAAAGGGGTACCCCTTTGCATTTTTGCTCAGTTTTTCAGAAAAAACTCAAGGGGTACCCCTTTGCATTTTGCCTTAGTTTTTTACAAAAATTTCAAAGGGGTACGCCTTTGCATTTTTACTCAATTTTTCACCGAAAACTCAAAGGGGTACCCCCTCGCATTTTGGCTACGTTTTTCACCAAAAACTCAATGGAGTACCCCTTTGCATTTTGTCTCAATTTTTCAATGAAAAACTCAAAGGGGTACCAATTTGCATTTTTGCTGAAAATTTCATTAAAAACTAAAAGGGGGACCTCTTTGCATTTTGCCTCAGTTTTTCACCAAAAATTCCAAAGGGTACCCCTTTGCATTTTGGCTTATTTTTTCACCTGAAACTCACAGGGGTACCCATTTGCAATTTAGCTCAGTTTTTCACAAAAAACACAAAGGGGTACCCCTTTGGATTTTGTCTCAATTTTTCACCAAAAACTCAAAGGGGAACGAATTTGCATTTTGGCTTAGTTTTTCACCAATAACTCCTAGGGGAACGAATTTGCATTTTGGCTTAGTTTTTCACCTAAAACTCATAGGGGTATCCCTTTGTAATTTTGCTCAGTTTTTTCACAAATAACTCAAAGGGGTACCCCTTTACATTTTGGCTCAGTTTTTTACCAAAAACTAAAAGGGGTACCCCTATGGATTTTATCTCAGTTTTTCACCAAAAACTCAATGGGATACCCCTTTACATTTTGTCTCAATTTTTCACCGAAAAACTCTAAGGTGTATCCCTTTGCATTTTTGTCTCAGATTTCACCAAAAACTCAAAGGGTACCCCTTAGTATTTTTGCTCAATGTTTCATAAAAAACTCAAAGGGGTACCACTTTGAATTTTTGCTTAGTTTTTCAGAAAAAACTCAAAGGGGTACCCCTTTGCATTTTGCCTCATTTTTTCACATAAAATTCAAAGGAGTAACCTATTGCATTTTTATTCAATTTTCACCGAAAACTCAAATGTGTACACCCTCGCATTTTGGCTCAGTTTTTCACCAAAAACTCAATGGGGTACCCCTTTGCAATTTGTCTCAATTATTCAACGAAAAACTCAAAGGGATACCAATTTGCATTTTTGCTGAGAATTTCACCAAAAACTCAAAAGGGTACCCCTTTACATTTTGGCTCAGTTTTTCACCTAATACTCGCAGGGGTACCCCTTTACAATTTAGCTTAGTTTTTAACAAAAAAACTGAAGGGGTACCCCATTACATTGTGCCTCAATTTTTTACCAAAAACTGAAAGGGGTACTCCATTGCGTTTTTACTCAATTTTCACCGAAAACTCAAAGGGGTACCCCCTCGCTTTTTGGCTCAGTTTTTAACCAAAAACTCGATGGGGTACCCATTTGCATTTTGTCTCAATTTTTCAATGAAAAATTCAAAGGGGTACCAATTTGCATTTTTGCTTAGGATTTCACCAAAAACTCAAAGGGGTACCCCTTTGCATTTTGCCTCAGTTTTTCACTTAAAACTCCAAGGGGTACCCCTTTGCATTTTGGCTCAGTTTTTCACCTCAAACTCACAAGGTTACCCCTTTGTAATTTTGCTCAGTTTTTCACAAAATACTCAAAGAGGTACCCCTTTGCATTTTTGCTGAGTTTTTTACAAAAAAACTCAAATGGGTACCCCTTTGGATTTTGTCTCAGTTTTTCACCAAAAACTCAATGGAATACCCCTTTACATATTGTCTCAATTTTTAACCGAAAAACTAAAAGTGGTACCCCTTTGCATTTGTGTTCAGTTTTTCAAAAAAAACTGAAGGGGTACCCCTTTGCATTTTTCCATAGTTTTTCACCAAAAATTCAAAGGGGTACCCCTTTTAAATTTTACTCAATTTTTCAATGAAAACTCAAAGGTGTATGCCCTCGCATTTTGGGTCAATATTTCACCAAAAACTCAATGTGGTAACCCTTTGCATTTTGTCTCAATTTTCAAACAAAAAACTCAAAGGGGTACCAATTTGTATTTTTGTTGAAGATTTCAACCAAAACTCAAAGGGGTAACCCTTTGCATTTTGCCTTAGTTTTCACCAAAAACTCCAAGGGGTATCCTTTTACATTTTGGCTTAGTTTTTCCCCTAAAACTCACAGGGGTAAGCCTTTGCAAATTTGCTCAGTTTTTCACAAAAAACTCAAAGGGGTACCCCTTTGTATTTTTGCTCAGTTTTTCACCAAAAATTCAAAGGAGTACCCCTTTGGATTTTATCTAAGTTTTTCACCAAAAACTCAACGGGATACCCCTTTACATTTTGTTTCAATTTTTCATCGAAAAATTCAAATGGGTATCCCTTTGTATTTTTGCTCAGTTTTCACCAAAAACTTAAAGGGGTACCATATTGTATTTTTGCTTAGTTTTTCTCAAAAAACTCAAAGGGGCACCCCTTTGCATTTTTGCTCAGTTTTTCAGAAAAAACTCAAGGGGTACCCCTTTGCATTTTGCCTTAGTTTTTTACAAAAATTTCAAAGGGGTACGCCTTTGCATTTTTACTCAATTTTTCACCGAAAACTCAAAGGGGTACCCCCTCGCATTTTGGCTACGTTTTTCACCAAAAACTCAATGGAGTACCCCTTTGCATTTTGTCTCAATTTTTCAATGAAAAACTCAAAGGGGTACCAATTTGCATTTTTACTGAAAATTTCATTAAAAATTAAAAGGGGGACCTCTTTGCATTTTGCCTCAGTTTTTCACCAAAAATTCCAAAGGGTACCCCTTTGCATTTTGGCTTATTTTTTCACCTGAAACTCACAGGGGTACCCATTTTCAATTTAGCTCAGTTTTTCACAAAAAACACAAAGGGGTACCCCTTTGTATTTTTACTCAGTTTTTCACAAAAAAATCAAAGGGGTACCCCTTTGTATTTTTGCTCAGTTTTTCAAAAAAAACTCAAGGGTGTACCCCTTTTCATTTTACTTAAGTTTTTGACAAAAAATTCAAAGGGGTATCCCTTTGAATTTTTACTCAATTTTTCACCAAAAACTCAAAGGGGTACCCCCTCGCATTTTGGCTCAAATTTTCATCAAAAACTCAATGTGGTAACGCTTTGCATTTTGTCTCAATTTTTAAACAAAAAACTCAAAGGGGTACCAATTTCCATTTTTTTTTTAGGATTTCTGCAAAAACTCAAAGGGGTACCCCTTTGCATATTGCCTCAGTTTTTCACCAATAACTCCCAGGGGAACGAATTTGCATTTTGGCTTAGTTTTTCACCTAAAACTCATAGGGGTATCCCTTTGTAATTTTGTTCAGTTTTTTCACAAATAACTCAAAGGGGTACCCCTTTGCATTTTGGCTCAGTTTTTTACCAAAAACTAAAAGGGGTACCCCTATGGATTTTATCTCAGTTTTTCACCAAAAACTCAATGGGATACCCCTTTACATTTTGTCTAAATTTTTCACCGAAAAACTCTAAGGTGTATCCTTTTGCATTTTTTCTCAGATTTCACCAAAAACTCAAAGGGTACCCCTTAGTATTTTTGCTCAATGTTTCATAAAAAACTAAAAGGGGTACCACTTTGAATTTTTGCTTAGTTTTTCAGAAAAAACTCAAAGGGGTACCCCTTTGCATTTTGCCTCATTTTTTCACATAAAATTCAAAGGAGTAACCTATTGCATTTTTATTCAATTTTCACCGAAAACTCAAATGTGTACACCCTCGCATTTTGGCTCAGTTTTTCACCAAAAACTCAATGGGGCACTCCTTTGCAATTTGTCTCAATTATTCAACAAAAAACTCAAAGGGATACCAATTTGCATTTTTGCTGAGAATTTCACCAAAAACTCAAAGGGGTACCCCTTTACATTTTGGCTCAGTTTTTCACCTAATACTCGCAGGGGTACCCCTTTACAATTTAGCTTAGTTTTTAACAAAAAAACTCAAGGGGTACCCCATTACATTGTGCCTCAATTTTTTACCAAAAACTGAAAGGGGTACTCTATTGCATTTTTACTCAATTTTCACCGAAAACTCAAAGGGGTACCCCCTCGCTTTTTGGCTCAGTTTTTAACCAAAAACTCGATGGGGTACCCATTTGCATTTTGTCTCAATTTTTCAATGAAAAACTCAAAGGGGTACCAATTTGCATTTTTGCTTAGGATTTCACCAAAAAATCAAAGGGGTACCCCTTTGCATTTTGCCTCAGTTTTTCACTTAAAACTCCAAGGGGTACCCCTTTGCATTTTGGCTCAGTTTTTCACCTAAAACTCACAAGGTTACCCCTTTGTAATTTTGCTCAGTTTTTCACAAAATACTCAAAGAGGTACCCCTTTGCATTTTTGCTGAGTTTTTTACAAAAAAACTCAAATGGGTACCCCTTTGGATTTTATCTCAGTTTTTCACCAAAAACTCAATGGAATACCCCTTTACATATTGTCTCAATTTTTAACCGAAAAACTAAAAGTGGTACCCCTTTGCATTTGTGTTCAGTTTTTCAAAAAAAAACTGAAGGGGTACCCCTTTGCATTTTTCCATAGTTTTTCACCAAAAATTCAAAGGGGTACCACTTTTAAATTTTACTCAATTTTTCACCGAAAACTCAAAGGTGTATGCCCTCGCATTTTGGCTCAATATTTCACCAAAAACTCAATGTGGTAACCCTTTGCATTTTGTCTCAATTTTCAAACAAAAAACTCAAAGGGGTACCAATTTGTATTTTTGTTGAGGATTTCAACCAAAACTCAAAGGGGTAACCCTTTGCATTTTGCCTTAGTTTTCACCAAAAACTCCAAGGGGTATCCTTTTACATTTTGGCTTAGTTTTTCCCCTAAAACTCACAGGGGTAAGCCTTTGCAAATTTGCTCAGTTTTTCACAAAAAACTCAAAGGGGTACCCCTTTGTATTTTTGCTCAGTTTTTCAACAAAAATTCAAAGGAGTACCCCTTTGGATTTTATCTAAGTTTTTCACCAAAAACTCAACGGGATACACCTTTACATTTTGTTTCAATTTTTCATTGAAAAATTCAAATGGGTATCCCTTTGTATTTTTGCTCAGTTTTCACCAAAAACTTAAAGGGGTACCATATTGTATTTTTGCTTAGTTTTTCTCAAAAAACTCAAAGGGGTACCCCTTTGCATTTTTACTCAGTTTTTCAGAAAAAACTCAAGGGGTACCCCTTTGCATTTTGCCTTAGTTTTTTACAAAAATTTCAAAGGGGTACGCCTTTGCATTTTTACTCAATTTTTCACCGAAAACTCAAAGGGGTACCCCCTCGCATTTTGGCTACGTTTTTCACCAAAAACTCAATGGAGTACCCCTTTGCATTTTGTCTCAATTTTTCAATGAAAAACTCAAAGGGGTACCAATTTGCATTTTTGCTGAAAATTTCATTAAAAACTAAAAGGGGGACCTCTTTGCATTCTGCCTCAGTTTTTCACCAAAAATTCCAAAGGGCACCCCTTTGCATTTTGGCTTATTTTTTCACCTGAAACTCACAGGGGTACCCATTTGCAATTTAGCTCAGTTTTTCACAAAAAACACAAAGGGGTACCCCTTTGTATTTTTACTCAGTTTTTCACAAAAAAATCAAAGGGGTACCCCTTTGTATTTTTGCTCAGTTTTTCAAAAAAAAACTCAAGGGTGTACCCCTTTTCATTTTACTTTAGTTTTTGACAAAAAATTCAAAGGGGTATCCCTTTGAATTTTTACTCAATTTTTCACCAAAAACTCAAAGGGGTACCCCCTCGCATTTTGGCTCAAATTTTCATCAAAAACTCAATGTGGTAACGCTTTGCATTTTGTCTCAATTTTTAAACAAAAAACTCAAAGGGGTACCAATTTCCATTTTTTTTAGGATTTCTGCAAAAACTCAAAGGGGTACCCCTTTGCATTTTGGCTTATTTTTTCACCTGAAACTCACAGGGGTACCCATTTGCAATTTAGCTCAGTTTTTCACAAAAAACTCAAAGGGGTACCCCTTTGCATTTTGCCTCATTTTTTCACATAAAATTCAAAGGAGTAACCTATTGCATTTTTATTCAATTTTCACCGAAAACTCAAATGTGTACACCCTAGCATTTTGGCTCAGTTTTTCACCAAAAACTCAATGGGGTACCCCTTTGCAATTTGTCTCAATTATTCAACGAAAAACTCAAAGGGATACCAATTTGCATTTTTGCTGAGAATTTCACCAAAAACTCAAAGGGGTACCCCTTTACATTTTGGCTCAGTTTTTCACCTAATACTCGCAGGGGTACCCCTTTGCAATTTAGCTCAGTTTTTCACAAAAAACTCAAGGGGTACCCCTTTACATTGTGTCTCAATTTTTTACCAAAAACTTAAAGGGGTACTCCATTGCATTTTTACTCAATTTTCACCGAAAACTCAAAGGGGTACCCCTTCGCATTTTGGCTCAATTTTTAACCAAAAACTCGATGGGGTACCCCTTTGCATTTTGTCTCAATTTTTCAATGAAAAACTCAAAGGGTTACCAATTTGCATTTTTGCATAGTATTTCACCAAAAACTCAAAGGGGTACCCCTTTGCATTTTGCCTCAGTTTTTCACTTAAAACTCCAAGGGGTACCCCTTTGCATTTTGGCTTAGTTTTTCACCTAAAATGCACAGGGTTACCCCTTTTTAATTTTGCTCAGTTTTTCACATAATACTCAAAGAGGTACCCATTTGCATTTTTGCTCAGTTTTTTACAAGAAAACTCAAATGGGTACCCCTTTGGATTTTTTCTCAGTTTTTCACCAAAAACTCAATGGGATACCCCTTTACATATTGTCTCAATTTTTAACCGAAAAACTAAAAGGGGTACCCCTTTTCATTTGTGCTCAGTTTTTCAGAAAAAACTGAAGGGGGTACCCCTTTGCATTTTGCCACAGTTTTTCACCAAAAATTCAAAGGGGTATCCTTTTACATTTTGCCTTCGTTTTCACCAAAAACTACAAGGGGTATCCTTTTACATTTTGCCTTAGTTTTCACCAAAAACTCCAAGGGGTACCCCTTTGCATATTTGCTCAGTTTTCACCAAAAACTCAATGGGGTACCCCTTTGTATTTTTTCTCAATTTTTCAACAACAAACTCAAAGGTGTACCAATTTGCATTTTGCCTCAGTTTTTCACCAAAAATTCAAAGGGGTAACCCTTTAATTTTTGGCTCAGTTTTTCACCTAAAACTCATAGGGGTTACCCTTTGCAATTTTTCTCAAATTTTCATAAAAAACTCAAAGGGGTACCCCTTTGCATTTTTGCTCAGTTTTTCACCAAAAACTCAAAGGGGTACCCCCTTGGATTTTATCTCAGTTTTTCACCAAAAACTCAATGGGATACCCCTTTACAATTTGTTTCAATTTTTCATCGAAAAATTCAAATGGGTATCCCTTTGTATTTTTGCTCAGTTTTCACCAAAAACTTAAAGGGGTACCATATTGTATTTTTGCTTAGTTTTTCTCAAAAAACTCAAAGGGGTACCCCTTTGCATTTTTGCTCAGTTTTTCAGAAAAAACTCAAGGGGTACCCCTTTGCATTTTGCCTTAGTTTTTTACAAAAATTTCAAAGGGGTACGCCTTTGCATTTTTACTCAATTTTTCACCGAAAACTCAAAGGGGTACCCCCTCGCATTTTGGCTACGTTTTTCACCAAAAACTCAATGGAGTACCCCTTTGCATTTTGTCTCAATTTTTCAATGAAAAACTCAAAGGGGTACCAATTTGCATTTTTGCTGAAAATTTCATTAAAAACTAAAAGGGGGACCTCTTTGCATTTTGCCTCAGTTTTTCACCAAAAATTCCAAAGGGTACCCCTTTGCATTTTGGCTTATTTTTTCACCTGAAACTCACAGGGGTACCCATTTGCAATTTAGCTCAGTTTTTCACAAAAAACACAAAGGGGTACCCCTTTGGATTTTGTCTCAATTTTTCACCAAAAACTCAAAGGATACTCATTTACATTTTGTCTCAATTTTTCATCGAAAAACTCAAAGGGGTATCCCTTTGCATTTTTGCTCAGATTTCACCAAAAACTCAAAGGGTACCCCTTTGTATTTTTGCTCAGTTTTTCACAAAAAAATTAAAGGGGTACCCCTTTGTATTTTTTCTCAAATTTTCAGAAAAAACTCAAGGGTGTACCCTTTTGCATTTTGCTTCAGTTTTTGACATAAAATTCAAAGGGGTACCCCTTTGAATTTTTACTCAATTTCTCACCAAAAACTCAAAGGGGTAACCCCTCGCATTTTGGCTTAATTTTTCATCAAAAACTCAATGTAGTAACCCTTTGCATTTTTTCTCAATTTTAAACATATACAATCAAAGGGGTACCAATTTCCATTTTTTTTAGGATTTCTACAAAAACTCAAAGGGGTTGCCCTTTGCATTTTGCCTTAGTTTTTCATCAAAAACTCCTAGGGGAACCACTTTGCATTTTGGCTCAGTTTTTCACCTAAAATTCATAGGGGTATCCCTATGGATTTTATCTCAGTTTTTCACCAAAAACTCAATGGGATAGCCCTTTAAATTTTTTCTCAATTTTTCACCGAAAAACTCAAAGGTGTATCCCTTTGCATTTTTTCTTAGATTTCACCAAAAACACAAAGGGTACCCCTTAGTATTTTTGCTCAATTTTTCACAAAAAAACTCAAAGGGGTACCTCTTTGAATTTTTGCTCAGTTTTTCAGAAAAAAGCTCAAGAGGGTACCCCTTTGCATTTTGCCTCATTTTTTCACATAAAATTCAAAGGAATAACCTATTACATTTTTATTCAATTTTCACCAAAAACTCAAATGTGTACACCCTCACATTTTGGCTCAGTTTTTGACCAAAAACTCAATGGGGTACCCCTTCGCATTTTGTCTCAATTATTCAATGAAAAACTGAAAGGGATACCAATTTGCATTTTTGCTAAGAATTTCACCAAAAACTCCAAGGGGTACCCCTTTACATTTTGGCTCAGTTTTTCACCTAAAACTCGCAGGGGTACCCCTTTGCAATTTAGCTCAAATTTTCACAAAAAAACTCAAAGGGGTACCCCTTTGCATTTTTGCTCAGTTTTTCACCAAAAACTCAAAGGGTTACCCCTTTGGATTTTGTCTCAGTTTTTCACTAAAAACTCAATGGGATACCCATTTACATTTTGTCTCAATTTTTCACCGAAAAACTCAAAGGGGTATCCCTTTGCATTTTTGCTCAGATTTCACCAAAAACTCAAAGGGTGCCCCTTTGTATTTTTACTCAGTTTTTCACAAAAAAATCAAAGGGGTACCCCTTTGTATTTTTGCTCAGTTTTTCAAAAAAAACTCAAGGGTGTACCCCTTTTCATTTTACTTTAGTTTTTGACAAAAAATTCAAAGGGGTATCCCTTTGAATTTTTACTCAATTTTTCACCAAAAACTCAAAGGGGTACCCCCTCGCATTTTGGCTCAAATTTTCATCAAAAACTCAATGTGGTAACGCTTTGCATTTTGTCTCAATTTTTAAACAAAAAACTCAAAGGGGTACCAATTTCCATTTTTTTTGAGGATTTCTGCAAAAACTCAAAGGGGTACCCCTTTGCATATTGCCTCAGTTTTTCACCAATAACTCCCAGGGGAACGAATTTGCATTTTGGCTTAGTTTTTCACCTAAAACTCATAGGGGTATCCCTTTGTAATTTTGCTCAGTTTTTTCACAAATAACTCAAAGGGGTACCCCTTTGCATTTTGGCTCAGTTTTTTACCAAAAATTAAAAGGGGTACCCCTATGGATTTTATCTCAGTTTTTCACCAAAAACTCAATAGGATACCCCTTTACATTTTGTCTCAATTTTTCACCGAAAAACTCTAAGGTGTATCCCTTTGCATTTTTTCTCAGATTTCACCAAAAATTCAAAGGGTACCCTTTACTATTTTTGCTCAATGTTTCATAAAAAACTCAAAGGGGTACCACTTTGAATTTTTGCTTAGTTTTTCAGAAAAAAACTCAAAGGGGTACCCCTTTGCATTTTGCCTCATTTTTTCACATAAAATTCAAAGGAGTAACCTATTGCATTTTTATTCAATTTTCACCGAAAACTCAAATGTGTACACCCTCGCATTTTGGCTCAGTTTTTCACCAAAAACTCAATGGGGTACCCCTTTGCAATTTGTCTCAATTATTCAACGAAAAACTCAAAGGGATACCAATTTGCATTTTTGCTGAGAATTTCACCAAAAACTCAAAGGGTTACCCCTTTACATTTTGACTCAGTTTTTCACCTAATACTCGCAGGGGTACCCCTTTACAATTTAGCTTAGTTTTTCACAAAAAAACTCAAGGGGTACCCCATTACATTGTGCCTCAATTTTTTACCAAAAACTGAAAGGGGTACTCCATTGCATTTTTACTCAATTTTCACCGAAAACTCAAAGGGGTACCCCTTCGCTTTTTGGCTCAGTTTTTAACCAAAAACTCGATGGGGTACCCATTTGCATTTTGTCTCAAATTTTCAATGAAAAACTCAAAGGGGTACCAATTTGCATTTTTGCTTAGGATTTCACCAAAAACTCAAAGGGGTACCCCTTTGCATTTTGCCTCAGTTTTTCACTTAAAACTCCAAGGGGTACCCCTTTGCATTTTGGCTCAGTTTTTCACCTAAAACTCACAAGGTTACCCCTTTGTAATTTTGCTCAGTTTTTCACAAAATACTCAAAGAGGTACCCCTTTGCATTTTTGCTGAGTTTTTTACAAAAAAACTCAAATGGGTACCCCTTTGGATTTTGTCTCAGTTTTTCACCAAAAACTCAATGGAATACCCCTTTACATATTGTCTCAATTTTTAACCGAAAAACTAAAAGTGGTACCCCTTTGCATTTGTGTTCAGTTTTTCAAAAAAAACTGAAGGGGTACCCCTTTGCATTTTTCCATAGTTTTTCACCAAAAATTCAAAGGGGTACCCCTTTTAAATTTTACTCAATTTTTCACCGAAAACTCAAAGGTGTATGCCCTCGCATTTTGGCTCAATATTTCACCAAAAACTCAATGTGGTAACCCTTTGCATTTTGTCTCAATTTTCAAACAAAAAACTCAAAGGGGTACCAATTTGTATTTTTGTTGAGGATTTCAACCAAAACTCAAAGGGGTAACCCTTTGCATTTTGCCTTAGTTTTCACCAAAAACTCCAAGGGGTATCCTTTTACATTTTGGCTTAGTTTTTCCCCTAAAACTCACAGGGGTAAGCCTTTGCAAATTTGCTCAGTTTTTCACAAAAAACTCAAAGGGGTACCCCTTTGTATTTTTGCTCAGTTTTTCACCAAAAATTCAAAGGAGTACCCCTTTGGATTTTATCTCAGTTTTTCACCAAAAACTCAACGGGATACCCCTTTACATTTTGTCCTAAGTTTTCACCAAAAAACACCAAGGGGTACCCCTTTTCATATTTGCTCAGTTTTCACCAAAAACTCAATGGGGTACCCCTTTGTATTTTCTCTCAATTTTTCAACAACAAACTCAAAGGTGTACCAATTTGCATTTTGCCTCAGTTTTTCACAAAAAATTCCAAGGGGTACCCGATTTTTGGCTCAGTTTTTCACCTAAAACTCATAGGGGTTACCCTTTGCAATTTTCCTTAATTTTTCATAAAAAACTCAAAGGGGTACCACTTTGCATTTTTGCTCAGTTTTTCACCAAAAACTCAATGGGACACCCCTTTACATTTTGTTTCAATTTTTCATCGAAAAATGCAAACGGGTATCCCTTTGTATTTTTGCTCAGTTTTCACCAAAAACTTAAAGGGGTACCACATTGTGTTTTTGCTTAGCTTTTCACAAAAATCTCAAAGGGGTACCCCTTTGCATTTTTGCTCAGTTTTTCAGAAAAAACTTAAGGGGTACCCCTTTGCATTTTGCCTCAGTTTTTTACAAAAATTTCAAAGGAGTACGCCTTTGCATTTTTACTCAATTTTTCACCGAAAACTCAAAGGGGTACCCCCTCGCATTTTGGCTCATTGTTTCACCAAAAACTCAATGGGGTAACCCTTTGCATTTTCTCTTAAGTTTTCAACGAAAAACTCAAAGTGGTACCAATTTGCATTTTTGCTGAGGATTTTACCAAAAAATCAAAGGGGTACCCCTTTGCATTTTGCCTCAGTTTTTCTTCAAAAACTCCAAGGGGTACCCCTTTGTCTTTATGCTGAATTTTCCACCAAAAATTCACAGGGGCACCCCTTTGCAATTTTGCTCAGTTTTTCACAAAAAAGTCAAAGGAGTACCCCTTTGCATTTTGCACCAGTTTTTCACCAAAAACTCAGAGGGGGTACTCCTTTGCATTTTCGCTCAATTTTTCACCGAAAACTCAAAGGGGTACCCCGTCGCATTTTGTCTCAATTTTTCACCAAAAACTCAATGTGGTAACCCTTTGATTTTTGTGTCAATATTTTAACAAAAAATTCAAAAAGGTACCCCTTTGCATTTTACCTCAATTTTTCAACAAAAACTCCAAGGGGTATCCTTTGTATTTTGGCTCAGTTTTTCACCTAAAACTCGCAGGGGTACCCTTTCCAATTTTGCTCAGTTTTTCACAAAAAACTCAAAGGGGCACCCCTTTTCATTTTTTTCAGCTTTTCACCAAGAACTCAAATGAGTACCCCTGTTGATTTTGTCTCAGTTTTTCACCAAAAACTCAATGGGATACCCCTTTATATTTTGTCCTAATTTTTCACCAAAAAAATCAAAGAGGTACCCCTTTGCATTTTTGCTCAGTTTTCACCAAAATATCAAAGGGGTACCCCTTCGTATTTTTGCTCAATTTTTCACAAAAATTTAAAAGGTGTAGCCTTTTTCATTTTTGGTCAGTTTTTCAGAAAAAACTCAAGTGGGTTTCCCTTTACATTTTGACTCAGTTTTTCACAAAAAACTCGAAGGGGTACCCCATTGCATTTTTACTCAATTTTTCACCGAAAACTCAATGGGGTACCCCCTCACATTTTGGCTCAAATTTTCATCAAAAACTCAATGGGGTACCCCTTTGCATTTTTTCTCAGATTTCACACAAAACTCAAAGGGTACCTCTTTGTAATTTTGCTCAGTTTTCACAAAAAACTCAAAATGCTAGCACTTTGCATTTTGCCTTAGTTTTTCACCAACAACTCCATGGGGTACCCCTTTGTGTTTTATCTTAGTTTTTCACCAAAAACTCATAGGGGCATCCCTTTGCAATTTTGCTCAGTTTTTCACAAAAAAGTCAAAGGGGTACCCCTTTACATTTTACCCCAGTTTTTCACCAAAAACTCAAAGGGGTACAACTTTGTATTTTTGCTCAGATTTTCAAAGTAAAACTCAATGGGGTACGCCTTTGTATTTTTGCTCATTTTTCACCAAAACATCAAAGGGGTACCGCTTTGTATTTTTGCTCAGATTTTCACAAAAAACTCAAAGGGGTAGCCCTTTGCAATTTTGCTCACTTTTTCAGAAAAAACTCAAAGAGGTACCTTTTAAATTTTTAATCAATTTTACACCGAAAACTCAAAGATGTACACCTTCGCATTTTGGCTCAAATTTTTCAACAAAAAACTCAAAGGGGTACCAATTTGCATTTTTGCTGAGGATTTTTATAAAAACTCAAAGGGGTACCCCTTTGCATTTTATCTGAGTTTTTCACCAAAACTCTAAGGGGTACCCCTTTGCATTTTGGCTCATTTTATCACCTAAAACTCATAGGGGCACCCCTTTGCAATTTTGCTCAGTTTTTCACAAAAGACTCAAACGGGAACCCCTTTGCATTTTTGCTCAGTTTTTTACAAAAAACTCAAAGGGGTACCCCTTTGAATTTTGTCTCAGTTTTTCACCAAAAACTCAATGGGATTCCCCTTTATATTTTGTCTCAATTTTTCATCGACAAACTCAATGGGGTGTTCCTTTGCATTTTTGCTCAGATTTCACCTAAAACTCACAGGGTTACCCCTTTGTAATTTTGCTCAGTTTTTCACAAAATACTCAAAGAGGTACCCCTTTGCATTTTTGCTCAGTTTTTTACAAAAAAAACTCAAATGGGTACCCCTTTGGATTTTGTCTCAGTTTTTCACCAAAAACTCAATGGAATACCCCTTTACATATTGTCTCAATTTTTAACCGAAAAACTAAAAGTTGTACCCCTTTGCATTTGTGCTCAGTTTTTCAGAAAAAACTGAAGGGGGTAACCCTTTGAATTTTGCCGTAGTTTTTCACCAAAAATTCAAAGGGGTACCCCTTTTAAATTTTTCTCAATTTTTCACCGAAAACTCAAAGGTGTACACCCTCGCATTTTGCCTCATTTTTTCACCAAAAACTCAATGTGGTAACCATTTGCATTTTGTCTCAATTTTCCAACAAAAAACTCAAAGGGGTACCAATTTGTATTTTTGCTGAGGATTTCAACCAAAACTCAAAGGGGTACCCCTTTGCATTTTGCCTTAGTTTTCACCAAAAACTCCAAGGGGTATCCTTTTACATTTTGCCTCAGTTTTTCAACTAAAACTCACAGGGATACCCCTTTGCATTTTTGCTCAGTTTTTCATAAAAAACTCAAAGGGGTACCCCTTTGTATTTTTGCTCAGTTTTTCACAAAAAATTCAAAGGCGTACCCCTTTGGATTTTATCTTAGTTTTTCACCAAAAACTCAATGGGATACCCCTTTACATTTTGTCCTAATTTTTCACCAAAAAACACCAAGGGGTACCCCTTTTCATATTTGCTCAGTTTTAACCAAAAACTCAATGGGGTACCCCTTTGTATTTTCTCTCAATTTTTCAACAACAAACTCAAAGGTGTACCAATTTGCATTTTGCCTCCGTTTTTCACCTAATACTCATAGTGGTTACCCTTTGCAATTTTTCTCAATTTTTCATAAAAAACTCAAAGGGGTACCACTTTGTATTTTTGCTCAGTTTTTCACCAAAAACTCAAAGGGGTACCCCCTTGGATTTTATCTCAGTTTTTCACCAAAAACTCAATGGGATACCCCTTTACATTTTGTTTCAATTTTTCATCGAAAAATTCAAACCGGTATCCCTTTGTATTTTTGCTCAGTTTTCACCAAAAACTTAAAGGGGTACCACATTGCATTTTTGCTCAGTTTTTCAGAAAAAACTCAAGGGGTACCCCTTTGCATTTTGCCTCAGTTTTTTACAAAAATTTCAAAGGAGTACGCCTTTGCATTTTTACTCAATTTTTCACCGAAAACTCAAAGGGGTACCCTCTCGCATTTTGGCTCATTTTTTCACCAAAAACTCAATGGGGTAACCCTTTGCATTTTATCTTAAGTTTTCAAAGAAAAACTTAAAGTGGTACCAATTTGCATTTTTGCTGAGGATTTTACCAAAAACTCAAAGGGGTAGCCCTTTGCATTTTGCCTTAGTTTTTCTTCAAAAACTCCAAGGGGTACCCCTTTGTCTTTATGCTGATTTTTTCACCAAAAACTCACAGGGGCACCCCTTTGCAATTTTGCTCAGTTTTTCACAAAAAAGTCAAAGGAGTACCCCTTTGCATTTTGCCCCAGTTTTTCACCAAAAACTCAAAGGTGGTACTCCTTTGCATTTTCTCTCAATTTTTCACCGAAAACTTAAAGGGGTACCCTGTCGCATTTTGGCTCAATTTTTCACCAAAAACTCAATGTGGTAACCCTTTGCATTTTGTCTCAATATTTTAACAAAAAATTCAAAAAGGTACCAATTTGCATTTTTGCTGAGGATTTCAACAAAAACTCAAAGGGGTACCCCTTTGCATTTTACCTAAATTTTTCACCAAAAACACCAAAGGGTATCCTTTGTATTTTGGCTCAGTTTTTCACCTAAAACTCATAGGGGTACTCTTTGCAATTTTGATCAGTTTTTCACAAAAAACTCAAAGGGGCACCCCTTTGCTTTTTTTTTTTCAGTTTTTCACCAAAAACTCAAAGGAGTACCCCTGTTGATTTTGTCTCAGTTTTTCACCAAAAACTCAATGGGATACCCCGTTATATTTTTGTCCTAATTTTTCACCGAAAAAATCAAAGAGGTACCCCTTTGCATTTTTGCTCAGTTTTCACCAAAAACTCAAAGGGGTACCCCTTTGTATTTTGCTCAATTTTTCAAAAAAATTAAAAAGGTGTAGCCTTTTCATTTTGGTCACTTTTTCAGAAAAAACTCAAGTGGGTTTCCCTTTACATTTTGACTCAGTTTTTCACCAAAACTCGAAGGGGTACCCCATTGCATTTTTACTCAATTTGTCACCGAAAACTCAATGGGGTACCCCTTCACATTTTGTCTCAGATTTTCACCAAAAACTCAATGGGGGTACCTTTTTGCATTTTTTTCTCAGATTTCACACAAAACTCAAAGTGTACCTGCTTTGTAATTTTGCTCAGTTTTCAAAAAAAAAAACTCAAATGGTAGCACTTTGCATTTTGCCTTAGTTTTCACCAACAACTCCAAGGGGTACCCCTTTATGTTTTATCTTAGTTTTTCACCAAAAACTCACAGGGGCATCCCTTTGCAATTTTGCTCAGTTTTTCACAAAAAAGTCAAAGGGGTACCCCTTTACATTTTACCCCAGTTTTTCACCAAAAACTCAAATGGTACAACTTTGTATTTTTGCTCAGATTTTCAAAGAAAAACTCAAAAGGGTACCCCTTTGTATTTTTGCTCATTTTTCACCAAAACTTCAAAGGGGTGCTGCTTTGTATTTTTGCTCAGATTTTCACAAAAAACTCAAAGGGGTACCCCTTTGCATTTTTGCTCTGTTTGTCAGAAAAAAACTCAAAGGGGGGTAGCCTTTTAAATTTTTAATCAATTTTTCACCGAAAACTCAAAGATGTACACCCTCGCATTTTGGCTCAAAATTTCAACAAAAAACTCAAAGGGGTACCAATTTGCATTTTGCTGAGGATTTTTATAAAAACTCAAAAGGATACCCCTTTGCATTTTATCTGAGTTTTTCACCAAAAACTCTAAGTGGTACCCCTTTGCATTTTGGCTCAGTTTATCACCTAAAACTCATAGGGGTACCGCTTTGCAATTTTGCTCAGTTTCTCACAAAGACTCAAACGGGAACCCCTTTGCATTTTTGCTCAGTTTTTTACAAAAAACTCAAAGGGGTACCCCTTTAGATTTTGTCTCAGTTTTTCACCAAAAACTCAATGGGATTTCCCCTTTATATTTTTTATCAATTTTTCATCGAAAAACTCATGGGGTGTTTCTTTGCATTTTTTCTCATATTTCACCTAAAACTCACAGGGTTACCCCTTTGTAATTTTGCTCAGTTTTTCACAAAATACTCAAAGAGGTACCCCTTTGCATTTTTGCTCAGTTTTTTACAAAAAAACTCAAATGGGTACCCCTTTTGATTTTGTCTCAGTTTTTCACCAAAAAGTCAATGGAATACCCCTTTACATATTGTCTCAATTTTTAACTGAAAAACTAAAGTGGTACCCCTTTGCATTTGTGCTCAGATTTTCAGAAAAAATTGAAGGGGGTACCCTATTGCATTTTGCTACAGTTTTTCACAATAAATTCAAAGAGGGTACCACTTTTAACTTTTACTCAATTTTTCACCGAAAACTCAAAGGTGTATGCCCTCGCATTTTGGCTCAATTTTTCACCAAAAACTCAATGTGGAAACCATTTAGCATTTTGACTCAATTTTCCAACAAAAAAACTCAAGGGGTACCAATTTGTATTTTTGTGAGGATTTCAGACCAAACTCAAAGGGGTACCCCTTGAATTTTGCCTTAGTTTTCACCAAAAACTCCAAGGGGTATCCTTTTACATTTTGGCTCAGTTTTTCACCTAAAACTCACAGGGGTACCCCTTTCCAATTTTGCTCAGTTTTTCACAAAAAACTCAAAGGGGTACCCCTTTGTATTTTTGCTCAGTTTTTCACCAAAAATTCAAAGGCATATCGCTTTGGATTTTATCTCAGTTTTTCACCAAAAACTCAACGGGATATCCCTTTACATTTTGTCCTAATTTTTCACCAAAAAACACCAAGGGGTGCCCCTTTGCATATTTGCTCAGTTTTCACCAAAAACTGAATGGTGTACTCCTTTGTATTTTCTCTCAATTTTTCAACAAAAAACTCAAAGGTGTACCAATTTGCATTTTGCCTCAGTTTTTCACCAAAAATTCGAAGGGGTAACCCTTTGCTTTTTGGCTCAGTTTTTCACCTAAAACTCATAGGGGTTACCCTTTGCAATTTTTCTCAGTTTTTCATAAAAAACTCAAAGGGGTACCACTTTGCATTTTGGCTCAATTTTTCACCAAAAACTCATTGTTGTAACCCTTTGCATTTTGTCTCAAATTTTCACCGAAAAACTCAAAGTAGTATCCCTTTGTATTTTTGCTCAGATTTCACCAAAAACTCAAAGGGTACCCTTTTGTATTTTTGCTCAGATTTTCACAAAAAACTAAAAGGGGTAGCCCTTTGCATTTTGCCCAGTTTTTCAGAAAAAACTAAAGGGGGTATGTAACGACCCGCTCACCGCCTAGTGAATATTGTCCGCTTTGGAGTGCCTGGTAGCTGGGGCCAGGTGTTGCCCACTCCTCACGGGTTTGTTCCTGAGAGGTCCCACGGTGGAGAACACTCCTCAAAACGCGTCCAACAGTGTGGAGGCCTGTCAGTCAGAACAGTTGAGGACCCACGGTGGAGTACACTCCAACTGGCAGTCAGAACAGTCAACCTCGCTGTGGAAACTGTCCGCTTTGGACCGCCTGAACTTGGGCCAGGTACTCAGTCCGCACGGTTTTATTACGCGTCCACTAGGTAGTAAAGCGTTCGTACATATAAAGCCCAGTCACTCTCCCAAGCTAGCCGATGTGGGATATTACAATCCACCCCCCTAGGGGCCCAGCGTCCACGCGGGATCACTGACACACTCGGAGCCCGGGTCGGCTCTGATACCAAATTGTAACGACCCGCTCACCGCCTAGTGAATATTGTCCGCTTTGGAGTGCCTGGTAGCTGGGGCCAGGTGTTGCCCACTCCTCACGGGTTTGTTCCTGAGAGGTCCCACGGTGGAGAACACTCCTCAAAACGCGTCCAACAGTGTGGAGGCCTGTCAGTCAGAACAGTTGAGGACCCACGGTGGAGTACACTCCAACTGGCAGTCAGAACAGTCAACCTCGCTGTGGAAACTGTCCGCTTTGGACCGCCTGAACTTGGGCCAGGTACTCAGTCCGCACGGTTTTATTACGCGTCCACTAGGTAGTAAAGCGTTCGTACATATAAAGCCCAGTCACTCTCCCAAGCTAGCCAATGTGGGATATTACAGGGTACCCCTTTTGCATTTTGCCTCAGTTTTTCATTAAAATGTCAAAGGGGTACCCCTTTAAATTTTTAATCAAATTTTCACCGAAAACACAAATTATTACCCCCTCGCATTTTGGCTCAATTTTTACCAAAAACTCAATGTGGTAACCCTTTGCATTTTGTCTCAATTTAAAAAAAAAACTCAAAGGGGTACCAATTTGTAATTTTGCTGAGGATTTCAAGAAAAACTCAAAGGGGTACCCCTTTGCATTTTGCCTCAGTTTTTCACTAAAAACTCCAAGGGGTATCCCTTTGCATTTTGGCTCAGTTTTTCACCTAAAACTCATTGGGGTACCTCTTTGCAATTTTGATCAGTTTTGTCACAAAAAACTCAAAGGGGTACCCCTTTGTATTTTTGCTCAGTTTTCACCAAAAATTGAAAAGGGTATCCCTTTGTATTTTTGCTCAGTTATTCACAAAAAACTAAAAGGGATACCCCTTTGCATTTTTACTTAGTTTTTCAGAAAAAACTCAAGGGTGGTACCCCTTTACATTTTGACTCAGTTTTTCACCAAAAACTCAAAGGGGTACCCCTTCGCATTTTTACTCAATTTTTCACTGAAAACTAAAAGGGGTACCCCCTCGCATTTTGGCTTAGTTTTTCACAAAAAACTCAATGGGGTAACCCTTTGCATTTTCTCTCAATTGTTCAACAAAAAACTCAAAGGTGTACCAATTTGCATTTTGCCTCAGTTTTTCACCAAAAACTCCAAGGGGTACCCCTTTGCATTTTGGCTCAGTTTTTCACCAAAACTCATAGGGGTAACCCTTTGCAATTTTTCTTAGTTTTTCACAAAAAATTCAAAGGGGTACCCCTTTGGATTTTGTCTCAGTTTTTCACTAAAAACTCAATGGGATACCCCTTTCCATTTTGTCTCAATTGTTTATCGAAAAATTCAAACGGGTATCCCTTTGTATTTTTACTCAGTTTTCACCAAAAACTAAAAGGGGTACCACTTTGTATTTTTGTTCAGTTTTTCACAAAAAAACTCAAAGGGTTACCCCTTTGCATTTTTGATCAGTTTTTCAGAAAAAACTCAAGGGGTACCCCTTTTAATTTTGCCTCAATTTTTCACAAAAAATACAAAGGGGTACACCTTTGCATTTTTACTCAATATTTCACCGAAAACACAAAGGGGTACCACCTCGCATTTTGACTCATTTTTTCACCAAAAACTCAATGGGGTAACCCTTTGCATTTTGTCTAAATTTTTCAATGAAAAACTCAAAGGGGTACCAATTTTCATTTTTGCTGAGGATTTCACCAAAAACTCAAAGGGGTACCCCTTTGCATTTTGCCTCAGTTTTTCTTCAAAAACTCCAAGGGATACCCCTTTATGTTTATGCTCAGGTTTTCACCAAAAACTCAAAGGGGCACCCCTTTGTAATTTTACTCAGTTTTTCGCTAAAAAGTCAAAGGGGTATCCCTTTGCATTTTGCCCAATTTTTTCACCAAAAACTTAAAGCGGTACCCCTCTGCATTTTCGCTAAATTTTTCACCAAAAATTCAAAGGGATACCCCTTTGGATTTTGTCTCAATTTTTCACCAAAAACTCAATGGGATACCCCTTTACATTGTTTCTCAATTTTTCATCGAAAAACCCGAAGGGGTATCCCTTTGTATTTTTGCTCAGATTTCACCAAAAATTCAAAGGGTAACCCTTTGTTTTTTTGCTCTGTTTTTCACAAAAAAACTCAGAGTGGTACCCCTTTGCATTTTCGCTTAGATTTTCGTAAAACAATTATGGGGGTAACCCTTTGCATTTTGCCTCAGTTTTTCACCAAAAATTCATAGGCGTACCCCTTTCAATTTTTACTTAATGTTTCACCGAAAACTCAAATGGGTACCCCCCTCGCATTTTACTCAATTTTCACCAAAAACACAATGTGGTAACCCTTTGCATTTTGTCTCAATATTTTAACAAAAAATTCAAAGGGGTTCCAATTTGCATTTTTACTGAGGATTTAAAAAAAAACTCTAAGGGGTACCTCTTTGTATTTTGCCGCAATTTTTCACGAAAAACTCCAAGGGGTATCACTTTGTATTTTGGCTCCGTTTTTCACCTAAAACTCACAGTGGTACCCTTTGCAATTTTGCTTAGTTTTTCACAAAAACTCAAAGGGGCACCCCTTTGCATTTTGTTTTCAGTTTTTCACCAAAACCTCAAAGGAGTACCCCTTTTGATTTTGTCTCAGTTTTTCACCAAAAACTCAATGGGATACCCCTTTAATTGTTTTCCTAATTTATCACCGAAGATATCAAAGGGGTACCCCTTTGCATTTTTGCTCAGTTTTTACCGAAAATTCAAAGGGGTACCCCTTTGTATTTTTGCTCAGTTTTTCACAAAAATTTAAAAGGGGTACCCCTTTGCATTTTTTGTCAGTTTATCAGAAAAAAATCAAGGGGTTCCCCTTTACATTTTGACCCAGGTTTTCACAAAAAACTCGAAGGGGTACCCCATTGCATTTTTACTCAATTTTTCACCAAAAACACAAAAGGGTACCCTCTCACATTTTGGCTCAGTTTTTCACCAAAAACTCAATGGGGTACCCCTTTGCATTTTGTCTCAGATTTCACAAAAAAACTCAAAGGGTACCCCTTTGTATTTTTGCTCAATTTTCACAAAAAACTCAAAAGGATAGCCTTTTGCATTTTGCCTCAGTTTTTCACCAACAACTCCAAGGGGTACCCATTTGTGTTTTGGCTTAGTTTTTCACCAAAAACTCACAGGGCACCCCGTTGCAATTTTGCTCAGTTTTTCACAAAAAAGTCAAAGGGGTACCCCTTTACATTTTGCTCCAGGTTTTCACCAAAAACTCAAAGGGGAACCGCTTTGTATTTTTGCTCAGATTTTCAAAAAAAAAAAACTCAAAGGGGTACCCCTATACATTTTGTCTCAATTTTTCACCGAAAAACTCAAAGGGATTCCCCTTTGTATTTTTGCTCGATTTTCACCAAAACCTCAAAGGGGTACCACTTTGTATTTTTGCTCAGATTTTCACAAAAAAACTCAAAGGGGTAGCACTTTGTATTTTTGCTCAGTTTTTCAGAAAAAACTCAAAGGGGGTACCCTTTTAAATTTTTAATCAATTTTTCACGGAAAACCCAAAGGGGTACCCCCTCGCATTTTGGCTCAAATTTTCACCAAAAACTCAATGTGGTAACCCTTTGCATTTTGTCTCAATTTTTAAACAAAAAATTCAAAGGGGTACCAATTTGCATTTTTGCTGAGGATTTTTGCAAAAAATTAAAGGGGTATCCCTTTGCATTTTGCCTGAGTTTTTCACCAAAAACTCTAAGGGGTACCCCTTTGCATTTTGGCTCAGTTTATCACCTAAAACCCATTAGGGTATCCCTTTACAATTTTGCTCAGTTTTTAATAAATAACTCAAATGGGTACCCCTTTACATTTTTGCTTATGTTTTCACCAAAAAGTCAAAGGAGTACCCCTTTGGATTTTATCTCAGTTTTTCACTAAAATCTCAATGGGATACCCCTTTACATTTTGTCTCAATTTTTCATCGAAAAACTTAAAGGGGTGCCCCTTTGCATTTTTGCTCAGTTTTCACCAAAAACTCAAAGGGGTACTCCTTTGTATTTTTGCTCAGTTTTTCACAAAAAACTAAAATGTGTACCCCTTTACATTTTTGCTTAATTTTTCAGAAAAAACTCAAGGGGGTACCCATTTTACATTGTGCCTCAGTTTTTTACCAAAAACTTAAAGGGGTACCCGATTGAATTTTTACTCAATTTTTCACCGAAAACTCAAAGTGGTACCCCTCGCATTTTGGCTAAATTTTTCACCAAAAACTCAATGGGGTACCCCTTTGCATTTTATCTCAATTTCTCAATGAAAAACTCAAAGGGGTACCAATTTCCATTTTTGCTGAGGATTTCACCAAAAACTCGAAGGGGTACCCCTTTGCATTTTGCCTCAGTTTTTCACCAAAAACTCAAAGGGGTACCCATATGCATTTTGGCTCAGTTTCTCACCTAAAACTCACAGGGTTAGCCCTTTGCAAATTTGCTCAATTTTTCACAAAAAACTCAAACAGGTACCCCTTTGCTTTTTTGCTCATTTTTTTACAAAAAACTCGAAGCGGTACCCCTTTTGATTTTGTCTTAATTTTTCACCAAAAACTCAATGGCATACCCCTTTACATTTTGTCAAAGGAGTATCCCTTTGGATTTTTGCTCAGATTTCACAAAAAACTCAAAGGGGTACCCCTTACCATTTTTGCTCAGTTTTTCAGAAAAAACACAAGGGGTACCCCTTTGCATTTTGCCTCGATTTTTCACAAAAAATTCAAAAGGGTACTCCTTTCAATTTTTACTTAAATTTTCACCGAAAGCTCAAAGGGGTACCCCCTCGCATTTTGGCTCAATTTTTCACCAAAAACTCATTGTGGTAACCCTTTTCATTTTGTCTCAAATTTTCGCCGAAAAAATCAAAGGGGTATCCCTTTGTATTTTTGCTCAGATTTCACCAAAAACTCAAAGGGTACCCTTTTGTATTTTTGCTCAGTTTTTCACAAAAAACTAAAAGGGGTAGCCCTTTGCATTTTTGCTCAGTTTTTCAGAAAAAACTCAAGGGGCTACCCCTTCGCGTTTTGACTCAGTTTTTCATTAAAAAGTCAAAGGGGTACCCCTTTAAATTTTTACTCAAATTTTCACCGAAAACACGAAGTGGTACCCCCTCTCATTTTGGCTCAATTTTTACCAAAAACTCAATGTGGTAAACCTTTGCATTTTGTCTCAATTTTTCAAGAAAAAAATCAAAGGGGTACCAATTTGCATTTTTGATGTGGATTTCAACAAAAACTCAAAGGGGTACCCCTTTGCATTTTGCCTCAGTTTTTAACTAAAAACTCCAAAGGGTATCCCTTTGCATTTATGCTCAGTTTTTCACCAAAAACTCAAAGGGGTACCCTTTTCCAATTTTGCTCAGTTTTTCACAAAAAACTCAAAGGGGTACCCCTTTGCATTTTTGCTCAGTTCTTCACAAAAAATTCAAAGGGGTACCCCTTTTGATTTTGTCTCAGTTTTTCACCAAACACTTAATGGGATACCCCTTGACATTTAGTCCCAAGTTTTCACCGAAAAACTCAAAGGGGTACCCCTTTGCATTTTTGTTCAGTTTTCACCAGAAACAAAAGGGTATCCCTTTGTATTTTTGCTTAGTTATTCACAAAAAACTAAAAGGGATACCCCTTTTCATTTTTGCTTAGTTTTTTAGAAAAAACTCAAGGGGGTACCCCTTTACATTTTGACTCAGTTTTTCAACAAAAACTCAAAGGGGTACCCCATTGCATTTTTACTCAATTTTTCACCGAAAACTAAAAGGGGTACCCCCTAACATTTTGGCTCAATTTTTCACAAAAAACTCAATTGGGTACCCCTTTTCATTTTCTCTCAATTTTTCAACAAAAAACTCAAAGGTGTACCAATTTCCATTTTACCTCAGTTTTTCACCAAAAACTCAAAGGGGTACCCCTTTTCATTTTGGCTCAGTTTTTCACCTAAAACACATAGGGGTATCCCTTTGCAATTTTTTTTAGTTTTTCACAAAAAAACTCAAAGGCGTACCACTTTACATTTTTTGCTCAGTTTTTCACCAAAAACTCAAAGGGGTACCCCTTTGGATTTTGTCTCTGTTTTCAACAAAAACTCAATGGGATACCCCTTTACATTTTTTCTCAATTTTTCATCGAAAAACTCAAATGCGTATCCCTTTGTATGGTTGCTCAGTTTTCACAAAAAACTCAAAGGGGTACCACTTTGTATTTTTGCTCAGTTTTTCACAAAAAACTCAAAGGGGTACCCCTTTGCATTTTTGCTCAGTTTTTCAGAGAAAACTCAAGGGGTACCCTTTTGCATTTTTCCTCAGTTTTTCACAAAAAATTCAAAGGGGTACGCCTTTGCATTTTTACTCAATTTTTCACCAAAAACTCAAAGGGGTACCCCCTCGCATTTTGGCTAATTTTTTCACCAAAAACTCAATGGGGTAACCCTTTACATTTTGCCATAATTTTTCAACGAAAAACTCAAAAGGGTACCAATTTGCATTTTTTGTTGAGGATTTCACCAAAAACTCAAAGGGGTACCCCATTGCATTTTGCCTCAGTTTTTCTTCAAAAACTCCAAGGGGTACTCCTGTATGTTTATGCTCAGTTTTTCACAAAAAACTCACAGGGGCACCCCTTTGCAATTTTGCTCAGTTTTTCACAAAAAAGTCAAAGGGGTACCCCTTTACATTTTAGCTCAGTTTTTCAGTAAAAACTAAATGCGGTATCCATTTGCATTTTGTCTCAATTTTTCATCAAAAAACTCCAAAGGGGTACACATTTGCATTTTGGCTTACTTTTTCACAAAAAAATGAAAGGGTACCCCTTTTCATTTTGCCTTAGTTTTTCACCAAAACCTCGAAGGGGTACCCCTTTACATATTAGCTCATTTTTTCCCCAAAAACTCAAAGAGGTACCCTTTTTAATTTTACCTCTGTTTTTCACAAAAAACTCAAAGGGGTACCCCTTTCCATTTTTGCTCAGTTTTTAATGAAAAATACAAAGGGATACCTCTTTGTATTTTGTCTCAATTTTTCACCAAAAACTCATTGGGGTACCAATTTGCATTTTGCCTCAGTTTTTCTCAAAAAAGTCAATGAGGAACCCATTTGCATTTTGTCTCAATTTTTCACCAAAAAATTCAAAGGGGTACCCATTTGCATTTTGGCTTAGTTTTTCACCAAAACCTCAAAGGGGTACCCCTTTGCATTTTTGCACAGTTTTTCACCTAAAACTCACAGGGGTACCCCTTTGCATTTTGACTCAAAATTTCACAAAAAACTCAAAGGGGTACCCCTTTACATTTTGCCCCAGTTTTGACCAAAAAACCAAAGGGGTACCCCTTTGTATTTTTTCTCAGTTTTTCACCAAAAACTCAAACGGGTACCCATTTGCATTTTGTCTCAGTTTTTCACAAAAAACTCAATGGGATACCCAATTACATTTCGTCTTAATTTTTCACCGAAAAACTCAAAGGGGTACCCATTTGCATTTTTGCTCAGTTTTCACCAAAAATAACATGGGTAACCCTTTGTATTTTTTCTCATTGTTTCACAAAAAACTCAAAGGGGTACACCTTTGTATTTTGCCTTAGTATTTCGCCAAAATCTCAAAGGGGTACCCCTTTGCATTTTGGCTTTTTTTTTAAAAAAACAAATACTCAAAGGGGTAACCCTTTATATTTTGCCTCAGTTTTTCACCAAAAACTCGAAGGGGTACCCCTTTGAATTTTTTCTCATTTTTTAACGAAAATTACAATGGGGTATTCCTTTACATTTTAGCTCAGTTTTTCACCAAAAACTAAATGCGGTACCCATTTGCATTTTGTCTCAATTTTTCATCAAAAAACTCAAAAGGGGTACACATTTGCATTTTGGCTCAGTTTTTCACCAAAAAACTGAAAGGGTATCCCTTTGCATTTTGCATCAGTTTTTCACCAAAACATCAAAGGGGTACCCCTTTGTATTTTGGCTTAGTTTTTCAAAAAAAAAACTCAAAGGGGTACCCTTTTGCATTTTACCTCAGTTTTTCACCAAAAACTCAAAGGGGTACCCCTTTGCATTTTGTCTCAATTTTTCACAAAAAACTCAATGGGGTACCCATTTACATTTTGTCTCAATTTTTCACCAAAAAATTTAATTGACCTCTTTGCATTATGGCTCAGTTTCTCACCAAAACCTCAATGGGGTACCCCTTTGCATTTTTACTCAGTTTTTCACCTAAAACTCACAGGGGTACCACTTTGCATTTTGCCTCAATTTTTCAACAAAAACTTAAAGTGGTACAACTTTGCATTTTGCCCCAGTTTTTCACCAAAAACCCAAAAGGATACCCATTTGCATTTTTTCTCAGTTTTCACCAAAAACTAAAAGCGGTACCCCTTTGTATTTTTGCTCAGTTTTTCACAAAACAACTCAAAGGGGTACACCTTTGCATTTTGCCTCAGTTTTTCACCAAAAAACTGAAAGGGGTACCCCTTTACGTTTTGCCTCAGTTTTTCAACAAAACCTCAAAGGGGTACCTCTTTGCATTTTGGCTCAGTTTTTCAAAAAAAAAAAACTCAAAGCGGTACCCTTTTGCATTTTACCTCAGTTTTTCACCAAAAACTCAAAGGGTTACCCCTTTCCACTTTTGATAAGTTTTTAACAAAAAATACAAAGGGGTACCCCTTTGTATTTTATCCCAATTTTTGTCCAAAAACTTAATGGTGTACTACTTTGCATTTTGCCTCAGTTTTTCTCAAAAAAACTCAATGGGGTACTTATTTGAATTTTGCCTCAATTTTTCACCGAAAAATTCAAAGGGGTACCCCTTTGCATTTTGGCTAAGTTTTTCACCAAAACCTCAAAGGGGTACCCCTTTGCATTTTTGCTCAGTTTTTCACCTAAAGCTCACAGGGGTACCACTTTGCATTTTGCCTCAATTTTTCACTAAAACCTCATAGGGGTAAAACTTTGTATTTTGCCCCAGTTTTTCACCAAAAACCCAAAATGGTACCCCTTTACATTTTTGCTCAGTTTTTCACCAAAAACTAGAAGGGGTACCACTTTGCATTTTGTCTCAGTTTTTCACAAAAAACTCAATGGGATACCCCTTTACATTTCGTCTTAAATTTTCACCAAAAAACTCAAAGGGCTACCCATTTACATTTTTGCTCAGTTTCACCAAAAAACTAAAAGGGGAACCCATTTGCATTTTTGCTTATTTTTTCACAAAAAACTCAAAGGGGTACACCTTTGCATTTTGCCTCAGTATTTCCCAAAAAACTCAAAGGGGTACACATTTAAGTTTTAGCTCAGTTTTTCACCAAAAAACTTATAGGGGTGCTCTTTTGCATTTTAGCTCAGTTTTTTACCAAAAACTCAAGTGGGTACCTCTTTGCATTTTGTTTTAGTTTTTCACCAAAAACTCAAAAGTTTACGCCTTTGAATTTTTACTCAGTTTTTAACGAAAAACTAAAAGGGGTACCCCTTTGCATTTTTGCTTAGTTTTTCAGAAAAAACTCAAAGGAGTACCCCTTTACATTTTGCCTTAGGGTTTCACAAAAAAATGCAAAGAGGTACCCTATTGCATTTTTACTCAATTTTCACCGAAAACTCAAAGGGGTACCCCCTCGTATTTTGGCTCAGTTTTTCACCAAAAACTCAATGGGGTACCCCTTTGCATTTTGTCTCAATTTTTCAATGAAAAACGCAAAGGGGTACCAATTTGCATTTTTGCTGAGAATTTTACCAAAAACTCAACGGGGTATCTCTTTGCATTATGCCTCAGTTTTTCTCCAAAAACTCCAAGGGGTACCCCTTTGCATTTTGCCTCAGTTTTTCACCTAAAACTCACAGGGGTACCCCTTTGCAATTTAGTTTCACAAAAATTCAAAAGGGTACCCCTTTGCATTTTTACTCAGTTTTTCACAAAAAAATCAAAGGGTACCCCTTTGAATTTTTATTCAATTTTTAACAAAAAACTCAAAGGGGTACCCCCTCGTATTTTTGCTCAATGTTTCACCAAAAGCTCAATGTGGTAACCCTTTGCATTTTGTCTCAATATTTCAACAAAAAACTCAAAGAGGTACCAGTTTCCATTTTTGCCTCTGATTTCTACTAAAACTCCAAGGCGTACCCCTTCTCATTTTACCTCAATTTTTCACCAAAAACTCCAAGGTGTAGCCCTTTGCATTTTTCCACAGTTTTTCACCTAAAATTCATAGGGGTACCCCTTTGTAATTTTGCTAAGTTTTTCACAAATAACTCAAAGGGGTACGCCTTTTCATTTTTGCTCAGTTTTTCACCAAAAACTCAAAGGGGTACCCCTTTGGATTTTATCTCATTTTTTCACCAAAAACTCAATGGGATACCCCTTTACATTTTGTTTCAATTTTTTACCGAAAAACTCAAAGGGGTATCCATTTACATTTTTGCTCAGATTTCACATAAAACTCAAAGGGTACCCTTTTGTATTTCTGTTCAATTTTTCATAAAATAACTCAAAGGGGTATCTCTTTGGATTTTGCTCAATTTTTCAGAAAAAAACTCAAGGGGGTACCCCTTTACATTTTGCCTCGTTTTTTACAAAAAATTCATAGGGGTACCCCTTTGAATTTTTACTCAATTTTTCACTAAAAACTGAAAGGGGTACCCCCTATCATTTTGGCTCAATTTTTCACAAAAAACTCAATGTGGTAACCCCTTGCATTTTGTCTTAATTTTTCAACAAAATATTGAAAGGGTTACCAATTTGCATTTTTGCTGAGGATTTCACCAAAAACTCAAAGGGGTACCCCTTTGTATTTTTGCTCAGTTTTTACAAAAACCTCAAAGGGTACACCTTTGCATTTTTGCTCAGTTTTTCACAAAAAACTCAATGGGATACCCCTTTACATTTTTTCTGAATTTTTCACCAAAAAAGTCAACGGGGTACCCTTTTGCATTTTTGCCCAGTTTTAACCAAAAACTCAAAGGGGTACCCTTTGTATTTTTGCTCAATTTTTCACAAAAAAATAAAAGGGGTACCCTTTACATTTTGCCTCAATTTTTTACATAAAATTCAAAGGGGTACCCATTTGAATTTTTACTCAATTTTTCAAGGGGTACCCCCTCACATTTTGGCTCAATTTTTCACCAAAAACTCAATGTGATAACCCTTTCCATTTTGTCTCAATTTTTAAAAAATAAACTCAAAGGGGCACCAATTTCCATTTTTGCTGAGGATTTCTACAAAAACACAAAGGGGTACCCCTTTGCATTTTGCCTCAGTTTTTCACCAAAAACTCCGAGGGGTACCCCTTTGCATTTTGGATCAGTTTTTCACCTAAAACATATAGGGGTACCCCTTTGCAATTTTTCTCAGTTTGTAACAAATAACTCAAAGGGGTACCCCTTTGCATTTTTGCTCAGTTTTTCACCAAAATTTCAAAGGGGTACCCCTATGGATTTTGTCTCATTTTTCACCAAAAACTCAATGGGATACCCCTTTATATTTTGTCTCAATTTTCACCAAAAAACGCAACGGGGTATCCCTTTGCATTTTTGCTCAGATTTCACCAAAAACTCAAAGTGTACCTCTTTGTATTTTTTCTCAGTTTTTCACAAAATAACTCAAAGGGGTACCCCTTTGCATTTTTGCTCAGTTTTTCAGAAAAAACTCAAGGGTGTACCCCTTTGCATTTTGCCTCATTTTTTCACATAAAATTCAAAGGGTTACCCCCTTTGAATTTTTACTCAATTTTTAACCAAAAACTCAAAGGGGTACGCCCTCGCATTTTGGCTCATTTTTTCACCAAAAGCTCAATGTGCTAACGCTTTGCATTTTGTCTCAATTTTTCAACAAAAAACTCAAAGGGGTACCAGTTTCCATTTTTACCTCGGATTTCTACAAAAACTCCAAGGGGTACCCCTTTGTAATTTTGCTAAGTTTTTCACAAATAACTCAAAGGGGTACGCCTTTGCATTTTTGCTCTATTTTTCACCAAAAACTCAAATGGGTACCCCTTTTGAATTTATCTCAGTTTTTCACCAAAAACTCAATGGGATACCCCTTTACATTTTGTCTCAATTTTTTACCGAAAAACTCAAAGGCGTATACATTTGCATTTTTGCTCAGATTTCACCAAAAACTCAAAGGGTACCCTTTTTTATTTTTGTTCAATTTTTCATGAAAAACTCAAAGGGGTATCCTTTTGCATTTTGTCTTAATTTTTCAGAAAAAAACTCAAGTGGGTACCCCTTTACATTTTTTTTCATTTTTTTACCAAAAATTCATATGGGTACCCTTTTGAATATTTACTCAGTTTTTCACAAAAAACTCAAAGGGGTACCCCTTTGTATTTTTGCTCAGTTTTTCAGAAAAAACTCAAGGGTGTACCCCTTTGCATTTTGCCTCAGTTTTTCACATAAAATTCAAAGGGTTACCCCCTTTGAATTTTTATTCAATTTTTAACAAAAAACTCAAAGGCGTAGCCCCTCGTATTTTGGCTCAATGTTTCACCAAAAGCTCAATGTGGTAACCCTTTGCATTTTGTCTCAATTTTTCAACAAAAAAATCAAAGGGGTACCAGTTTCCATTTTTGCCTCGAATTTCTACAAAAACTCCAAGGCGTACCCCTTCGCATTTTACCTCAGTTTTTCACCAAAAACTCCAAGGTGTAGCCCTTTGCTTTTTGCCTCAGTTTTTCACCTAAAACTCATAGGGATACCCCTTTGCAATTTTGCTAAGTTTTTCATAAATAAGTCACAGGGGTACGCCTTTTCATTTTTGCTCAGTTTTTCACCAAAAACTCAAAGGGGTACCCCTTTGGATTCTATCTCATTTTTTCACCAAAAACTCAATGGGATACCCCTTTACATTTTGTCTCAATTTTTTACCGAAAAACTCAAAGGGGTATCCATTTACATTTTTGCTCAGATTTGACATAAAACTCAAAGGGTACCCTTTTTTTATTTCTGTTCAATTTTCCATAAAATAACTCAAAGGGGTATCTCTTTACATTTTGCTCAATTTTTCAGAAAAAACTCAAGGGGGTACCCCTTTACATTTTGCCTCAGTTTTTTACCAAAAATTCATAGGGGTACCCCTTTGAATTTTTACTCAATTTTTCACTAAAAACTGAAAGGGGTACCCCCTATCATTTTGGCTCAATTTTTCACAAAAAACTCAATGTGGTAACCCCTTGCATTTTGTCTTAATCTTTCAACAAAATATTGAAAGGGTTACCAATTTGCATTTTTGCTGAGGATTTCACCAAAAACTCAAAGGGGTACCGCTTTGTATTTTTGCTCAGTTTTTACAAAAAACTCAAAGGGTACACCTTTACATTTTTCCTCAGTTTTTCACAAAAAACTCAATGGGATACCCCTTTACATTTTTTCTGAATTTTTCACCAAAAAAGTCAACGGGGGTACCCTTTTGCATTTTTGCTCAGTTTTAACCAAAAACTCAAAGGGGTACCCTTTGTATTTTTGCTCAGTTTTTCACAAAAAACGCAAAGGGGTACCCCTTTACATTTTGCCTCAATTTTTTACATAAAATTCAAAGGGGTACCCATTTGAATTTTTACTCAATTTTTCAAGGGGTACCCCCTCACATTTTGGCTTAATTTTTCACCAAAAACTCAATATGATAACCTTTCCATTTTGTCTCAATTTTTCAAAAAAAAAACTCAAAGGGGCACCAATTTCCATTTTTGCTGAGGATTTCTACAAAAACTCAAAGGGGTACCCCTTTGCATTTTGGATCAGTTTTTCACCTAAAACATATAGGGGTACCCCTTTGCAATTTTTCTCAGTTTGTCACAAATAACTCAAAGGGGTACCCCTTTGCATTTTTGCTCAGTTTTTCACCAAAATTTCAAAGGGGTACCCGTATGGATTTTGTCTCATTTTTTCACCAAAAACTTAATGGGATACCCCTTTATATTTTTTCTCAATTTTCATCGAAAAACTCAACGGGGTATCCCTATGCATTTTTGCTCAGATTTCACCAAAAACTCAAAGGGTACCTCTTTGTATTTTTTCTCAGTTTTTCACAAAAAACCCAAAGGGGTACCCCTTTGCATTTTTGCTCAGTTTTTCAGAAAAAACTCAAGGGTGTACCCCTTTGCATTTTGCCTCAGTTTTTCACATAAAATTCAAAGGGTTACCCCCTTTGAATTTTTACTCAATTTTTAACCAAAAACTCAAAGGGGTACGCCCTCGCATTTTGGCTCAATTTTTCACCAAAAGCTCAATGTGGTAACCCTTTGCATTTTGTCTCAATTTTTCAACAAAAAACTCAAAGGGGTACCAGTTTCCATTTTTGACTCAGATTTTTGCAAAAACTCCAACGGGTACCCCTTTGTAATTTTGCTAAGTTTTTCACAAATAACTCAAAGGGGTACGCCTTTGCATTTTTGCTCTATTTTTCACCAAAAACTCAAATGGGTACCCCTTTGGAATTTATCTGAGTTTTTCACCAAAAACTCAATGGGATACCCCTTTATATTTTGTCTCACTTTTTTACCGAAAAACTCAAAGGGGTATACATTTGCATTTTTGCTCAGATTTCACCAAAAACTCAAAGGGTACCCTTTTGTATTTTTGTTCAATTTTTCATAAAAAACTCAAAGGGGTATCCTTTTGCATTTTGTCTCAATTTTTCAGAAAAAACTTAAGGGGGTAGCCGTTTACATTTTGTCTCATTTTTTTACCAAAAATTCATAGGGGTACCCTTTTGAATATTTACTCAATTTTTCACCGAAAACTCAAAGGGGTACCCCCTATCATTTCACTACAAGAGAACAGCAAAATAGTAACGAAAAAATAGCAACGGAATTTTTTCCGTTGCTAAATTAGCAATGGAAATCAAATTCCATTGCTATTTAGCAACATAAATCTATTTCTGTTGCTAAAATTGGTTGAGGTTTTATTGATTTAGCAACGAAATACAAATGGTTGTACTCCATTGTTAAAAAGGCAGGGAGATTTTAGCGCCATTATTTAGCAATGGAAATTAGCAACGAAATTAATTTCCATTGCTAAATTAGCAACGGAATGCAGTTTCTGTTGCTATTTAGCAACGGTATATTTTCCGTTGCTAATTCCGTTGCTATTTCACCTAACCCTAGGTATAAAAATAATTATTTTCTGCTTTTTTCTTTCCCATTTTCTACATTTTTCTTTTCTTTTTGAGCCTCAACTTGCAGCCTCTCTATCTCACGCCTCTACTTTGTTTTCTTCCTCCAATCTTCACCTATTTTTGAAGAAAAATCAAAGACGCTTGGATCTTTGCTCTTGGTCTATCTTCCTTTTAAATCCGATGCTCTTGCAGGTTTGTTTTATTTAATCTTTGACTGTGGTGTAGAATGCAGCTGGTGTTTGAAGCACCTGCGATTTTAGTTTTTGCCATGATCAAGTTGTCTTTTGAACTTTATATCAAGTCTCTACCTGCTTTTGTAGTTATAACTTTGTAATTAAAATCCTCTTATGTATTATTGCTTTCACAAAATCTCATTCTCATCATTGAGCTAGGGATATCGCTAATTGCAAATACCTGCTACCTGGTCAATAGGGTCACTGGGGTGAAAACCCAATGGAAAAAAAATTATTGTGATTGATGGTAGTATTGCCAAGCTTATTCGTCCTAGTCTTTATGGTGCATATCAAGTAAGTATCAGGGCATAGTAAGCCACTATTCAGATTCCTAGTTATGTTTAATAGCTTATAATAAGCTTACATATCTCTGGTATCAGGTTATTTTCATTTAATAAGCTTACATATATCTGGTATCCGGTCATTTTCATTTAGTCACCTTTCAATCTGAATAGGCTTGCTCATTATTTCCCTTATCATGCTTCTTTTATGCACTTGTAGTTGTAAGCTTGAAAAGTGTATCCTAGCATATGTTAAAACAGAACTGTTACCATTTATTTACTGCTTGTATTTCACACTACCTAAATAATATCTCCATATCACCCTATATAGTAACATATTGTATATGTCACCTATATTACTTGTACAAGATGATACAGGGCTCATTACTATTATAACATTTCATTTCATCTTGGAATTAGCTATAGCATTGCTTATTATTTCATTCCCATTTTGTGGTTGAAATGTACTTATAGGTGAAGAGGTGTATTGCATCTATAATGTATGTTCAACCCCATCCATGTGTCATGCAAGGCACAGTTAGACATATTGTGACCTGAAAACCTATTCATTCTAACTTAATGAACGTAGTTCTTTATATTACAAAGATTAGGGGTTTAACTTCTCAAGTTTATAATTTGATATGTGACTTATAATGTGGAAAAGATAAAGTTTGGGCATGTTACACTTAGCCATGCTTACATACTTCGTGTCTAGTGAAATTGTATTGCTAGTAGGGGCAAAAAGTTATGCTTTTGTTATGTAGTTGGTGTGCAAAAAGCTCATAAACTTGCTGCGAGTTTCAATCTACCAATTATTGGGATCCATCATATGGAGGTTTATGCCTTAGTAGTTAGGTATAGAAGTAAGTTGTGTCTACATTCAGAATAGATAGTGTCTTTTCAGCTTGGGGTAGAGATGTATAATTACTTTCACTATTAGAAGAATTAAAAGAAAAGTTTATCTTCATTTGTTATTCTCTAAAGGGGCTTATTTGTTCTATATTGAAATTGTACATCACTGGTCTGTTATGTTGTAGTCAGTCAATCACTAAAGCTATGGGGTAATGGTTAAGCTAGCCCCATTGTGACCTATATGTCAGTTCTCTTGAGTGGCACCCAATTGTGGCTTAATAGCATTCAGATGCTTGAATTAACCATTTCAGGTTATGAATGATTGGTTAGACATCCATGACCATGAATCAATTGAAGTTTTAAGGGCAAGGATTCTGGATATCCTCAAAGTTTAGTTTTTTATGGGCAAGGATTCTGAATGCTATCTATTTGATTCCTTTGTTAATTTCATTTTTACTTTGTCAAAATTGAGTTTTAACTTTTTTTGTTGCAGCACATATAACTTGTTTCTCCCACTGAATGAGGAGCGGGTTGAAGATGGCACTGCCCAGAGAGACAGGTCCTGCTATGAGGTTTTCCCTCTTTATCTTCTTCTTCTACTGCCCCTCTAAATTTTAATAGAAAATCAATTGGTTACTGAAATGAAAGGGTTAATTTAAATGAGGAAACAAGGTTAGGAAATCAAATTACATGTAATCAGATTACTAAGTGGTTAAAAATAAGCACTTGACCGTTTCTCTTATTATAAGCCCTCGTAATATCTTTGGGTGTAGATTTTAAAGGAAAGTAAAGATAAGAAGGATGCAGAATTCAGTGAACTGTTCAAGCGCAGTAAGCATTTTTCTCTTTAATCATATGTCCTATTCTTGCCTTGAGCATCAGTTCTCCATCTTTGTAATTTTTCTTTGGTGGCTAAATTACACAAGAGTGGTGAATGACCTTCTTTTATTTCTGAAGAAATATGGTGTCATTGGCAGGAATACTGGGCATCACCAGAAGCAATTGCCATTTCAGAGAGAAATTCTTCAAATAGACGAGGATGTTCAGATGGAGAGAGTTTAGCGGTGCATACTGGAGGAACTTTGAGCCACCATGAGCATGCAGATAAATTGGTAACTATTTGAATTTTAGTAAATTTCTATTTCACAGGAGGTAATGATAATGTTTGATAATGTTGGACAATGATAATGTTTCATAAAGTTCGACAATGATAATGTTGGATAATGATGATGTTTGATAATGATGATGTTTGATGACTGTTAGATAATGATAATGTTTGATAATGATAATGTTTGATGACTGTTAGATAATTATAATGTTTGATAATGATAATGTTTGATGATTGTTACATAAGGATAATGTTTGATAATGATACATTTTTTAGATAAGTTTTTCATTTCACATGAGGTAAATGTCTTAAATTTAAAGGAAATTTTGCTGAATTTTTTATAAACGTTAGTTTATTTGGCTATGCAGGAAAAGTCCTTGGGTAAGAGGCCAACGTATCCTGAAGTTTTTATGTACATCCATACAAAAAAACATGATAGTCAGACTTTTGTTAATGCCTGTTGCAGACAACTCAATGTAGGTTAAATTTATATTTGTATATTAATTATTTACTAAAATATAGTTAATTTATTGTAAGTGTTGTAATTATAGGAGCAATTACAAGATACTCTCACTCAACAGCGACAAGTCTCTGAAAATGTGGATGAGAGTCGGATATTTCTTGATGTAGTTTGTGGTAAGAATAATCGAGGAAGGATTTTTGGCTTAGGATCAATTGCAAATACATTCCATTCGCATTCATCTGCATCAACAACAGCTGCTTGTAGTAAACATTATGAACCTTCAGAGAGAGTCATTCAGCTTGAGAATACTGTCAGTATGTTGCTCGATATTGTAATCCAGCTGAAAAATGAGATGAAAGAGTTGAAAAACAAGGATACCTCTCAACAGCCAGATCGTCTACCTTCACCTACATAGTTTATATTTGTAATAATTACGTATTGGTACTGATTTTGAGTTGTATTTCTATATATTTGTTTTTATAGATTCTACTATATTATTTAGGTACCTATATTGAGTTTATGTTAATATTTTATGGATTTTTTGTTCATACTATGGATTCTATGTTATAATTAAGTTAATTGCATTATATTTTTTTAATGACTAATCAATTTAGATCCTCAAATTTTTATCATTTCAATGGCTACATTTGATTCTACTAATCAATTGAAGATCCACAAAATTAGCTACGTAAAATATAATATTTTCTTTGGTGATTTTAGCAACGGAATTACATTTTCCGTTGCTAAAATTAGCAACGGAATTACATTTTCCGTTTCTAAAATTAGCAACGGAATGTGTAATTCCGTTGCTAAAATTTACCAATCAACCAAAAATGAGTTGGTTGAATTTAGCAACGGAATATGAATTCCATTGCTATATTTAGCAACGGAATATAGATTTTCCGTTGCTAAAATTAGCAACGGAATGAAAATTCAGTTGCTAACAATAGCAACCGCCCGATTAGCAACGGAATTTTCCGTTGCTAATTTCCGTTGCTATTTTTCGTTGCTAAATTGGATTTTCTTGTAGTGTTTTGGCTCAATTTTTCACCAAAAACTCAATGTGGTAACTCCTTGCATTCTGTCTTAATTTTTCAACAAAATATTGAAAGGGTTACCAATTTGCATTTTTGCTGAGGATTTCACCAAAAACTCAAAGGGGTACCCCTTTGTATTTTTGCTCAGTTTTTACAAAAAACTCAAAGGGTACCCCTTTGCATTTTTGTTCAGTTTTTCACAAAAAACTCAATGCGATACCCTTTTGCATTTTGCCTTAGTTTTTTACATAAAATTCAAAGGGGTACCCCTTTGAATTTTTACTCAATTTTTCAAGGGGTACCCTCTCGCATTTTGGCTCAATTTTTCACCAAAAACTCAATGTGATAACCCTTTGCATTTTGTCTAAATTTTTCGTCAAAAAACTTAAAGGGGTACCAATTTCCTTTTTTTGCTGAGTATTTCTACAAAAACTCAAAGGGGTACCCCTTTGCATTTTGCCTCAGTTTTTCACCAAAAACTCCAAGGGGTACCCCTTTGTATTTTGGCTCAGCTTTTCACCTAAAACACATAGGGGTAACCCATTGCAATTTTGCTCAGTTTTTCACAAATAACTCAAAGGGGTACCCCTTTGTATTTTTGCTCAGTTTTTCACCAAAAATTCAAAGGGATACCCTTATGGATTGTGTCTCAGTTTTTCACCAAAAACTCAATGGGATACCCCTTTATATTTTGTATCAATTTTCAACGAAAAACTCAAAGGGGTATCCCTTTCCATTTTTCCTCAGATTTCACCAAAAACTCAAAGGATACCCCTTTGTATTTTTTCTCAGTTTTTCACAAAAAAACTCAAAGGGGTACCCCTTTGCATTTTCGCTCAGTTTTTCAGAAAAAACTCAAGGGGGTACCCCTTAGCATTTTGCCTCAGTTTTTCACATAAAATTCAAAGGGGTACCCTATTGCATTTTTACTCAATTTTTCACCGAAAACTCAAAGGGGTACACCCTCGGATTTTGGCTCAGTTTTTCACCAAAAACTCAATGGGGTACCCCTTTATATTTTGTCTTAATTTTTCACCAAAAAACTCAAAGGGGTACCAATTTGCATTTTTGCTGAGGATTTCAACAAAAACTCAAAGGGGTACCCCTTTGCATTTTGCCTCAGTTTTTCACCAAAAACTCCAAGGGGTACCCTTTTACATTTTGGCTCAGTTTTTCACCTAAAACTCACAGGGGTACCCCTTTGCAATTTTGCTCAGTTTTTCACCAAAAATTTAAAGGGGTACCCCTTTGGATTTTGTCTCAGTTTTTCACCAAAAACTCAATGCGATACCCCTTTACACTTTGTTTCAATTTTTCACCAAAAAACTCAAAGGGGTATCCATTTGCATTTTTGCTCATATTTCACCAAAAACTCAAAGGGTACCCTTTTGTATTTTTGCACAATTTTTCACAAAAAACTCATAGGGGTATCCCTTTGAATTTTTGTGCAATTTTTCAGGAAAAACTCAAGGGGGTACCCCTTTGCATTTTGCCTTAGTTTTTCACCAAAAATTCATAGGGGTACCCCTTTAAATTTTTACTCAAATTTTCACCGAAAACTCAATGTGGTAACCCCTTGCATTTTGTCTTAACTTTTCAACAAAATACTGAAAGCGTTACAAATTTGCATTTTTGCTGAGGATTTTACCGATAACTCAAAGGGGTACCAATTTGTATTTTTGCTCAGTTTTTCACAAAAAATTGAAAGGGGTAACCCTTTGCATTTTTGCTCAGTTTTTCAAAAAAAAAACTCAATGGGATACCCATTTACATTTTGTCTGAATTTTTCACCAAAAAAGTCAAAGGGTTACCCATTTGCATTTTTGCTCAGTTTTAACCAAAAACTTAATGGGGTATCCTTTGTATTTTTGCTCAATTTTTCACAAAAAACTCAAAGGGGTACCCCTTTGCAATTTTCCTCAGTTTTTCACATAAAATTCAAAGGGCTATCCCTTTGAATTTTTACTCAATTTTTCAAGGGGTTACCCCTCGCATTTTGGCTCAATTTTTCACCAAAAAATCAATGTGATAACCCTTTGCATTTATTCTCAATTTTTCATTAAAAAACTCAATGGGGTACCAATTTCCATTTTTGCTGAGGATTTCCACAAAAACTCAAAGTGGTACCCCTTTGCATTTTGCCTCAGTTTTTCACCAAAAACTCCAAGGGGTACCCCTTTGCATTTTGGCTCAGTTTTTAACCTAAAAAACATAGGGGTACCCCTTTACAAATTTTCTCAGTTTTTCACAAATGACTCAAAGGGGTACCCCTTTGCATTTTTGTTCAGTTTTTCACCAAAAACTTAAAGGGGTACCTCTTTGCATTTTCTCAAATTTTCACCAAAATCTCAATGGGATACCCCTTTACATTTTCTCTCAATTTTTCATCAAAAAATGCAAAGGGGTACCCCTTTTCATTTTTGCTCAGTTTTCACCAAAAACTCAAAGGGGTACCCCGTTGCATTTTTGCTCAGTTTTTCACAAAAAACTCAAAGGGGTACCCCTTTGCATTTTTGCTCAATTTTTCAGAAAAAAACTCAAGCGGGTTCCTCTTTACATTGTTCCTCAGTTTTTCACCAAAAAACTCAAAGGGGTACCCCATTGCATTTTTACTAAATTTTTCATCGAAAACTCAAAGGGGTACTTCTTCGCATTTTGGCTCAGTTTTTCACCAAAAACTCAATGGGTTACCCCTTTACATTTTGTCTCAATTTTTCAATAAAAAACTCAAAGGGGTACCAATTTTCATTTTTGCTGAGGATTTCACCAAAAACTCAAAGGGGTACCCCTTTGCATTTTACCTCAATTTCACACCAAAAACTGCAAGGGGAACCCCTTTGCATTTTGGCTCTGTTTTTCGCCGAAAATTCACAGGGTTACACCTTTGCAATATTGCTCAGTTTTCACAAAAAACTCAAATGGGTACCCCTTTGCATTTTTGCTAAGTTTTTTACAAAAAATCAAAGTGGTACCCCTTTGGATTTTGTCTAGGTTTTTCACCAAAAACTCAATGGGATACCCCTTACATTTTGTCTCAATTTTTCACCGAAAAACTCAAAGGGATATTCCTTTGCATTTTTTCTCAGATTTCACCAAAAACTCAAAGGGTACCCCTTTGTATTTTTGCTCAATTTTTCGCAAAAAATTCAAAGGGGTACCCCTTTGCATTTTTGCTCAGTTTTTCATAAAAAAATCAAGGGGTACCCCTTTGCATTTTGCCTCAGTTTTTCACCAAAAATTCTAAGGGGTACCCCTTTCAATTTTTACTCAATTTTTCACCGAAAACTCAAAGGGGTACCCCATCGCATTTTGGCTTAATTTTTCACCAAAAACTCAATGTGGTAACCCTTTACATTTTGTCTCAAATTTTCAACAAAAAACTAAAAGGGGTACCCCTTTGCATTTTGCCTCAATTTTCACAAAAAACTCCAAGGGCTACCCTTTTGCATTTTCACTCAGTTTTTCACCTAAAACTCATAGGGGTACTCCTTTTTAATTTTGCTCAGTTTTTCACAAAAAAAAACTCAAAAAGGTACTCCTTTGCATTTTGCCTCTGTTTTTCACAAAAAATTCAAAGGGGTACCCCTTTGGATTTTGTCTCAGTTTTTCACCAAAAACTGAATGGGATACCCCTTCACATTTTGTCCTTATTTTTCCCCGAAAAACTCAAAGGGGTACCCCTTTGCATTTTTGCTCAGTTTTCACTAAAAACTCAAAGGGGTACCCCTTTGTATTTTTGCTCAGTTTTTCACTAAAAATTAAAAAGGGTACCCCTTTGCATTTTTGCTCAATTTTTTAGAAAAAAGTCAAGGGGGTTCCCTTTTACATTTTGGCTCAGGTTTTCACTAAAAACTCGAAGGGGTACTCCATTGCATTTTTACTCAATTTTTCCCCGAAAACTCAAAGGGGCACCCACTCGCATTTTGGCTCAGTTTTTCACCAAAAACTCAATGGGGTACACCTTTGTATTTTGTCTCAATTTTTTACCGAAAAACTCAAAGGGGTATCCCTTTTGTATTTTTGCTCAGATTTCACCAAAAACTCAAAGGGTACCTTTTTGTATTTTTGCTCAGTTTTTCACAAAAAACTCAAAGGGCCCTTTGCATTTTTGCTCAGTTTTTCAGAAAAAACTCAACGCGGTACCCTTTTCCTTTTTGCCTCAGTTTTTCATTAAAAATTCAAAGGGGTACCCCTTTAAATTTTTACTTAATTTTTCACCGAAAACACAAAGTGGTACCCCCTCCCATTTTAGCTCAATTTTTACCAAAAATGCAATGTGGTATCCCTTTGCATTTTGTCTCGATTTTTCAACAAAAAACTCAAAGGGGTACCAATTTGCATTTTTGCTGAGGATTTCAACAAAAACTCAAAAAGGTATTCCTTTTGTATTTTGCCTCAGTTTTTCACTAAAAACTCCACGGGGTACCCCTTTGCATTTTTGCTTAGTTTTCAGAAAAAACTCAAGGGTGTACCCCTTTACATTTTGACTCAGTTTTTCACCAAAAACTCAAAGGGGGTACCCCTTTGCATTTTTACTCAATTTTTCACCGAAAACTTAAAGGGGTACACCCTCACATTTTGGCTCAGTTTTTCACCAAAAACTCAATAGGGAACCCCTTTGCATTTTCTCTGAATTTTTCAATAAAAAAAACTCAAAGGTGTACCAATTTGCATTTTGCCTCAGTTTTTCACTAAAAACTCCAAGGGGTACCCCTTTGCATTTTGCCTCAGTTTTTCACCTAAAACTAATAGGGGTAATCCTTTGCAATTTTTCTCAGTTTATCATAAAAAAACACAAAGGGGTACCCCTTTGCATTTTTGCTCAGTTTTTCACAAAAAACTCAAAGGGGTACCCCTTTGGATTTTGTCTTAGTTTTTCACAAAAAACTCAATGGGATACCCCTTTACATTTTGTCTCAATTTTTTCTTAAAAAAAGGGTATCCCTTTTTATTTTTGCTTAGTTTTCACCAAAACCTGAAAGGGGTACCCCTTTGTATTTTTTCTCAGTTTTTTCACAAAAAACTCAAAGGGGTACCCCTTTGCATTTTTGCTCAGTTTTTCAGAAAAAACTCAAGGGGGTACCCCTTTGCATTTTGCCTTAGTTTTTAACAAAAAATTGAAAGGGGTACGCCTTTACATTTTTGCTCAATTTTTCACCGAAAACTCAAAGGGGTACCCCCTCGCATTTTTGCTCATTTTTTCACCAAAAACTAAATGGGTTAACCCTTTGCCTTTTGTCTCAATTTTTCAACGAAAAACTCAAAGGGGTACCAATTTGCATTTTTGCTGAGGATTTCACCAAAAACTCAAATGGGTACCCATTTGCATTTTGCCTCGATTTTTCTTCAAAAACTCCAAGGGGTACCCCTTTGTGTTTATGCTCAGATTTTCACCAAAAACTCACAGGGGCACCCCTTTGCAATTTTTCCCAGTTTTTCACAAAAAAGTCAAAGGGGTACCCCTTTGCATTTTGCCCTAGTTTTTCACCAAAAACTCAATAAGGTACCCATTTGCATTTTCGCTCAATTTTCACAAACAATTCAAAGGGGTACCCCTTTGGATTTTGTCTCAATGTTTCACCAAAAACTCAATTGGATACCCCTTTATATTTTGTCTCAATTTTTCATCGAAAAACTCAAAGGGGTATCCCTTTGCATTTTTGCTCAGATTTCCCCAAAAACTCAAAGGGTACCCCTTTGTATTTTTGCTCTATTTTTCATAATAAAAACTCAAAGGGGAACCCCTTTGCATTATAGCTCAGTTTTTCGAAAAAAACTCATGGGGGTACCCCTTTGCATTTTGCCTCAGTTTTTCACCAAAAATTCATAGGGGCACCCCTTACAATTTTTCACCAAAAACTCAAAGGGGTACCCCCTGGCATTTTGGCTCAATTTTTTACCAAAAACTTAATGTGGTTACCCTTTGCATTTTGTCTCAACTTTTTAACAAAAATCTCAAAGGGGTACTAATTTGCATTTTTGCTGAGGATTTTAACAAAAACTCAAAGGGGTATCCCTTTGCATTTTGCCTCAGTTTTTCACCAAAAACTCCAAGGGGTATCCCTTTGTATTTTGGCTCAGTTTTTCACCTAAAACTCACAGGGGTACCCTTTGAATGTTTGCTCAGTTTTTCATAAAAAAACTCACAGAGGCACCCTTTTGCTTTTTTTTTTTAGTTTTTCACCAAAAACTCAAAGGAGAACCCCTTTGGATTTTGACTCAGTTTTTCACCAAAAACTCAATGGGATACCCCTTTATATTTTGTCCTAATTTTTCACCGAAAAAATCAAAGGGGTATCCTTTTGTATTTTTGCTCAGTTTTCACCAAAAACTGAAAGGGGTACCCTTTAGTATTTTTGCTTAGTTTTTCACAAAAAACTCAAAGGGGTGTCCCTTTGCATTTTTGCTCATATTTTAAGAAAAAACTCAATGGGGTACCCCTTTGCATTTCGCCTTAGTTTTTAACAAAAAATTCAAAGGGGTACGCCTTTGTATTTTTGCTCAATTGTTCACAGAAAACTCAAAGGGGTACCCCCTCACATTTTGGCTCATTTTTTCACCAAAAACTCAAAGGGGTAACCCTTTGCATTTTGTCTCAATTTTTTAACAAAAAACTCAAAGGGGTACCAATTTGCATTTTTTATGAGGATTTCACAAAAAACTCAAATGGGTACCCATTTGAATTTTGCCTTGATTTTTCTTCAAAAACTCACAGGGGCACCCCTTTGAAATTTTGCCCAGTTTTTCACAAAAAAGTCAAAGGGGTACCCCATTGCATTTTGCCCTAGTTTTTCACCAAAAACTCAATGAGGTACCCATTTGCATTTTCGCTCAATTTTCACCAATAATTCAAAGGGGTACCCCTTTGGATTTTGTCTAAATTTTTCACCAAAAACTAAATTGGATACCCCTTTACATTTTGTCTCAATTTTTCATCGAAAAACTTGAAGGGGTATCCCTTTGCATTTTTGCTCAGATTTCACCAAAAACTCAAAGGGTACCCCTTTGTATTTTTGCTCTATTTTTCATAAAAAAAACTCAAAGGGGTACCCCTTTGCATTATAGCTCAATTTTTCAAAAAAAACTCAAGGGGTACCCCTTTGCATTTCGCCTCAGTTTTTCACCAAAAATTCATAGGGGTTTCCCTTTCAATTTTTATTCAATTTTTCACCAAAAACTCAAAGGGGTACCCCCTCGCATTTTGGCTCATTTTTTCATGAAAAACTCAATGGGGTAACCCTTTGCATTTTGTCTCAATATTTCAACGAAAAACTCAAATGGGTACCAATTTGCATTTTTGCTGAGGATTTCACCAAAAACTCAAATGGGTATCCCTTTGCATTTTTCCTCGATTTTTCTTCAAAAACTCCAAGGGGCACCCCTTTGCAATTTTAACCTGTTTTCACAAAAAAGTCAAAGGGGTACCCCTTTCAATTTTGCCCTGGTTTTTCGCCAAAAACTCAATGAGGTACCCATTTGCATTTTTGCTCAATTTTCACCAAAAATTCAAAGGGGTACCCCTTTGGATTTTGTCTCAATTTGTCACCAAAAACTCAATTGGATACCCCTTTACATTTTGTCTCAATTTTTCATCGAAAAACTCGAAGGGGTATCCCTTTGCATTTTTGCTCAGATTTCAGCAAAAACTCAAAGGGTACCCATTTGTATTTTTGCTCTATTTTTCGTAAAAAAAACTCAAAGGGGTACCCCTTTGCATTATAGCTCAGTTTTTCATAAAAAAACTCAATGGGTACCCCTTTGCATTTTGCCTCAGTTTTTCACAAAAAATTCATTGGGGTACCCCTTTCAATTTTTATTCAATTTTTCACCAAAAACTCAAAAGGGTACCCCCTCGTATTTTGGCACAATTTTTCACCAAAAACTCAATGTGGTAACCCTTTGCATTTTGTCTCAACTTTTTAACAAAAATCTCAAAGGGGTACTAATTTGCATTTTTGCTAAGGATTTCAACAAAAACTCTAAGGGGTACCCCTTTGCATTTTGCATCAGTTTTTTTCCAAAAACTCAAAGGGGTATCCCTTTGTATTTTGGCTCAGTTTTTTACTTAAAACTCACAGGGGCACCCTTTGAAATTTTGCTCAGTTTTTCATAAAAAAACTCAAAGGGGCACCCCTTTGCTTTTTTTTTCAGTTTTTCACCAAAAACTCAAATGAGTGCCCCTTTGAATTTTGACTCAATTTTTCACCAAAAACTCAATGGGATACCCCTTTATATTTTGTCCTAATTTTTCACCGAAAAAATCAAAGGGGTATCCCTTTGTATTTTTGCTCAGTTTTCACCAAAAAACTCAAAGGGGTACCCCTTTGTATTTTTGCTCAGTTTTTCGCAAAAATTTAAATGGGGTACCCCTTTGTATTTTTACTCAGTTTTTCAAAAAAAACTCAAGGGGGTTCCCCATTACATTTTGACTTAATTTTTCACCAAAAACTCGAAGGGGTACCCCATTGCATTTTTACTCAATTTTTCACCGAAATCTCATAGGGGTACCCCCTCACATTTTGGCTCAGTTTTTCACCAAAAACTCAATGGGGTACCCCTTTGCATTTTGTCTCAGATTTCACCAAAAACTCAAACAATATCCCTTTATATTTTTGCTCAGTTTTTCACAAAAAACTCAAAAGGGTAGCCCTTTGCATTTTGCCTCATTTTTTCACCATCTCCAAGGGGTACCCCTTTGTGTTTTGGCTTAGTTTTTCACCAAAAAATCACAGGGGCACCCCTTTGCAATTTTGCTCAGTTTTTCATAAAAAAGTCAAAGGGGTACCCCTTTACATTTTCCCCCAGTTTTTCATAAAAAACTCAAAGGGGTACCGCTTTGTATTTTTGCTCAGATTTTCACAAAAAACTCAAAGTGGTACCCCTTTACATTTTGTCTTAATTTTTCACCGAAAAACTCAAAGGAGTACCCCTTTGTATTTTTGCTCAGTTTTCACCAAAACCTCAAAGGGGTACCGCTTTGTATTTTAGCTCAGATTTTCAGAAAAACTCAAAAGGGTACCCCATTGCATTTTGCCTCAGTTTTTCAACAAAAACTCAAAGTGTCACACATTTGCATTTTAGCTCAGTTTTTCACCAAAAAACATAAAGGGGTACCCCTTTGCATTTTTGCTCAATTTTTAACGGAAAACACAAAGGGATACCCCTTTGCATTTTTGCTCAATTTTTGACCAAAAACTCAATGTGGTATCCATTTGTATTTTGTCTCAATTTTTCTTCGAAAAACTCAATAGGGTACCCCTTTGCATTTTCGCTCAGTTTTCACTAAAAACTCAAAGGGGAACACATTTACTTTTGGCTTAGTTTTTCACCAAAAAACTCAATGGGGTACCCCTTCGTATTTTGCCTCAGTTTTTACCAAAACCACAAAGGATACACCTTTGCATTTTGGTGCGGTTTTTCACCTAAAACACACAGGGGTACCCCTTTGTATTTTTGCTCAGTTTTTCACGAAAAACTCAAAGGGGTACCCCTTTGGATTTTTGCTCAATTTTTCACAAAAAACTCAAAGGGGTACCCCTTTGTATTCTGTCTCAGTTTTTCACAAAAAAATCAATGGGATACCCCTTTACATTTCATCTCAATTTTTCACCGAAAAACTCAAAGGGGTACCCATTTGCATTTTTGCTTAGTTTTCACCAAAAACTAAAAGGGGTACCCCTTTGTATTTTTGCTCAGTTTTTCACAAAAAACTCAAAGGGGTACACCTTTCAGTTTTTCACCAAAAACTCAATGGGATACCGCTTTACATTTTGTCATTATTTTTCATCAAATAAACTCAAAGGGTGCCCCTTTGCATTTTTGCTCAGTTTTCACCAAAAACTAAAAGGGGTACCTCTTTGTATTTTTGCTCAGTTTTTCATAAAAAAACTCAAAGGGGTATACGTTTGCATTTTTCCTCAGTATTTTGCCAAAAACTCAAAGGGGTACACATTTGCATTTTAACTTAGTGTTTCACCAAAAAACTCATTGGGGTTCCCCTTTGCATTTTGCCTCAGTTTTTCACCAAAATCTCAAAGGGGTACCCCTTTGTATTTAGGCTCAATTTTTCAAAAAAAAATACTCAAAGCGGTATCTAAAAATCACTAGAATTTCTAGATCTACGTTAAATAAGATGTAGAATTATATGGTAGTGAAAAATTAATTACTCGATGACTTTGAAAAATTAGATTATCAAACAGGTAAAAATAAACAAGATCGAAAAGTAATCTCTGATTGACTCAAAAATATTTGTAGAGCCTAATGAATATATTTGGAGAGTTATAGAAGTATTTTTTAGGAAGGTTTGAAAACAAGAAGTATTAGATAAATATTGATTGTGGTTTAAATAGTAATCCTTTGATCATGGACTTGTTTGAGATTTTAAAAATAGCAAAGAATTTTTAAAAATTGCAGAAAGTTTCAGTTGAGATCTAATTAGTATTTGAAATTATTTGATGTTGAAAAGTGACTTTATGGTAATGCCGAAAAAATTTTAATCGGACCGATTTGAGTAAACCGAACTAAAAATGAATTCCAATTGAGCTAAAATTATTCATAAAGGATTAATTTAATATTTTAATAATTATATAGTTGATTTTGAGTGGATTTTAGCTTGGAAAGAGAGAGAAATAATTTAAAGTATATTTTAGGCTTGAAAATCAAATTGGGGTTAAATTAGGCCCAACCACTTTGGTTAAACCAAGCTCAGCCCTATAAATAGCCTAAAAATCTGTAAACTTCCAAAAGTCACTATAGCTCTCTCCCATCTCCTCCACAGCTGAATTGATCCTCCTCTATTTCACCAAATTATTTCATTTTTTCTCTCTAAATCTCCCACTAAAGTTCACCTTCTCAAGCAAATCAAGGCTTCACTTTCTTATGGTGACCACATCTAAGCTCAATTTGAAGTGATGGAGGTGGAAAAATAAAAGATTAAAAGTTATGGCATAAATTTGAGGTATGTGGAATTGATTTTTTAAATTGATTTAAAGGCTCAAATAGGTAGTTTGAGATGTATAGAGTATATTTGTGATGTTATATTAAAGTAAGGATGCATTTTGATGGTGGTTTTTTTATGATTAAACTTGGACACTTTAGGATTTAAAGGAGAAAAATGATGTCCAAAGGATTCAAGGCAAAGAAAGGAAGGTTTAAGAGTGAAAAATAAACTTTTAAGGTAAGTGGATACAATAACCCCTAATTTTTATTGATAATGGATTTATTGACTTTTATTATGTTTGTCGAAAAAACTGCCATATCAGATTTGACACTTTTCTTTTACATGGGGTAATGGTAAAGAATTACTAAATTTTTAGATTTTTTATTTATTATATTTATATTATTAGGATAAATAACACTTTTAGGTTAGGATAAATAAAAAAATTAGGTTCTTAAGCTTTATTTTTATTAATGTATTTTTATATTTTATACATTTAATATGACAAAAAAGATAGAAATATAAATAAAATACGCGGAAAGCCTTTTTTAAAGAGTATAATTTTCAGACTAATAGATAATAAATAGAATAGTAAATAACATTTTTTTTAACTTTTAGCATTAACAATAAATGTCTTTCACATCCAACTATAACAAGAAATAACTTCTATATTTTTGAATGGCAGTTCCAAAAAAGCATACTTCTATATCAAAAAAGTGTATTCGAAAAAACATTTGGAAAAGAAAGGGATATTGGACAGTATTAAAGGCATATTCGTTAGCAAAATCTCTTTCTACAGGTAATTCAAAAAGTTTTTTTGTGCAACAAATCAAAAATGAACGGTTGGAATAATCTAATTTTACTTGATATGATAATGAAAACATCTAATTTCTTTTATTTTTTATAATTTCTAATATAAATTTTCTAATTTACAATAGGAATTTCTAATATGAAATATAGAATATGAAATATGAAACATAGAATATAAAAAATCGAATATCTAATATATATTAGTAAATTTTATATAATATAAAATGTATCTATTATATCTATAATATAATGTATATCTAGATAATAAATATATAGTAATAAATATAGATATAAAATATATATATATTATAGAAATATTATATAAAAAATCGAAAATTAATTTTATTTATATTATATAAATATTTTTTTATATAAAGATATATAAAGAGATATATAAAATAAAGAAGATATATATAAGGATTTTCCTTCATTCTTTTTTAATTTTTGGAACTTAAATAGACCTATTTTTGCTTTTATCATATGTAGAATAAAGAATTCTTTTGTCTACTGAATTCTAAAAATGGTACTTTTTTGTTTGCAAAAAAAAATAGAAGACACAAAATTTCACCGTTGTTTTTATTTTTTATTGTTAGGATATATTATCATTTTTAGGATGGGGATTATTATTTATTATTTTCCCCATCGAACCATTTATCACAATAATAAATATTCATAAGTTTTAAGTTTTGTATTTTTTATACTATTTTAATTTCAACATATATATATATATATATACATACTATTTGAATCTAAAAGAGCTGAACAGGTATAAGACCTTTAATTAAAATTAAAAAGAAGAACATAATTGAATTAAAATAAAATAATTGACTAATATTATTCTAAATCACTATATAAAATAGACTTCTTGTTGCTTTTAATACAGTTACTAAAATTAATAAAATAATAAAAGTACCTTTCAAAATGTATTTAGAAAAAATGTGTCAATTTTGAATGATATAATTTAATACTTGGGTCAGAAACTAGATCAAGATATATATTAAATTTAATTAAATGCAATTTTATTTTTAAAGTACGGAGCAGAACTCAAACTTTTTTTGTTATATGATATCGATACCAAATTTGTTTTCTAAATCCTAACCCAAACTTTCTCTACACTAAAAACATAAGCAATAAAATAGTTCCATACATCCCTTGAATGAAATATTCAAATTGTAATTCTTAAAAAAATTATATTTTGCATTCTTAAATGAATTTTTTTTCACGAATTTGAATGTTTCGTAAAAGATATTGCATTGAATTGACTCCTTCAATTCAAGCTCGATGATTAAATAAAAATCGATTATTATGATTTTGAGCAAGCCGGTATGGTGAAATCAGTAGACACGCTGCTATTAGGAAGTTGTGTTAGAGCATCTCGATTCGAGTCCAAGTGGCGGCATAACATCCTATAATTTCCAAAAAGATACAATAAATCATATAAAAGAATTCACTTCCTGATTTCAATTCTATATAATAGAGGAACCCCTTAATTTTAAATTTTTAATTTTAAAAATTTTATGATATTTTTGACTTTAGAACAAATATTAACTCATATATCTTTTTTATTTGTGTCAATTGTAATTACAATTCATTTGATAATCTTATTAGTCGATGATTTTGTAGATCTATATGATTCGTCAGAAAAGGGCATGATAACTACTTTTTTCTATATAATAGGATTATTAGTTACTCATTGGATTTTTTGGGGAAATTTACCATTAAGTGATTTATATGAATCATTAATCTTTCTTTCATGGGCGTTTTCTGTTATTTATATGGTTTCGTATTTTAAAAAATAGAAAAATTATTTAAGCACCAATAACTGCGCCAAGTACTTTTTTTACTCAAGGATTTGCCACTTCGGGCCTTTTAACAGGCATGCATCAATCTGAAATCTTAGTGCCTGCTCTCCAATCCCAGTGGTTAATGATGCACGTAAGTATGATGATATTGGGCTATGTAACTCTTTTGTGTGGATCAGTATTATTAGTAGCATTTCTAATAATCACATTTTGAAAAATCACAAGAATTGGTGATAAAAACAATAATTTATTAAATAATTCATTTTATTTTAATGAGGTACAATATATGACAGACCAAAAGAATGTTTTAAGAAATATTTTGTTTCTTTCTTTTAGGAATTATTATAGGTTTCAATTGATTCAACAATTAGATGACTGGAGTTATCGAATTATAAGTATAGGGTATATTTTTTTAACGATAAGTATTCTTTCGGGTGTAGTATGGGTTAATGAAGCATGGGGATCATATTGGAATTGGGATTGAAAAGAAACTTGGGCATTTATTACATGGACCATATTCTTGATTTATTTTCATACTCGAACAAATAAAAATTGGAAGGGTTTAAATTCAGCAATTGTTGCTTCTATTGGTTTTCTTATAATTTGGATATGCTATTTTGGAGTTAATTTAGTAGGAATAGGACTCCATAGTTATTGTTCATGTACATTAACAATTAACAATTGAAGAATGGGTTTGACGAATGCAACTCTATAGGACAACAAAGCATAGATTCAAAAAACTTCAGGTAAGCTGTTGAGAACCTTTTGAATCATCGTATTACTTAATTCAAAAAGTTCTCACAAATGCCAAAAAATTTTATTACAATTCCTTTTTGTTGAACTAAAATTAAAATTTAAGAGATTAAAAAAATAAGTTTTTTATTGTAAAACCTAAGGATTTTCAATTTTTTAAAATCATAGGATTTCTTTTTTTTATTTAGAAAAACTATTTATAAAAATAATTAGATATAATAGCTTCGACCTTGTCAACTGATAATCAGAAAATGAAATCCGGATAAATCCTAATACCTATTATAGGCAGAAGGATAGAATATCTGGCGTAACATAGATAATAAATAAATAGGAGTTAATATCATTCCAACTACCATTACACTAGTAATTAATATTTTGGACATTAAAAGATATTTTTGGCCTGTAATTATTCTAAAAAATACTATCAATTCTGCATAAAAACCATTCATGTCCGGTAATGCAAGGGAAGGTAGTGATAATATACTAAACGTTATGAATATTTTTGGCATTGGGGTAGCCTTCCCACCTATTTTGTCAAGATAAACATGATGTATTCTATGATAACCTGTTTCTGCCAAGAAAAAAAACGCAACGCCAATAAATCCATGTGATATTATTTGAAAAATAGCTCCATTGAGTCCCATATAACTTATAGAGCAAATTCCTATAATTATGAAACCCATATGAGATACAGAAGAATATGCTATTCTTTTTTTTTTAAATTTCGTTGACAGGAGATGTTGAAGCTGCATAGATTATTTGCATTATCCCTACTATTATTAACCAGGGAGAAAAGATAGAATGAGCATGAGGTAATAATTCCATATTGATTCGGATCAACCCATACACCCCCATTTTTAATAAGATTTCGACTAAAAGCATACAAATACTGTAATGCGCTTCCCCATGAGTGTCTGGTAATGTTGGTTCATTGGAAATCCAATATAGAAAAATATTTCTAGTGCCTCGGGATATGATTGATTGACTGATGTTTCAAAATTTAATGTTGGTTCATTGGAACCATATAAATCGCTATCCAAAGCTCCCATTATTAAAAAAATAGAACCTCCCGCAGTATACAAAATAAACTTTGTATTTGAATACAGACATTTCTTTTTCCCCCACATGGATAGAAGTAGATAGAAGGGAATTAATTCTAACTCCTACATGATAAAAAAGTAAAAGATCTTGAGATGAAAATAATCCTTTTTGACCACTATACATTGCTAACATCAGAAAATGGATATAATCGGGAATCCTGAGTAATCGGCCAAGCCCCTAAAGTAGCTAAAGTGGTGATAAATCCTGTCAATAAAATAGGTCCTAAAGAAAATCCATCGATTCCTAGTCTCCAATAAAAATCAAAAAATTGGATCCATTTATAATCTTTTGTTAATTGGATTAATGGGTCCTCCAATTAGAAATAATAATAGAATGCATAAGTCATTAAAAGAAGTTCGAATATACATATACATAAAGTATACCACCTGATTTCCTTATTTCTTCTATGGGGGAAAAGGAAAATTAATAAACCCGCGGATATCGGTAAAACTACAAATACTGTTAACCAAGCAAAATAATTTGTGGTAAAGACAAGATAAGATACACTTAGACTAGAAAAACCAGTGCTAGAAAACATAATATATATTTTTTATTATTTTTTTTGAATACGGGTTTTTATCGATAAACAAAAAATCAAATGTATTCAAGTGGGTTTTTCTGGAAAATATCAATAAGCTAGACCCATGCTTCGAGTTGTTTCATGCCATAAATAAACTTGAACACTTAAGAAATCTGTTCGACAGGCAGATTCACATCTCTTACAACCGACACAATCTTCTATTCTTAGAGCAGAAGGAATTTGCTGGGATTTACATCCATCCTAAGGTATCATTTCTAATACATATGTGGGGCAAGCTCGGACACATTGAGTACACCCTATACATGTATCATAAATTTTTACTGAATGTGACATTGAATTTTTAATTTTTTTAACGTCATAAAATTTTAATCTAGTAAATTTCTAAATGAATCATCATATATTTATACATCAGATGAATCAATGATTTACCAGAAGTTTTCTATTCAATTCTGAATCAACTCATGAGATGGAGCCAAGATATTTTAATTTCTTACATTTTCACAAACATGATCAGATAACTTTTGTATCATACATGGAAACTCGAATTAATGAATACGAAAATTATATTATATACGATTAATACTACTTATTCAATAAATTCGATTGATTGATACAAGTGGATTTTCTATTATGATAAATTGACGAAACAATAGCCGGCCCAATAGCTGCTTCAATGGCTGCGATAGCTATAACAAAAATTGAAAAAATATTTCCTTTTAATTGGTGACTATCAAAAAAATTAGAAAATGTTACGAAATTTATATTAACGACATTCAGTATAAGTTCAAGACACATAAGGGCTCTAACCATATTTTGACTCATGATCAATCCATAGAAACTGATAGAAAATAAATAGGCACTCAAAACAAGTACATGTTCGAGCAGCATTGATGAACTCCTTATCAATTTTGATTTATTTCAATATGACCAACAATTCAACATCAACGGATTACATTGACTAGAATAAGAATATCACAAGTACAGAACAATGACATATACGGATAATAAATCAAATAAAAGAATTTATACATAAATCATAAATAATCTTTAAATGGAATTTAAGGAAAATAGATGTGATAACATAGAAAATAGTTTTAATTTGGATTTCAATTACTAATTCTAAAGATTTATTACTACCGAGCCACAGTAATTGCACCAACTAAAATAATTATTGAAATGAATTCAATTGGAAGAAAAAAATCTATTGACAAATGAATTCCAATTTGTTGACCATTACTTATTAAATCTTGTTCTATAATCTGATTTATTTTTGTAGTCTAAATAATCCCATACCATGACGTATCTGGAATAATTGTAATTAGTGATACAAAAATGCTTGTACAAACTAAAGAAGTAACCCCATTTCCAACAGTCCAAAGATTCAAATCTTTGTAATATTCTGAACCATTCATGAATATTACGGCAAATAGAAATAAAACATTTATAGCACCCACATAAATAAAGAGTTGTACAATAGCTACAAAATGAGAGTTTGCTAAAATATAAAATAAAGATATACAAACAACAACTAATCCTAATGAATGGCAGAATAAGTTGGGTTGGTAAATAATACTACTCCTAAACCTCATAATATAAGACCTAATCCCAGAAAAACTAAAAGAAAATCATGTATTACTCCAGGAAAATCCATTGCAAGTAAAATAAGAGATAAAAAAAATTGAATTGTTTCTTCATGACCGTATTGACCTGACCAGGAAAAACTTTTTTTTGTATTTTATATGATAATTATATATTTTATTTTATACCTATAATAATTATATATTTTATACCTATATATATAAATATAGGCTCTTAATTGACTAAGGGGTGTTGAAAATAATTGTAAATAATTTAATTACTATACGTAATGCTATTGCACTAATTTCATTTCATTCTTTCTCGAAAAGGGCATTCTAAATTTCATTTTCATTTTCAAAATAATTATGGATAGAATTCTAGATACTATATATATTAATAGATATAGATTGTCAATCCACATTAAGTTAAGTTACGATGCAATTTTGATCAATCAAATCAATAGTTGGAATTTAGAATTTTTGTAGTTATTGACCAAGAAAAATGAATGAAACCCCGTTCCATACCTTTTGATAAAAACATAATTTTAATTTGAGTTTAATAATTGTACTTTTTAATCAATCAAAGTGGTTTATCCATTTTTTTAGTTGAATCCAAAATTGTTCAAATTGTATAATCGTCAACTACTGACATTGGTAAATGACCCAATGCAATTTGATTATAATTCAATTCATGACGATCATAAGTAGAGAGCTCATATTCTCATTGATAAATAATTTGTTGGAAAATACTCAACACAGTTGCCAAAAAATATACAGATTCCAAAATCAATAATGTAATTTAGTAACCGTTTCTTTCAAATGTCAGTTTTCAATTTCTAATCTACAACAGGTAGATCTATAGGACATACACGAACACGTAATTCACAAGCAATGAATTTATTAAATTCAAAATGGATTCGACCGCAGAAAAACTTTGATGTGATTAATTTTTCATAAGGATATTGAATAGTTACAGGTAAACGATTTACATGGGATAAGGTAATCATGAAACCTTGACCAATGTACCTTGCCACCCCGTATGGTTTGTTGCCCATAATTCATGAACCCAGTTACCATGGGAAGCATATCGTAAATTTTTTTGAATAATTTTGTGTTTGTTTTTTCTCTTGATTGATTTGAAGACAACTCATGAATATAGAAAAATATTCTTTTATTATTCTTTTATAGTGAAAGGAGTTAGAAAGGGGTTGTTAATAATAGATTACCGAGAGAAATAGGTAAAAGAAATTTCCATCCAAGATTTAAAAGTTGGTCCATTCTTAGTCTAGGTAAAGTTCATCTTGTTGTGATAGGAATAAACAAGAACAAATAAGTTTTAACCAAGGTAATAAAGATACCAATTGTTGTTCCAAAGACTCCACTTATGTTATTTATTTTAAAAAATTCAGGAAAGAATATATACGGGATATAGATATTCCAACTGCCCAAGTAAAGAACTGTTACAAATAATGAAGCAACTAATAAGTTTAGATAGGAAGCAATATAAAATAAACCAAATTTGATCCCTGAATATTCAGTTTGATAACATGCTACTAATTCTTCTTCTCCTTCTTGTAAATCAAAATGTAATCTCTCACATTCTGCTAGAGAAGAAATAAAAAAAATGATAAATCATATAGGTTGATGCCACAAATTCCACCCCAAAAAACTAGATTTTGATTGTACCTCAACTATATCAACTGTACTTGAACTGTTAGATAATTATAGACAATGATAACATCACTATTCCCATCACTATTACAGAACCATACATGAGATTCTCACCTCATACGACTCCTCGAAGGCCATAAATAAATTTAAGGACCAGATTGTATTATTTATTTTGATATATTTGTAGAATAGATAAGATCAAAATAAAATCAAACCTATCGAATGTTCCAAAATTCGAGCAATGAAATTTTATCTGTTATAATACTAAAAATAAAAAAGTTCTTCAAAATTTATCTCATCCTTTAATAAATTCAATTTTTATTTCTTGAGTAATAACTTAAATCCTTCAATAAAATACTCTTTGTAAAATTACATGTCAAAATACTAATAGATATTTCAACCTATCATTATCAATTACGAAAATTATATATTACGAATTATGACATGAATTCTATCTCTATGAATATCGATATAAGAAAAAATAATAAAAAAGATTGATTTTTATATTGTAATTCGATTTTTTTATTTTTTTTCATTCCTATTCTTCTTTATGAGAAAACAGAAAAGGGGATTAAAAAAAAGGATAGGATTATTTCGTTTTGGATAGTCATTTCTTTAATTGGTGGGTAGGAGTATACTCTAGATCGGAATAATGGGGAGTACTGCCTGATCATTTCTACCAACTTAAAGCCCCAATTAATATGCTTTTGTCAAAATATCTTTTTCGATAATTTTAAAAATCTCTATTACAAATCCTTTGTGTATCTTAGTGTTCCTAACCATCCACTCATTTTTGCTCAATCACTTGTTAGCATTATAGTAATACCTATCGAGAATACCTATAAATGATAGTGAAAACTCAATAAAGTTGATCTTTTAAGCCCGCTTCAAGCCAGGATTACTAATCAACCAATCTTAGGGCAAACAGTCTTCTTTTCTTCTGTTTATTTCTATTTTACTCTTTTACATAGGAAATGAGTCAATTTTTTTACTGCAAATTTTGAAGGTGTTTTTTTCACTCATATAACTATCCAATTTCGTTCATCAACCAAAATAATGAATAAAAAATGAGGATATCTAGTCAATTCATTTTGCCTTCTTCCTAAAAAGAAAGGAATAACGAAAAGTTTACGTTTCAACGAATCGCACGTAGAGATATGGATAACGCACAAAGAGTTAATAGTATTTCATAACTAATCGATTGAGCAATAGCTCATTGACCGCCTAAAAAGGAATATTTATTATTTGATCCATATCCTGACATAAGAAGTCCAATGGGAGCAATACTTGAAATGGCAATCAATAAAAAAACACCAATATTTATATTAGTTAAAATAAAGTGATACCCAAAAGGAATTATTGAATAGCTTAAAAGAGTTGATATGACTGCTATGGATGGTCCAATTATGAATACATGAGTACCCCCCTAGATGGAAAAAGATTCTCTTTGAAAAGTAGTTTTGTCCCATCCACTAGAGCTTGAAGAACTCCTAAAGGACCCATATATTCAGGCCCAATACGTTGCTGTATCCCTGTAGATATTTCTCTTTCTAACCATACAATTACTAGTATTCCTATCATGATTCCCAATACAAGAGTCAAAATAGGGACAAAGACCCATATAATTCCATAGGCCTCGTTTAAGGATTCTAACCTAGAAAAAGAATTAATAACTATTATTTTTGTTGTATCAATTATCAATTCAATGATCAACGTCTCCCATAATGATATCTATACTACCTAGTATTGTCATAATATTGGCCAATTTCATTCTTTTAACTAATTCAGGGAGAATTTGCAAGTTGATAAAACCCGACGGGCGGATTTTCCATCTCCAAGGAAAACCACTTTGATCTCCTATCAGAAAAGTTCCCAATTCTCATTTTGGGGCTTTAACTCTCACATAAAGTTCTTATTTAGGTAATTCAAAAGTAAGAGAGGTTTTTTTACTAATGAATCGATATTTAAAATCATTCCATTCCGAATTCTTTTCTCTATCAAAATTGAGGGTTGCTAAATTCTCATGGGAGCCATCCAGAATTCCTTCCAAAGCCTGTTGAATAAATTTATAGATTCCAACATTTCACCAATTCGGACTAAATAACGAGCTAATGAATCTCCTTTTTTTTCCATTGAACTTCCCAATCAAATTTGTCGTAACACTCATAATGATCAACTTTATGAAGATCCCATTGTACTTCGGAAGCTCATAACATTTATCCCGATAAACCCCAATTTATTGCTTCCTCTGCACAAACAATACCTACTCCTTCAACTCGTTCTAAAAAAATAGGATTTTGTGTAATAAGTTTTTGATATTCAACAACTCTTGTTAAAAAAATAATCGCAAAAATCAAAACATTTATCTATCCAATGATGAGGTAGATCAGTCACTACCCCCCTTCCCCGATATGAAAATAATTATGCATCATTCTCATATCGGTGGCAGCTTTGAATAAATCATATATTAACTCTCTCTCTCTCTCTAAAAATATAGAAGAAAGGAGTCTGCACGCCAATATTTGCCATAAAAGGGCCAAGCCATAACAAATGAAAAGCTATACGACTTAATTCCAACATAATTACTCTGATATAGCCATCTCTTTTAGGCACATGAATATTTCCTAAAAGTTCGAGACCATTTACTGTTATTGCTTCTGTGAACATAGTAGCCAAATAATCTCATCGTGTTACATAGGGCAAATATTGTATAATTGTTCGATTTTCCTCAATTTTTTCCATTCCTCTGTGTAAATAACCTAATATTGGTTCACAGTCAATAACATCCTCACCGTCTAGAGTAACGATGAGTCGAAGAACACCATACCTTGATGGGTGGTGGGGAGCCATATTGACTATCATAAGGTCTTTTCGCGTATCTAGTACATTCATAGGGGTTTCCTCGATCCATTCTTCCATTCCACGAATTAATGAAAACAAAAAGAAGTTCATCTTAAGATCTAATAAATCAAATAATTTAACAAAAGCAAAACTCTTCGAATTAACAAGTTTTCGACTTCCGTATATCCAACTAACTAATTAATTCTTTATAACGTACTCTATTTTTTTTTCTAAATAAGACAGCAGTCGTTGATGTTTTCCTAAAATTTTTTGCAAGCCTCTCTGAGATAAATTGTCTTTTCTATGTAATTCCAAATACGAAGTAAGTCTTCCTATCTTATTAGTGAAACTTACTATTTGAAATTCAACAGATCCCTTATTTTCGTCTTTTTCTTCTTGTGAACTAACTGAAATGAATGATTTTTTTACCATAAACCACTCCATTTTTAGTTTAAGATATTTTTTATTGATCAGTAATAATAACAAATGTATTAATATTAATAATGTATTAATATTAATATATAATAACGTCAGTTCATTTTCATTTGGTATACACAAAAATATTTACTTTCTTAGTAATTCAAAATTTTGTTAAATAAAATTTATCATTAATCAATCCAATTTTGAATTTTTTAAGGGTAGTCTATTTCTCCGCTTACAAAAAAGAAAAAAAAATTCTACCTAAAATTAAAAGTAATAAAATCCTATTGATTCATTTCTATATCTAATTGATACATGATTGCATTTCATGTACCATAATGGAATGTGGAATGTAAAAGAATGGCGTGTTTATCTCTTTGTTTTCATATACTATATTAGATATGTTATAAGATATATATGAAAAATTCACTCATACTAAAATTTTAACCTCGGATATATATATATCCTTACCATACTGAACTGACTGGCATTATTAGTATCTAACCAATAGCGATTCATACAAGCTAAATCTTCTAATCGAAAATTAGGCTAAAGAAAAAATTTTAATTTAATTAGTTTTTTTTTTATCTATAGAAATGTTTGTTTTTATCCACAACGGGACTAACATTTTTTATGTTTTTGCCATTGGAAATTTCTATATTTATATGAATATCATTTGTATTTTTAAAATTGAAATTCTTAATTCTATACGACGTTTAGGGGATAAAATATTTTTCGGAACAAGTAAATCATAAACATTTTTATCTCTATTTCCAATTATATTAGAATGTCTTTCAATAGATCCGGTAAAATTCTTTTTATCAACATAGAAATTTTTTCTATATTTTTTTATTATTTTCTTGTTTGTTCTTATGAACTAATAAGATACCTAATGTTTGATACAAAATAAATTATCTATCATTTTTTTATCGCCAGACGGATAGGTTTGATAATCAATATTCCCTTTTTCATCAATTCTGTAAGAGTTAAATCCTTCTGAACCATCAGAATATTCAGACTTATTTCTTGCCTTTTGATAGAAGATATAATAATTTCTCGTGGATTTATCAGTCTAAGCAGGAGATAATATACTTTGATATTATTGATTACTTTTTGATTTAAAAAACCATTCCAACTTAATTGAAAACATAAATACCGTTTTAGGAAGAAATTAAGATCTACTTCTGTATGACTTTTGTTTTGCTTTTTATTTCTATTTTTATTCATATCTAATTCCATATAATCTTCTTCAATATCTTTTTCTTGATTTGCAAAAACTGATCCAAAGTCCACTTGGTCATCAGATTCTTTTTCTTTGCAATTTTGATTCTCTAATTCAATATTTTTTTATTCGATGATATAGATAGAAAAAGGTCACCATTTTTCTTTCCGTTGATTTTAGTATTTTTACTAACATTTTTAGAGAAATGAAAATTTAAAAGAGGAAATTCAATGGGTATTGTCCATGGTTTTATCTTATATGTGTTGTAAAGTATCACAAATTTTCGAAAGAACCAAAGTTCAAAATTGGAATTGGATATGAGATGATTTTGTATTTCTTCATTCATTCCCATCCAATCAAAAAAGGGGAAGGGTTGGTTGGATGAATTGACTTCTTGATCTTGGTGAATTGTAAGAAAAGAAAAATTTTTCTTATCAATTTTATCAATTAGTTTATACTTACTAGTTGTAGTCTGAGTATTTTTTTATCTTTACTTGCATTATCGATCCAGGACTCAATATCGACTTTATTTCTAAGACAAAAATTGAGAATTCTCCAATCAAAATATTTTCTATCCGAGCTTTTCTGTATTTCGATAAGATCATCTTCTGCTAGGTAATTATTGATAGGAATACCTTATAACATGTCAAATAATTTGCTTTTATTTGTGTTGGAATTATAAGGAATCTCTTCTTTATTAGTTACTTGGAATGGCTATCCGAAAATAAAAAAAAGTCCTTCTTATTTTCATAATTAATACATTTATATGATAAAAAAATATATCTATAGTTTTTTTTTTAAATTTAAAATTATCTTTTTGATTTGGTAATGAGTCTGCATCAAAATAATTTTTTTCATAATGAATTACTTGGTCTTTTTCATATAAATTCTATTTGCTTAATTTTTTTATTTTGGACTGTATGGTGTTAATAGATTCTATTTTTCCATTTTTGTGATATTAATATAGACCATATAATATGAGATAAATCGTATTTATATGGATAATGACTTCTTAACCAGTTTTTTCATTGATTCATTACAGAATTTTAAAAATTATTATCTTTTAATTTGGAATTAAACAGTCCTTAGACTCTAAAATAATCTTTTATTTCATTTTTAAGAAAAAGACCATGGTATTGAAAGATAGATCTTAACTTATATAAGTTAAGGATTGGGATTTGTGATAATTTTTAAAATACATAAGCTTGTGATAAGGAAGATATGTCACAAAAAATCTGTGAATTCTTATTAATAACAGCGGTATTTCTTGACTTTTTATAATCGAAATAAAGTGAATTTTATTTTGATTTGTTTTATCAATTTTTTTTTGTGATTTTTTTCATTATTGTAAATGCATTTAATAAGAATTTTTTTTGTTGATTCAAGAAAAAGTTGTGCATTGATCCTTGGAATATTAATGATACCTAAAAAGATATCTATGTATATTTTTTAAATCAAAATTTTTATAAAAAAAGTGGAATTTATGTGTTAATCGAGCATTTCTTCTTTTTAATATGTGCAAAATATTTTTTGATGATTTTAATTATTCAGCATTATAACTTATTTTGTTAGGACTAATAGTTACTTCCGAGATTATAATTTTGTTTTCCTTTTCTTTTGTAATGTTTTCTATTTGATTTATGATTTTTTTTTTCTTCTAGCAGAAAGATCTTTCATTTTTTTCTATCAGTAAATAATTTGTCCAAGGAATAGATCGAATTGGGGTGGACAATTTATGAATCGTCCGGTTATTGTTATTGATTATCGAATCTTTTTCATTTTTAGTTTCATTTAATTTATCTACTTCTCTAAATCCCGATAAAAAAATTGGATTTCTTTTTGATTTTGAAAGTTTCTTTATTCTTTCTTTTGGAAAAAAATGTTTTTGATGACCCAGTTTTTTTGTTCTTTTGAGAAATTTTGAAATAACTTTCTTCTTTCTTTTAAAATTGTTATAATTCAAAAACCATTTTTTTCATCTTTCTAATTTTTTTTGAGTTTTTTAAAGATGGGTTCAAAAAGTGAAGGCCATTTTTGGGGAGAACCAAAAGGCAGTTTCGTTTCCATTCCTCAAGCTATTAAAAACCAAAAATCCTTTTTTTGTGTTTTCTTTTTCATAAGATCTTTATGTGGGAATTTTGACTTAGATCTGTGCCAAGGTTTTAGACGAAAAGGAAATATGATCTTTATTTGAATCCTATTTGTTAACCAGTTTTGCGAAAATTTTTTTTTGATATTAAACTCCATTATAGGTGCATTTAACATGCATTTCTCTATAGCAATCCTTTAAATCCTAGGACCATTAGGGAATTTGAAAAAATAGTATACGAATGATATTTTTAGTTATTATTAATGAGGGTAATATAATATATTTTCTAAGAATCGAGTGGGTTACTAAAACACAACCTCTTATTACTTGAGCAAAAAAACTGTTATCTCAAGCTTGGGCTATTTTTATATGAGTTTTTTCCTTTCTTTTGTCATCTTCTCTTTTGTCCTCTTCTTTTTTCTTACTTTCTTTTTTTTATAAGTATAATTCAAAATTGTAAATTTTGTGTTTTTACAAATCCAATTTATAAACATTATTTTCATCAGTTCGAAAATATCAAAAGAAAAAAAAAGAGATTTACCTATTCTATCCAAAAAAAGAGGAGAATGCACATTTGCTTGAAATGGTTCCAAAATAGTTATTTTGTGTCTTTGTGCTCGTATAGATCCTTTTATTATGTCTCGAAAAAAGTCCGATTGTTGTGAATAACGTATCAAAGTCACTTCATCTATTTGGTCATAATTCGTTGTATCCTTGGTATTATTATAAGTATCATTATTTTGTTGATTATCAACAAAAATCACTATACGTTTGGCTTTTCATGAACAAATTTGATAATCTTCTGCCGTCATGTTTTCTTCATCTTCGCCCTCTTCTTGTTCCAAAGCATCAATTAATTTGTGTGACCATCGAGGAACTTGTCTACTTATTTCTTTTAGTCCAGTAGAATGTTTTCTACTTGTTTTATTTTTTATTCACTATAACTGTATCAAATAAAAATTTTAAAATTTGTATTTGATTTTCTAAATCCATTTTATCTTCATTGCGATCTCGGAAAAAAGATAGTCTCTTAAAATTGAAACTTGATCTTGATTTTCCAGCAAATTCATTAAATAAGTTTAAGGAATAAGCAATTTCTGTTGAAAATGATTTGTTATTAGTATTCAATAAATCTCCTTTTGCTTCAAATTCTTGATAATTAGTAATAAGAATAAGAAGATGAATTCTATTTCTCCAAACCGTTTCTATGGAATTTGTTCGGGAAGTTTTATTTAGGATTAAGGGTGAAAAAAATTTTATTTTTTCGCGATAGGATCCGCTCAATAAGGGATCATATGCTTTAGGTAAGTATTCTTTTTATGTTTTATCATTACACAATCTAGTTTTTTTTTTCGAGTATTTTCACATCAAGATATCTCTTATCTAGAGCTTGGACTCTGTTTATAAGTTCATTACTTAGATTTTTCTTTTTTTGTTCATTCTTATAATTCCAATGATTATACAACTCATCATAGAAGAATTTTTCTGTTAGGAACAGCAACATCTTTCTTTGTATTATTTCCAAAAAAGTGGATAAACTGGGCGGATATGTAAAAGATATTCTTTCTTTTTAATATATCGAAATGGACGATTCCAACGTTTCAAGTCAAAAAGAATAGTTACAACAGGTTTTTCAAACCATAAAAGGTCTTTATTTTTTTTATCTATCAATATTTCTAACTTTAAATTTTGTTGATTCCCATTCAGATAAAAAGTTTCGTAAAGTGGTCTATTTTTATAGCATGTCTCTTTAAAGTGAAAATAGAATTCATCCTTTGTTTTTTCCTTTCCATTCACTTGGATCTCTTCCGCTTCCATTTCGTCGATTTTGGCCGGATCCTCCTTTTCTTTCAAAAAAAGGGAAAAGAAAGGATCTTCTTCGGTGGATCCCTCTTGTTCCTATTTAGTCCCCTTCATTTTGGAAGTTGTTTCTATTTCTACATATGTTTCTTCCTCCCTTTCTAAGGTCTCTTTCAGTTTTTTAGTAAAAATAGGTGACGGTATTCTGCCTAAAGAGTAGACTCATGTAATAAATAAGAGAATACAAAAGATTCGAGCCATAGAATTTCTCAATTCTGACACAAGGTACTTATTAGATCAAAAAAGTACATTAGATCTAATAGAATTATTTTGTTGTATCTAGACTAATATCAATTCAACCCATTTTCATGAATAAAATGTGACCAATTAACCAACCAACAAAACTACTTGTTACAAATAACATCTTGTTGTTGCATCAAAACATATAAATGTTAACTAATCTGACTAACATTGAACTTCATAAAATGAAATGGTTGAATAATTGAATAATGAGATTATTCAGGAATACAAATTGAATGCTAAGATTACTCATTGAATTTTTGGTAGTAGATCGATAATAAAAAAAGTGTTTGTAATTGTTCCAGAAGAAATGAAATAAAAGATAGGGTAGAGCTAGGATAGTTATTGTATGAGGTCTACCAATGCTAGATGTAGAGATGCATAATAGATCGATATAAACATCATGAGCTATCCCGTAATAAAACCTGTTGTTACTGATACCTTCTTCTCAGTTCCTTTTTCTCCTTCTCCTATAACCCGAGATTAGAGAAATAAGAGATAAGAGAGCCCAATAGAGAATGTGGTAAGAAATCCATAATAGAGTCAGACCACAACGACCAAATTGAGTATCTTCATGCATAAGAATACTAGATTACCTAGTATAAAAGATTTAAAAATCATCACAAACCTCCCTTTTTCTTTTTTATTACAATTTCTGGATTATTATATGATGATTTTGAAACTTTCCATATATATAGAAATAGAATATAGAAATCGAAAGTGATATACTAGAAATGACATCTCTTATGTCAATGACACCAAAGGAAAGGGGATATTAAATGAATGGAATTGGGATATGGATGGAATATAATGAAATAGAGCCACTTTGAGGTTCCCTATGAAATGAGGCATGGAACGAAGACACTACGAAGAAGTTTTGGGAGTTATGAAGGAAACTTCGAGCTCATATTGGTCATGGGTTGAGAGCGGGAATTAAACTCTATGAGATCTAATCTCCTATTGTTCTTCAGTAGCTCAGTGGTAGAGCGGTCGACTATTAACTGACTTGTCATAGGTTTGAATCCTACTTGGGGAGATTTGATTCATTTCGAATTCTTTAATTCAAAATGAAAGGGTTCACTTTGACCGTTAAGAGTAGGTAAATCGTTCCTTCTGTCTTTCTTTCTATTGCATTCTATCTCATCATATAACATTATTTTCTATGATATTTGAGAATCACCGTCAATACCTCAGTGTAGGTGAGCCAATTAAGAATTTTTAGATGTACTAGTATTAGCAAGTGCATCGAAGATGCAGTCATCGATTCTCCTGAGAGGCCACAATTACCGCGAGCAAATATATTAATGACAAAGAACACATTTTTGCTATGCTACTAATACTTGTACTTGTTCTGCTATTCTACCCAAGCCTGGCTGAGGAAGAGTTAGAGGGCGTAAAAAAAAAATTAGACCCGGGCATACTATATGGAAAGATTTTAACATTAACAAAAAAAAGAAGAAAAAGTGAGGACATTCCATTTCGATAAAAGACACATGATAAGTGTGAAATATATATAGTTTTTGATATATTTTTAGTTGTGTTATTTAGTTTTTTTGGTTTTATTTAGGTTAAATTAGAGTTAATTTGGTAATATTTATGTTTTTTAGGTTAATTCTGTGTTTTGTTTGATTTTCAGGTTTAAATTGATATAAAAGGGCTTAAAGTGCAAAAAGGACAAAGTTTAGGGCTAAAAGTGCAAATATGCAGAATTTAGGCGAGAAAATGAGCATCCAGTCCAGAGCCTTGAGACGTGACCACGTGATAATTTTGAAGCATAAGACACGTGGCCACATGAAGAAGAAAACAGGAGAATCCATGGCCATGTGAAGAGAAGTGAAGGAATGAAGTATGAAGACCCAATGGGAAACTGAAGAAAACTATGCAAACCCATGACCACGTGGATTCCAGTGAAGGACCACACGTGGCCACGTGTGGAGGAAGAACTAATGTACCCATGCCCACGTGTAGAGAAGGCATATTGAAGGCGTGGCCACGTGATCTAGCTTTCTCATATCGCGTAGGATTTTCGAGCTTCCTATTTTAGCAGAATTTGATTCCTATTTTGTGACTGGAGTTTAACAAGGAGTCTACTACAATTTTTGCCTATAAATAGTAGTCCAAAACATAAAAGAATGAATCAATCCTTAGAATCAAACCTTAGAATTAAGCTTTGCTTTCTTAGTTTACTTTTCACGTTCTTTGTTTTCCATTGTTTTCTTCAAAACGTTGTTTTAATTTTAAGAATGGTTTGTGAGTAGTTTTCTTTAACTTTTGCTAAAGGATACTTGAATCCTTAACTTGTATTGTTATGACTTGAGTTTGTTCTTCAATTTTTAATACAAGTTGATTATTTCTTGGTTCTTAAAAATAGTCTTGTCTTTTCTCAATTTTAAGTTGATTATTAACTTAATTAAACATTGTTTATTTAATTGGTTTAAGTTGATGAATGACTTGCATGCTCTTAGGTTAATTTAGTTGGATTAATGCATGGATTGTGTAACCAAGAATAGGTGAAAGTTAAATCTCTTGAGAAAGGCTTTAATAGACATCTAGGAGACTTAATTCAGTTCTTTATGCTAAGTATTGAATTGTTCTGAATAAGAGAGTTTTAATGCTTGGAATGATAATCTTGAATAAAGTTATCTGGGTTTATTAAACTGAATTCTCCATAATCACTTGTATGTTTTCTTTTAATTAAGTCATAACAATATTTGTTAAGGTGGATAGTCCTTTAGTGAAAGTTGTTTTTAATATTGATTTTTACCTCATTCAATCTACTTGCTTTCAATAGATATCTTTTTTACTTTAGCTTTTTCAATTGTTTTAATTTAGTTTTAAATTATTGTTTTCAAATCATCACAACTTTGGGATTTATCTTCTCTCTTTACGCACAAAAGTGGTTTTGAAATTGAAATAGCATATACAAGCACAAGTTTTCCTTGGGTTCGATATTTTGGGTCATAATCTTATTTCCCTATATTACTAGTCATTCTAGTACACTTGCTAGAATCTGGTCAAGTTTTTGGCGCCGTTGCCGGGGACACATTGGCATTTGTTTGTTTATTTTGATTTTGAAAGTTATTTTTGTGTGTTTTTCTTCTCTTCTTCATCTAATTTCTTATTTTCTTTTTAGGTGACTAGTGGTTTATGGTGAGAGACAACCCCATCTTACCATTAGACCCTAAAATTGAGAGGACATTCCATAGGAATAGAAGGGGCAATATGAACGACCCAGAAATTGAACAACCTATGAATGATCCACCACCTAGGATCGAAGAGCAACACATACCCCACCAAGCTCCCGGAAATGGGTATAGACCTAGAACCATTAGGGATTATGCTATCCCTAGGTGGAATGAAGAACATAGAACTATTAGGATTCCTCACCACTAACCCTTTGAGATTAAACCCGCTACCATCACTATGGTACAAAGAAACCAATTTTCGAGTTCGAACATAGAGGATCCTGCACAACATTTAGATATGTTCTTAGAAGTGAGTGACACTGTGCAAATTCCTAATGTATCGACTGATGCAATTAGGTTGAAACTCTTTCCATTCACCCTTATAGGAAAAGCTAGGGATTGGCTACAAATGCTACCAAATCAATCCATCCATTCTTGGCAACAAATGCAAGAGAAATTTCTATGCAAATTGTTCCCACCCACCAAGACCGCCCTTATTAGGAAACAAATTACTGACTTCCAGCAATTTTATGAGGAGCCATTTCATGAAGCATGGGAAAGATTTAGGAGACTCTTAAAAAGTTATCCTCATCATGAAGTTGCTATTTTTCAATTAATGCATATTTTCTATGCAGGTGCTCATCCATCAACAAGATCTTTGTTAGATGCAGCTTCAAATTAAAGTTTCATGAATCAAATTCTTGAGGATGCATTTTTACTCCTTGATGAGATGGCCACCAATGATGCTCAATGGCCAAGCTCTAGAGCAACTCAAAAGAAACAGGGAGTTCATAATATTGATAAAGTAGCTATGTTAAAAGCTCAATTAGAATTAATGGAAAAGAGATATTCAAAAGAAATAAATGAGCTTAAAGCTAAAAATGTTTCTATGTTATCTAATGAAGTTGATTCTTATGCAGGAATTCCAGGACCTATGGGAATGAAGAATGCTGAAAGTATGGTAGAAGAAGTCAATGCCTTGAATCCGTATAGCAATACTTACAATGCGGGATGGAGAAGCCATCCAAATTTTTCATGGAGGGAAAGTAATCAAGGTTCTTCTTCTAACCCCAATCCTAGACCCCAATTTAACCACAATCAAACTTCCAATAATCAACTTCCATACCAAATCCAAGCTCCACCTCATTACCTAAATCAATACCCATCACAAGCATACCACCAACCAACCGGTTTTCAAAAACCTCAACCTCCCCCTCCTCAAGAAAAGAAATCTAATATTGAAGAAATGATTGCAAATTTCATGGCTTCCCAAAACTCAATTTTAGCTAGTCAAGATGCTAGATGGAAATCGCAAGATATTTGGATGAGAAACCAAGAGGCATCAATTAGGAACCTAGAAAACCAAATGGGGCAACTTGCTAGTTCTTTATCAAACCGTGCTCAAGGGATATTTCCATCCAATGTAGACCGAAATCCAAGGGAGGAAGCCAAAGCAATTACCTTAAGGAGTGGGAAAGAGTTAGAGAAGACTGAAATTGGTAAGAATTCTTTCGAAAGGGTGGAACCGACAACGGAGGTAAGTGTTTCTAACTCTGAAAATAATGAAAAAGCGCCTCCTACGATTAAGAAGGGTAAAGGTAAAGAAAAACTTATTTCCACTATTCTTGATGAATCTCAATTACCATTTTCGGTTCTAGCTAGAAAAGAGAAACAAAATGAACAATTGAGTAGATTTTTGGACATGTTTAAGAAGCTAAATATAAACTTACCATTTGCTGAAGCTTTATTACACATGCCTAAATATGCTAAATTTATGAAAGAATTGTGCTCTAATAAGAAAAAGCTAGAAGGCATAGGAACGGTTCAATTTTTCGGTAATTGTAGTGCTATATTAACCAATAAAATTCCTGAAAAATTAGAAGATCCTGGTAGTTTTACACTACCATATGAATTAGGAGGTAATTTTGTTGGAAATGCATTATGTGATTTGGGTGCTAATATTAATTTGATGCCTTATTCAATTAGCAGGAAACTGAATCTAGGTGATTTAAAGGAAACCCAAATGACACTTCAATTGGCAGATAGATCGGTGAAGAGGCCAAAAGGAATCATTGAGGATTTGTTGGTTAAAGTAGGAAATTTTATATTTCCAGCTGATTTTGTGGTGATGGACATGGAAGAAGATAGGAAGGTGCCATTAATTGTGGGGAGGCCATTCCTGAACACCGCAAGAGCCTTAATTGATGTTCATGGACAAACGGTCACTTTGAGATACAACGAGGAGAAAATTAGTTTCAATGTCAATAAAATTTTACAACACCCCTCATATGATTTTGAAGAGTCTATTCATTTTGTCGATGAAATTCAAGAATGTGTCAATACAAAACAAGAGGAAATCATTCTCGATGATGAGCTTCAAAGTTTCTTAATGCATCCCAAGGAAATGGAAGAGTTTGAAGCAAAGGAGATGAAGCTGATACAAATTCTGGAACAAGAGCACAATGAACATGATGAATTGGAGGATGAACCATCCCCTCCTAAGGGAGATTCTAAACTCAAATCACTTCCATCTCATTTGAAATATATATTTCTAAATGATAATGCTAAGGCAGTAATTAGTTCATCTTTATTGATAGGGTTGGAAGAAGAGATGCTCATTGAAATCCTCAAGAAACATATAGGAGAAATTGATTGGGCAATGTCCGACTTAAAAGGGATTAGCTCCAATTATTGCACACATCATACACCCAAAGAAGATAATTTTAAGCCGATAGTGCAACCTCAACGAAGGTTCAATGAACATGACAAAATTCAAGAATGGTTATATGACATTGCAGCAGTTTATAAAGAAAAGATCAAACGAAATCTGAAATCAAAGCGGCTCAATCCATACTAAATCGGACAGCAAGAGGTTGCTGAAGCAACCAAGGTTTTTCAAGATACTTAAAAACGGTTTGGAAAGTCTAGCTGGAGACTTTAAAAACTCAGAACTTCTATTCTTTCTCTCTTGTCATTTTATAGTTAAGTTTTAATTAAGTTTTCGTGTTTTTGCATTTTTGTGTGTTTGTGTGTTTTGATTCATGAAAGAAGTGAGTAAATCAAGGTTTTTAAAAGAAGACATGTTTTTCCTAGAAAAGATGAGATGTTATCAAAATGGAAAAATTGCATTTAAGGAAGTTTAATTGTATGGGTATGTTTCAAAGAAGAAAGGCAGAAAAATACATGAACACGTGACCACGTGTGGCTTTCCCTTTGCCATCACGTAGCCACGGGTTAATACACTGTCCAAGATTCTGGCCTTTCATTGTTAATTCACGTGACCATGAGAAGTTCAAAGGAGAACCATCACGTGGCCACGCATAATCCTAGAACAAAGGCATAAGTGACCACGTGTGGTTCTTCCCATGAACCTCATGTGGCCACGCCTCTTATCCCTACCTATATACACATTTTCAAGCCATCTTATTTGTTTTTTTTCTTCATTTTAATTTGCTGTGGACAACAATATTTTGAGGAGGGGGTAGCCTCCTTTCAGGGAGTTTGTCTTCAACTTTTCTTTTCTTTTTCATGAATTTTGTGTTTTATTTTATTTTCTTTTATTGTGTTTATGTTTTGTTTGTTCTCTAAAGTTTGTAAAACGTATTAAAGACTTATGTAGTTCACATTTTCATTTAATTTGCATGAAAACTTAGTTTGCCCTAGTTGACTTCAAAACTTGGAACACTTTGAACTTGGATATGGAATATGCATGTTTTGGACCTTTGCTTAACAAGAGAACATTTATGTTGTTTAATATGCCTTTGGATGGGTTAATCTTCAACTTGATAAATGTTTGTTAGTTTCCAAATTCTTAAAAGCACTTAGACCAGTTTTTAACTTAGTGAAAAATCAATGCAATGAAGTAGTGAAGTAAGAAAATTTAGAGCACTAGAACCTTCCTCATCACCCTTCAAAGCATATGAATAACTCAAGCAACTTAGAAAATGATCTAGGCAACAATTTTTTTGATAAACTTTCTTAAAGTCTTTTATGCTACCTTGATGAAATTATCATTTGTTAAGCCATTTTGAGCCTATGAGGTATGCTTAATGCGTACCATTAATATTTTCTTGTTACACCTAATGTTGTAACCATATAACCTAAAAAGCTTTTATCTCACCCTATGGAATTGGCCACTTTAGGATTAAAGGGATGAGTGAAAAGAGTAAAGTTTTATTGGGTGTAATAATAAAGTCTTAACAAAGTTATTGATGAAATCAATTGAAAATATACCTTTTATTACCTTGAGGTTAGCTTGTGAATGCTAGTTAAAAAAATGTTTGAAGTTTGGAAAAAGGAAAAAGAAAGAAAAAAAGAGAACTAGCAAATATAAAAAAATATAAGTGTGGGGTAGTACAAGGAAAAAAATTAAAAAAATATTGACTTCTTGGTGAAAGAGCATAAAGAAAGTTTGGAATCAAGGCAAGGATGAGCAAAATATATATAGATTAAGTTATGGGGTTTTGTAATCTATTTGGTCTTAGAGTGGCTATATTCATTTTGATTATCTTTTATCCATTCTTTGATAAACATACCCTTAGCCCCATTACAACCTTGGAAAGACCTATGTGATTTTAAGTTTGTTTTAAGTTGTTTAGCGAAGATGACCTACGGGTTCCGGTGCTAAAGGAGAGGCCTATTGTGTTTCTAGAGTTTCAAGTACGAAAACGATTGTATGCTTATGCATTCATATATTTTATACTTCATTACCTAGTTGTGTTGATTTTTTAATTTTCAAAATTGCTTAAAATGATTTGGTCTTACACACACTCAAGGAAACTAGTTTATATTCTCTTATTGAAGTTAATCTATTTAGAGTTATGTTAATTGCTCTTGTTAAGATGCTAAGCTTGGTTTTGAAATTGCATATCTTTGTTCAAGTTTGATGGTTTTGAAGGTGGGATTGTTCTAATTTGCTTGAGGGCAAGCAAGGTTTAAGTGTGGGGTATTTGATAAATGTGAAATATATATAGTTTTTGATATATTTTTAGTTGTGTTATTTAGTTGTTTTGGTTTTATTTAGGTTAAATTAGAGTTAATTTGGTAATATTTATGTTTTTTAGGTTAATTTTGTGTTTTGTTTGATTTTCAGGTTTAAATTGATATAAAAGGGCTTAAAGTGCAAAAAGGACAAAGTTTAGGGCTAAAAGTGTAAATATGCAGAATTTAGGCGAGAAAATGAGCGTCCAGTCCAGAGCCTTAAGACATGACCACGTGATAATATTGAAGCATAAGACACGTGGCCACGTGAAGAAGAAAACAGGAGAATCCGTGGCCATGTGAAGAGAAGTGAAGGAATGAAGTATGAAGACCCATGGCCACGTGAATGGGAAACTGAAGAAAACTACTCAAACACGTGACCACGTGGATTCCAGTGAAGGACCACATGTGGTCACGTGTGGAGGAAGAACTAATGTACCCGTGCCCACATATAGAGAAGGCATATTGAAGGTGTGGCCACGTGATCTAGCTTTCCCATATCGCAAAGGATTTTCGAGCTTCCTGTTTTAGCAAAATTTGATTCCTATTTTGTGACTGGAGTTTAACAAGGAGTCTACTATAATTTTTGCCTATAAATAGCAGTCCAAAACATAGAAGAATGAATCAATCCTTAGAATCAATCCTTAGAATTAAGCTTTGCTTTCTTAGTTTACTTTTTACGTTCTTTGTTTTCCATTGTTTTCTTCAAAACGTTGTTTTAATTTTAAGAATGGTTTGTGAGTAGTTTTCTTTAACTTTTGCTAAAGGATACTTGAATCCTTAACTTGTATTGTTATGACTTGAGTTTGTTCTTCAATTTTTAATACAAGTTGATTATTTCTTGGTTCTTAAAAATAGTCTTGTTTTTTCTCAATTTTAAGTTGATTATTAACTTGATTAAACATTGGTTGATTAATTGGTTTAAGTTGATGAATGAATTGCATGCTCTTAGGTTAATTTAGTTGGATTAATGCATGGTTATAATCTGAATAAGCTATAATTGTGTGTTAATTTGAGTAAGTTAAGATTAAGAATTGTGTAACCAAGAATAGGTGAAAGTTAAATCTCTTGAAAAAGGCTTTAATAGACATCTAGGAGACTTAATTCAGTTCTTTATGCTAAGTATTGAATTTTTCTGAATAAGAGAGTTTTAATGCTTGGAATGATAATCTTGAATAAAGTTATCTGGGTTTATTAAACTGAATTCTCCATAATCACTTGTATGTTTTCTTTTAATTAAGTCATAGCAATATTTGTTAAGGTGGATAGTCCTTTAGTGAAAGTTGTTTTTAATATTGATTTTTACCTCATTCAATCTACTTGCTTTCAATAGATCTCTTCTTTACTTTAGCTTTTTCAATTGTTTTAATTTAGTTTTAAATTATTGTTTTCAAATCATCACAACTTTGGGATTTCTCTTCTCTCTTTACACACAAAATTGGTTTTGAAATTGAAATAGCACATACAAGCACAAGTTTCCCTTGGGTTCGATATTTTGGGTCACAATCTTATTTTCCTATATTACTAACCGATCTAGTACACTTGCTAGAATCCGATCAACACACATCCAAGTTTCATAGCTTTTGGACCACTATTCCGAACATGATTTTCCTACCTTCAGAAGGAAAGGTCCTTCCCTTTTCGGCCGATTGTGGGTGAGGAGGGATTCGAACCCCCCGACACCGTGGTTCATAGCCACGTGCTCTAATCCTCTGAGCTATAGGCCCCACCCCATCTCCACTAGATCTGTTCCCGGGAGTACCCTAAAAAAGAACCTTTCCTCTCCCCAGCCATTTCGGGCTAAGAAAATGTGAAAGCACCTCTCTCTATAAGAATAGTGCATTCCGAGGTGTGAAGTGTGAAAAAAGGGATTTCATAATTGGGGTTTTGAATAAGATGACCTTTTAATTTTTTTTCATATTGAAAAAGTAATAAGAATGAGGGATGCTAAGCTTTTTATCATCCTAGCATCGAGCTATTTTTTTGCACGACCTCCCCTACAGTATCTTTACCGTAGTAGAGTTTAACAACCAAGTTCGGGATGGATTGGTGTGGTTCCTCTATGCCTAGGACACCAGAATATTGAACCATGAACGAAGAAAGGTATGAGAGAAGAAAAGCATATTGGCTAGTGATTGTGAGGCCCCAATTCTTGACTAGAGGGGATACTAAAGGCCTCTTCCCTTCCATCCCTTGGATCGATAGAGAGGGAGGGCAGAACTTTTGGTTTTTTCATGTTGTCAAAGAGTTGAACAATAAAAATAGATGGTGAGTACCTAATCGAATTGATCAGGTCATGTAGGAACAAGGTTCAAGTCTACCAGTTTGTTAGGATGCCTCAGCTGCATACATCACTACACTTCCACTTGACACTTATCATAATGATAAATGGCTCATCTTACTGTGACCTTCTCTTGAAGTCTCAAAACTTCTATCACTCCATCCCCGCAGGGGCAGAGAACCCTTCGCTATCTCAGCTGTGCTATCGAAGGTTCTGGAGAAGTCAAAATAGGAGAGCATTCATCTTGGGGTGGGCTTACTACTTAGATGCTTTCAGCAGTTATTCGCTCCTCACTTGGCTACCCAGCGTTTACTGTGGGCACAATAACTGGTACACCAGAGGTGCATCCTTCTCGATCCTCTCGTACTAGGCAAAGGTCCTCTCAATGCTCTAATGCCCACATCGAATATAGAACGAACTATCTCATGATGTTCTAAACCCAGCTCATGTACCGCTTTAATGGGCAAATAGCCCAACCCTTGGAACATACTACAGCCCCAGGCGGTGAAGAGCCGACATCGAGGTGCCAAACCTTTTCGTCGATGTGAGCTCTTGGGGAAGATCAGCCTGTTATCCCTAGAGTGACTTTTATCCATTGAGCAACGGCCCTTCCACTTGGCACCGTCGGATCACTAAAGTCGAGATCCTGACACAAGGTTAGAATTCTAGCTCTTCCAGAATGGTATCTCACTGATGGCTCGGACCCCCACAGAAGGGGGCCTTCTTTGCCTTCCACCTAAGCTGCGTAGGAAAGGTCCAAATCAAATCCTAGGGAACAGTAAAGATTTATAGGGTCTTTCTGTCCAGGTGCAGGTAGTTCGCATCTTTATAGACATGTCTATTTCATTGAGCATCTCTCCGAGATAGTGCCCAGATCATTACGCCTTTCGTGCAGGTTGGAACTTACCCAAGAAGGAATTTTGCTACTTTAGGACCGTTATAGTTACGCCCGCCGTTCACCAGGGCTTCGATCGCCGGCCCCCTATCATCAGGTCACCAATTTCCTTAACCTTTCAGTACTGGGCAGGTGTCAGCCCCCATACATGGTCTTACAACTTTGCATAGACCTGTGTTTTTGGTAAACAGTCGCCAAAGCCTGGTCACTGTGACCCCCTTTGTGAGGAGGCACCCCTTCTCTTGAATTTATGGGGTAATTTTGTCGAGTTCCTTAGAGATAGTTATCTCGCGCCCCTAGGTATTCTCTACCTACCCACCTATTTCGGTTTTAGGTACAGGTAACCTTTTGTTGAAGGTCGTTTGAGACTTTCCTGGGATTATGGCATGGGTTACTTTAGCGCCGTAGTGCCTGATACTCGAACATTGGCTTGAGGCATTTTCTCTACCCCTTCTTACCCTAAAAAAGTAGGGATAGCGTGCATCCTTGAATCGATAACCATCTTTCAGCTAACCTAGCCTCCTCCATCCCTCGGGACCAACAAAGGGTAGTACAGGAATATTCACCTGTTGTCCATCGACTACGCCTTTCGGACCGATCTTAGGCCCCAACTTACCCTGCATGGACGAACCATGAGGAGGAACCCTTAGGTTTTCAGGGCATTAGATTCTCACCAATGTTTGCATTACTCAAGCTGACATTCTCACTTTTGCTTCATCCACCGCTGCTCATACGGGTGCTTTCCTCTAAGGCGGAATACTCCCCTACCGATGTATTTTTACATCCCACAGCTTCGACAAATCGCTTAGCCCCGTTCATCTTCAGCACAAGAGTGCTCAATTAGTGAGCTATTATGCACTCTTTCAAGGGTGCCTACTTCTAGGCAAACCTCCTTGCTATCTCTGTACCCCTACCTCCTTTATCACTGAGTGGTCATTTAGGGGCCTTAGCTGGTGATCCGGGCTATTTCCCTCTCGATGATGAAGCTTATCCCCTATTGTCTCACTGGCCAACCTTGACCCCTGTTATTTTGAGATCATATTTAGTATTCAGAGTTTGCCTCGATTTGGTACCACTCTCATGGCCTATACCAAAACAGTGCTTTACCCCTAGATGTCTATTCAACTACTGTTCCTTAATGTATTTCAGGGAGAACCAGCTAGCTCTGGGTTTGAGTGGCATTTCACCCCTAACCATAACTCATCTGTTGATTCTTCAACATCAGTCTGTTCGGACCTCCACTTTGTTTCACCCAAGCTTCATCCTGGTCATGCATAGATCACCTAGGTTTGGGTCTATAAGCAGTGACAATTGCCCTATGAAGACTCGTTTTTGCTATGGCTCTGGTGGGTTCCCTTAACAAAGCCACTGCTTATGAGTTGCTAACTCATTCTTCAATAGGCATGCGGTCAGAGCCCCGAGCTCCTCCCACTACTTAGAGCCCAACGATAGATAATAAATCCCCCCCGAACATAGCTTACAACTTTCATCGTAATGTGCTCTCCAAAGAGCAACTCTTTTTAAAATCTCAAAAGGTGCTGAGTTGGAATCCTATTCTAAAGGAAAACTAGGAACGGAGAGCTCCCCTCCCCTTTTCACCCACTCTTTGGAATTAAGAATGCTAGTTTTAATAATGAGTGATTGCCCTTCTCCGACCCTTACTGCCCAACCTGAGAGCGGATAGCTAATGCCTTCCACTTATTGAACATGGTTCTATGGTCGGTCTATGACCCGTAGATGTTGAAGGTGTCCTTGGGGTGATCTCATAGTTCCTACGGGGTGGAAACGATGGGGTTGATCCATGGATTTTCCTTCCCTTTGTTGCATTTCGCTAAAGGGTTAAAGGGAGATAGTGTATCATGCTGTTCGTAAGGGCCAACTTGATCCTTTTCCCTAGGGATCCTAGATGAGGGGACCCTAGGAGAGCCGCTGACTCCAACTATCATCCATGTACGATCTATACTAGATCTGACCAACTGCCCATCTTACCTCCTCTACGTTCTTGACAGCCTATCTTTGTCTCAGTAGAGTCTTTCAACGGCATGTTTCGGTCCTCTTCCCCATTATTTAGAAAAAGTGAGCCACCAGTTCAGGTACAAGATACTATCATTACCGTCTGGATAATTAGACATCCAACCCGTAATCGCAATGACCCAATTACAAGAGCGGAGCTCTACCAACTGAGCTATATCCCTCGAGCCAAGTGGAGCATGCACGAAGTAGTCAGATGCTTCTTCTATTCTTTTCTTTGGCACAGTTAGGCCATCCTGGACTTGAACCAGAGACCTCGCCAATGAAGTAAATCATCGCACCTATGGTCCAACCAATTGGGAGAGAATTAATAGATTCATTTTCATGAGTGATTCATCCTTCCCAAATGTAGAATACAATTCTTCGTTGTACTGCACTCTCCAAGTGTGCTTGTTCTCCCCTTCTTCCCAACCATAGCAAGTCTTTTTGAAATAACTCTGATGAGAAGAAAAAAGAAGGTGTTAAAAGACCCTCTTGGCCCCACCTTAGACACTCTAAGATCCTTTTTCAAACCTGCTCTCATTTTGAGTCAAGAGATAGATAAATTGACACATCCCATTGCACTGATCGGAGGTGTTTGTAGTGATTAAGGGGGTAGAAGACCAAGAAGTGAATTATTTATCAGCCAAACATTCTTCTTACGGCTAGATCCAATCTCCTGATCCCTTCAGAAATGAAAAAGAATTTCACCTCCTTCCTTTCTTGAAGGGAGGGTTAGGAAAATCCTATTAATTGCAGCTTTCTCCAGACCCCCGGGAAAAGCATGAAAAAAAGGCTGGAATGGTACGATCCCTCCGTCACCCCAGAATAAAAGGGGCGATCTCTTAGTTTTTGGTCTGTGAAGATACATTGTTAGGTGCTCTATTTTATTTTCCCATTGAGGCTGAACCTAAACTTATGCTCGAGAGATAGTTGTCAATACATTGATAAGGGATGTATAGATTCTCGGGAAAAGAGGAGTTATGGTGGTCCCCCCCAGACCGCTCGAATCCCACGAGTGAATAAAAAGTTGGATCTATATTAGATTTCACCTGAATCACCCCATCATCCTCCTGAGGTGAAGTTTGGTTTCAAACCCTAGTTCAAATAAGTGAAGTACGCCATGCTAATGTGCCTTGGATGATCCATATCTCAGGGTCAGGTGCTGATGAGCACATTGACCTATCCATGTGGCTGAGAGCCATCACAGTCCAGGCACAACGATGCAATTATCAGGGGCATGCTCTACCACTGAGCTAATAGCCCGTCAAGCAGGCCTCCCATTGGGGGCCCGCTATGGCAAAAGAGAGAGAAACCTCATCCTTCTCTTTCCTTTTTTTGCCCCCATGTCGCCATGCGGGAGGGCCATAGGGACGTAAAAAAGGCTATCTTATCAACTTGTTCTGACCTAAGATAATAAGCTCATGAGCTTGGTTTTACTTCAAAGTTTAAAAAGAAGACTTCCATTGATAAGTTTAACTCATATATAGCTCCCTTCTTTTTGTTTTTAGGTGTGAAGCAATGTCAAACCAAAATACCCAACAAGCATTAACTCTCCCTAAAAAGGAGGTGATCCAGCTGCACCTTCCAGTATGGCTACCTCGTTACGACTTCACTCCAGTCGCTAGCCCTACCTTCGGAATCCCCCTCCTTGTGGTTAAGGTAATGACTTCGGCCATGGCCAGCTCCCATAGTGTGATAGGCTATTTATATAAGGCTCGGGAATGAATTCACCGCCGTATGCCTGACCGGTGATTACTACCAATTTTGGCTTTATGCAGGTGAGTTACAGCCTGCAATCCGAACTGAGGATGGGTTTTTGGAGTTAGCTCACCCTCGCAGGATTGTGACCCTTTGTCCCAGCCATTGTAGCACATGTGTCGCCTAGGTCATAAGGGGCATGATGACTTGACGTCATCCTCACCTTCCTTTGGCTTATCACCGACAGTCTGCTCAGGGTTCCAAGCTCAAAAGTGGCAACTAAACATGAGGGTTGTGCTCGTTGTAGGACTTAACCCAACACCTTAAGGCACGAGCTGATGACAGCCATACACCACCTGTGTCTGCATTCCCGAAGGCACCCCTCTCTTTTAAAAGGATTCACGACATGTCAAGCCCTGGTAAGGTTCTTCACTTTGCATCGAATTAAACCATATGCTCCACCGCTTGTGCGGGCCCCATCAATTCCTTTGAGTTTTATTCTTGTAAACGTACTCCCCAGGCGGGATACTTAACCCGTTAACTGCAGAACTGCATGGGACCTCATCGAATTAAACCACATGCTCCACAATGCCCAGTATCCATCATTTACGGCCAGGACTACTGGGGTATCTAATCCCATTTGCTCCCCTAGCTTTCATCTCTCAGTGTCAGTGTCGGCCCAGCAGAGTGCTTTCATCGTTGGTGTTCTTTCTGATTTGTACGCATTTCACCGCTCCATCAAAAATTCCCTCTGCCCCTACCGTACTCGACCTTGATAGTTTCACCGCTTGTCCAGGGTTGAGCCCTGGGATTTGATGGCAGACTTAAAAAGCCACCTATAGATTCTTTACACCAAATCATTTCGAATAACGCTTGCATCCTATGTATTACAACAACTGCTAGCACAGAGTTAGCAGATGCTTATTCCCCAGACACCATCATTGCTTTTTCTCTGGGAAAAAAAGTTCACGACCTGTAGGCCTTCTACCTCCATACGGCATTGCTCTGTTAGGCTTTCACCTATTTCATAAAATTCCCTACTGCTACCTCCCGTAGGAGTATGGGCTGTGTCTCAGTCTCAGTGTGACTTATCATCCTTTCGAACCAGCTATTAATCATTACCTTGGTAAGCTATTGCCTCACCAATGAGCTAATTAGATGCAAGTCCCTCCTCGGGCGGATCCCTCTTTTTGCTCCTCAACCTATGGGGTATTAGCAGTCATTTCCAGCTGTTGTTCCCCTTCCAAGGGTAGGTTCTTATGCATTACTCACCCATTTGCCACTAGAAACACCACTTCCCATCCTACTTACATGAGTTAAGCATGCCACCAACGTTCATCCTGAGCCAAGATTGAACTCTCCATGAGATTTTTAGTTGCATTACTTATAGCTTTCTTGTTCGTAGACAAAGCTGATTCGAAATTGTCTTTCATTTTATGGCATAACTTGTATCCATGCACTTCATATTCTCTTAGAGTTTGCTCCAAGAAATATAGCCATCCCTACCCCCTCACGTCAATCCCACGAGCCTCTTATCTATTCTCATTCGAACACGACGGCAGGGGAACAATTCAAAATAGAAAACTCACATTGGGTTTAGGTTTAAGGATGATTAGGCTTGAACTGATGACTTCCACCATGTCAAGGTGACACTCTACCGCTGAGTTATATCCCTCCCCTTGCCCCCATCAAGAAAGAAAACTAACTAATCCTAAGGTAAAAGGTCGAGAAACTCAATGCCACAATTCTTGAACAACTTAGAGTCGGGCCTTTTTTTGCACTATTACGGATACGAAAATAATGGTAAAAATTGGATTCAATTGTAAACTGCTCCTATTAGAAATAGGATTGACTATGAATTAAAGCAGGTTTATAAAAGCGTATGATTTTCTTGATCTAAATAAAGCATGTTTTACATGAAAAAGATTTGGCTCAGCAGGTTCTATTCGATACGGGTAGGAGAAGACCCCGACTCAGTATTTTTAAAAAAATAGTGAAATCAGAACCAAGTCAAGATGATATGGATCAACCCCTTCTTCTTATGCCAAAGATCTTACCATTTTCGAAGAAACTGGAGTTACATCTCTTTTCCATTTCCATTCAAGAGTTCTCATGTGTTTCCACACCCATTTGAGACACTGAAAAATGAACAAATTTGGAACACATGCAAGATTCATCACTACAAAAAGGATAATGGTAACCCCACCATTAACTATTTTATTTATTAACTGCTTCATTTATGAATTTCATAGTAATAAAAATAAAATACATGTGAGACAAAATTTGTAATGTGCTATCCTCTTGCATAGCAGGCAAAGATTTACCTCCATGGAAATGATGATTCATTCGGATCGACATGAGAGTCCAACTACATTACATTGCCAAAATCCATGTTGTATATTTGAAAGAGGCAAAATGTAAGACTGGTGCCAATAGTTCATCAAGGAAAAAAGAACTCACTGAGCTGGGATCGCTAACTAATACTAATCAAATACTAATAGAATATAAAAAAAGAACTATTTTTTTTGTATACTTTCCTCGGTTCTGTTGCTACTGCTTACTTTACGCAATCGATTGGATCATATAGATATCCTTTCAACACAACATAGGTCATCAAAAGGATCTCGGAGATCCACCAAAGCACGAAAGCCAGGATCTTTCAAATAATGGATTCCTATTCGAAGAGTGCATAACCGTATGGATAAGCTCATACTAACCCGTCAATTTAGGATCCAATTTAGGATTTTCCTTAGGGGAAGGAATTGGAATGTAATAATATCAACTCATACAGATATAGAAGAAAAGGTTCTCTATTGATTCAAATGTTGTACCTATGGGATAGGGGTAGCGAAAGAGGAAAAAATCGAAGATTTCACATAGTACTTTTGATCGAAAAATCAATCTGATTTATTTTGTACCCTTCACTCAATGAGAAAATGGGTCAGATTCTATAGGATCAAACCTATGGGGAATGACGAAAGAGGATAAAAAAAGAAATAAAAATAGAAAAGAGAGGGAAAAAGAAAATAATAAAAATAAATAAATAAATAAAAATGAAGTAGAAGAGCCTAGATTCAAAATGAACAAATTCAAACTTCAAAAAAATCTTTCTGATTCTCGAAGAATGAGGGGGCAAAAGGATTGATCGAGAAAGATCTCTTGTTCTTATTATAAGCTATAAGATCTTGATTTGATCCACATATGTTTGGTAAAAAGAAGAATCTTCTCCTTTGAGAATAATCAAAAAAGGAAAGTGTTCAATTGTAACACGAAAACATTATTGAATTTGTCCTAGTTACTCATAAAGACAGAGTGGATGAAGGGAGGAACTTCTCAAACGAGGAAAATGATCCAATGACTTCAAAAGAATTGAACGAAGAGCTGTATGAGGTGAAAATCTCATGTACGGTTCTGTAGAGTGGTAGTAAGAACTTATCTATCAACCTTTCCACTATCACCCCCAAAAAACCAAACTCTACCTTACGTAAAGTTGCCAAAGTACGATTAACCTCTGGATTTGAAATCATTGCTTATATACCTCGTATTGGCCATAATTTATAAGAACATTCTATAGTTTTAGTAAGAGGGGGAAAGGTTAAGGATTTACCTGATGTGAGATATCACATTATTCAAGGAACCCTAGATGCTGTCGGAGTAAAGTATCATCAACAAGGGCATTCTAGTGCTTTGTAGATTCTTATACAAGACTTGTATCATTTGATGATGCCATGTGAATCGCTAGAAACATGTAAAGTGTATGGCTAAACCAATAACGAAAGTTTCATAAGGGGACTTTCATCTCTTCAACAAGTTTAGTAATGAGTATAATGGCCCTATTGTTCTGATGGAAAGAAGAACCTGTGATTAGCTTTTCGGGAAATTTCCAAACGAACAATTTCAATGAAATCTTTTAATTTCTTTTTTTACTATGTTCAAGTACATTGAATGTACATAAATGGCTATAACATAGTTTCTCTTATTCGTATTAATAGCTACTCTAGGAGAATGTTTTTATGCAGTGCTAACGATTTAATAACTATCTTTGTAGCTCCAGAATATTTTAGTTTATGATTCTACCTATTATCTAGATATACCAAGAAAGATGTACGGTCTAATGAGGCTACTACAAAATATTTACTCATGGGTGGGGCAAGCTTTTCTATTCTAGTTAATGCTTTCTCTTGGCTAAATGGTTCATCCGGGGGGAGAGATTGAGATTCAAGAAATAGTGAATGGCCTTATCAATACACAAATGTAAAACTCCCCAGGAATTTCAATTGTGTTGATATTCATCACTATAAGAATTGGGTTCAAGATTTCCCTAGCCCTTTCTCATCAATGGACTCATGAGGTATACGAAAGAGTGAGGTTCGTTCAAAAAATTTCTCCCTCTCTATCTATCTTTGAGATGCTTGGATTTTTCAAAACTCCATGGACATGCAGAAGAGAAATGCTATCCCCACTCGGACCAAGACATAAATTTTACTTTTGCAAATAACAATTAAGGTGAAGCAGGGTTAGGAACAATGAATCTATTTATGATAAAGAGATTCATTTTGCAAGTTTGTTATTACAGGTAGCTCCTATAAAAGATCAGACTAATGACGTATACAATACTTAAATTCTCAATGTAGATGCTATTAGGAGCATCCGTCGATAAAAGGATCACCTTAAGATGATCATCTCATGGCTATTGAGAACGAATCAAATCAAATGGTTCTATTTCTCAATCTTTCTGACTTGCTCCTACAAAACCAAGAGTGTAGCACCCCCTATGCAAAAACCCCCATTATACATGTATCATGAATACTATTAATCATGCTTATGCTACATGTTCAATTAATCATCATTTAGCCATTAAACATGCCACATGGTTTCATATGCCTGTATTCGTGCTACAAGTCTATTCCTGTTTTCCTTTTCATACCTATTAACATGCATACTAGACTATATAAATATTACTTTATGTATATCACATGCACACACATCTGTCTTAGCTTTACTACTAGTGAGTTACAATATTCCACATAGGTTTTATACATATCATAAGATAACTGGCCTTAATACAAAACATATGATAATTTTATTACAAAATATCCTACATCAAGGCTATCAGTCGATGGTTGGCCCTTCCTGATGCAGAGAACGTCCCTCAACAAAAGTCTTGCTATTTGAACCTACACGGATAAAATAACCCGTGCTAAGCTATAAAGCTTAGTGGGGAATATCTATAGATGGATGACCACACATACAGGTCATCAAACATACATATACAATGTATACAATTAATAACATATGCAACATATCATGTCTTTAATATCAATTATTTTAAAGCATATCATATTCTTCCATGTTCCTAATCATTGTACCCAGAAGAGTAACAATTATGCTCATATTCATAATTCATATAGCCAGCAATTTCCCATGTAAACATATTCAAATAAAACATAATTCCTGTGGTAAAACAACATTATGATCCACAATATCAATCTTTAGTCAAATCACTTTAACTGTTTAATTTCTTTATCATTACTATGAATGACGTTTAGCCTGCCTTAGCTTTATCGGTGGATAACGGGAACTATGGATACACATCGGTATCAAAGAAGGATATCCTAAGATATCAAATCTATAGACCCAAACGGGGCCAACTATACTATGGACCGGTCAAGCATACCCAAACGGGGTTGCCTCTCAACCCAAATGGGGCTGATCATGATCCAAACGGGATCATATATATACTATGGACCCAATCGGGCCAAACTATGGCAGCTGCAATTTCCCTATAGGCGCCTATCTATCCACATCTAAAACTGTATCGCAGGCAGAACTATATTCGTGTTCAATTCACATATTAATACTGTATTCATAGTATATTATTGTACACATATACATAGTCTTATATAATTATGCGTTCTATGGTGCATAATCAGATATATGCACATTTCACATGCCATGTTATACATCTGGCATAACTATATAATTTGCATCATAACATATAGGCATGACATATAATCTTCATATCATATACTTGATCATGTTCTCATTAAGCATTTCATATGCTCATAGTCATGCTAATTCATCTTCTATCTCATAGGGCAATTTACATGCTCATATACTCATATAGATAATCATAAATGTACATACCTATGGGTACATTCGCGTATAGTTGATTTATTCTTATGAGCATGTTTCCAACACATATATATATACCTTTATCATCATTCAAGTCATGTGCTACACAACATGTCAACATGTTTTCATATGGGCACATACACATGCCATGGTCATACTATTATAGTCTCTGTTTTATAGCTTAGGTACATGTCAATATATGCACTCTCATGTCATAGGATTTACATGTGTATATGTATATCAATTTGGCATATGACCATCAGGCACAAAACAAATTACATGTATAGGTTAGATATTTCACCAATAGTCATTATTCATATACACAATTGAATGCACCTGTATTCATATAATTCCTTCATTGATAGTCATATTACATGCCTTATTCAATTAACTTTACTATCACATAAGCAACTATCTGTCTCAATCAATTTAAAGATCATAAAATCAAGTGTAGCAATGATTTGCACAATATTTCAATTTCTGTTACATTGAGTAGTCTAAAACAAGTCTGGATTCAACCCTAGATTACATGTACTTAGAGATAGACTTAAACTTAGGTTTCTTCATATGAAATATAGGTATGGAAGTCTATTTTTCAATGCAAAAAGAATCATTCAATTTGTTGTTCTATAACTCAACTTATGAGCAAAACATTCCAGACAGGTCATTCAGTCGTGAAGGGGAGTTCGACTAGTGAAGAGCTTCACGAGTGATGCAAATAAGGCAATTCTCAAGACTTGTGAAGGAGTTCACGAGTGGAGAAGAAAGACTACATCACGACTAGTGAATAAGCTCATGAGTGGAGAAGAAAAACAACACTTCACGACTCGTGAAGAGCTTCACGAGTCGGACTAATGTTCACGACTCGTGAAGTCATTCACGACTCGGCAAGAACAGTTTTCTTCTTCAACCTCACATCTTTAAATTTTCCAGAAAACGTAAATTTAGTTCTGTAAATCCCATTCAATTCCAATAATCTTTCTCACATGCAATATGAACAGCCTAAATTCCCATACCTTGGCTGATAAACCCAATGTCTTCAACCTCTATCAATTCCTTTTCCTTTGTTCCTTCTTCCTTCCTCTTCTCCTTAACAAATTCCATCACCATCATCATTAAAATTTCCAGCAATTACACTTTCCTCATTTAACTTGAAAAGAAGAAGATGCAAGATGATGGAGGGTTAAATTAGGAGTTTAATTACCTTTATTTACTGCATTTAACTCTTGCTTAATCAACAAACATCATCCTTAATGCATTTGAGATAAAACAATGGAAATCAAAAGGAAGAAGAAGAACATATATTTTCTGGTTTTCACTCTTCAATATGCCGATTCTTCACACACACACAGCCACCTCTACATTCCACTATCTTCCTTCTATTTATATAAGTGGCAAAATCTCCCTTTAACTCCCTCATCAATTTGCATGTCACATGAAAACCTAGCAAGTCTTTGCATGAATAACTTTAACCCCTCCACTAACTCTTCTTCTTAATTCAACCTATCAATTTAATCATTCTTTCAAATTAACCTTAAATTAAATACTTTTATTCACAATTGGCCATCAAAATGCCACAATTACAAATTAACCCCAAATTAACACCTATTTACTTCAATTACATCCTCCATTACTATTAAACCATATTCTTTTATTTTATTTTCATGCAATTAACATAATAGCATGCTAATTTATCCCCTTAACTTAATCATAAAAATATTCAAATTAAATTAGGGTCATATTAGGGGCCTTACAATTCTCTCCCCCTTAAGAATTTCGTCCCCGAAATTCGTACCTGTTTGGAATAAGTGAGGATGTTGTTCCTTCATAGCTTCTTCTGGCTCCCAAGTAACTTCTTGTATATCATGATGTTGCCAGAGTACTTTAACAAGTGGAATTTGCTTATTTCTAAGCTGTCTAACTTCTCTAGCCAGAATTGCTATAGGTTCTTCATCATAAGTGAAATCTGGCTGTACTTGCACATCTTGAACTGGTATCACATGGGATTCATCTGATCGATACCTTCGAAGCATAGAAACATGAAACACATCATGAAGTTTGGCTAGTTCCATAGGGAGAGCCAATCTATATGCCACTGGCCCAACTCTTTGAAGAATTTTATATGGGCCTATAAACCTCGGACTTAGCTTACCCTTTTTCCCAAATCTCAATACCTTTCTCCAAGGGGACACTTTCAAAAACACTTTGTCACCCACTTGATATTCAATATCTCTTCTCTTCAAATCAGCATAAGACTTCTGTCTATCACTAGCTTCCTTCAATCTCTGCTTGATAACTTGAACCTTTTCTTCTGTGTCTTTGACAATATCAGGACCAATAACTTTGCGCTCAGGCAATTCAGTCCAGTAAACAGGAGTTCTACATTTCCGGCCATACAAGGCCTCATATGGTGCCATCTCAATGCTCCTTTGATAACTGTTATTGTAGGCGAACTCCATTAAAGGTAGATACCTATCCCAACTTCCTGCAAACTCCAAAACACATCCTCTCATCATATCCTCTAGAATCTGAATAACCCGTTCAGATTGCCCATCCGTCTGAGGGTGGAATGTTGTACTGTAACGAAGCTGAGTTCCCAAAGCTTGTTGCAAACTCTGCCAAAATCTTGATGTGAATCTCGGATCTCGATCAGAGATTATTGACACCGGAATGCCATGCAGTCGAACAATCTCATTTACATAAAGTTCTACCAACTTATCCATAGGGTAGTCCATCCGAACTGGTATGAAATGAGCTGATTTAGTCAGCTTGTCAACTATAACCCAAATAGCATCATGCTTTTTCTGTGTAAAGGGTAATCCTGTTACAAAATCCATAGTGATATCCTCCCATTTCCATTGTGGAATTGGAATGGGGTTCAACAAACCAGAGGGTAACTGGTGCTCTGCTTTTACCTGCTGACAAGTCAAACATTTGGAAACATAGGCTACCACATCTTTCTTCATGCCAGGCCACCAATAACTTTGTTTCAAATCCTGGTACATCTTGTTCCCACCAGGGTACATAGTAAATACTGTATTGTGAGCCTCATTCAAAACTGTTCTCTTTAATTCTTTGTCATCAGGAACATACAATCGATTCTGATAATACACACCCACATCTTCTTTCACTGAGTACTCAGACTGGGTCCCTTCATGTAAAGACTTCAAAATCTGTTGCAACTTTTCATCATGTTTCTGTGCATCGATCACTGTTTGCCTCAAACAAGGTCTAGCCTTCAACTGTGCTATTAAAGTGCCATCATAAGCAATTTTCCAACTACAATGATGTGCAATCATAGCAGCCATCATCTTACGGCTCAAGGCATCAGCTACGACATTAGCTTTGCCTGGATGGTAATCCACTATACAATCATAATCTTTAAACAGTTCTAACCATCTTCGCTGTCTCAAGTTATGTTCCTTTTGAGTGAGCAAATATTTGAGACTCTTGTGATCTGTATAAATTCTGCACTTTTCCCCATACAAATAATGTCGCCAAATTTTCAAAGCAAACACTACTGCTACTAACTCTAGGTCATGGGTTGGATAGTTTTGTTCATGTGGCTTCAACTGTCTAGATGCATAGGCAATTACTTTGCCATCTTGCATTAACACACAACCCAAGCCAACTCTAGAAGCATCACTATACATAGTATACTCCTTTCTAGTAACTGGCTGTGTCAAAACTGGAGCCTCTATCAAAAATTTCTTCAACTGATCAAAACTTGCTTGACATCGGTTAGTCCACTCAAACTTTATACCCTTTCTCAGAAGTTTAGTGAGTGGTGCGGCTATAACTGAAAAGCCTTTCACAAAGCGACGGTAATAACCTGCTAAGCCCAGAAAACTTCTCACTTCTGTCACATTTCGAGGCGGCTTCCAATTTACTATAGCCTCAATTTTAGCTGGATCCACCCTAATGCCTTCAGAAGATACTACATGACCAAGGAAAGAAATTTCCTTAAGCCAAAAATCACATTTGCTCAACTTAGCATACAGCTGATTCTCCCTCAGAATATGTAAAACAATTTTCAAGTGCTCAGCATGTTCCGTTTCATTCCTCGAATACACCAAAATGTCATATATGAACACAACAACAAACTGATCCAGGTAGGGTCTAAACACCCTATTCATAAGATGCATAAAGGCAGTCGGTGCATTTGTTAACCCAAAAGGCATCACCAGAAACTCATAATGCCAATATCGGGTTATAAAGGCTGTTTTAGAAACATCCACATCCTTAACCAGAAGTTGGTAATAACCCGAGCGCAAATCAATCTTGGAAAACACTCCAGCACCCTTCAACTGATCAAATAAATCTTCAATTCTTGGTAAAGGATACTTATTTTTTATTGTTACCCTGTTTAACTGTCTGTAGTCTATGCACATCCTCATAGACCCATCCTTTTTCTTCACAAACAAAACCGGTGCACCCCAAGGTGATGTACTAGGCCTAATGAAGCCTTTGTCCAGCAACTCCTAAAGCTGAGCTTTTAGTTCTTTCAATTCCAAAGGAGCCATCCTGTATAGTGCCTTCGAAATAGGAGCTGTACCAGGTAGAATGTCTATAGACAATTCAACTTCCCTTTCAGGTGGAAGACTAGGTAAGTCTTCAGGGAACACATCAGGAAACTCTTTCACCACTTGAATCTCTTGAAGATTCACATTCTCCATTCTTGAATCAAGTACAAGTGCTAAGAAAGCTTCACACCCTTTTCTCAAAAATCGCTTAGCTTGCATAGCTGATATTACATTAGCTATAGGTTCAGATCGAATGCCCTGTACTAAAGTTTCTTCACCATCAGAATCAATGAGAGTTACAGTTTTAGCTTCACAATCAATCACTGCATGATGTCTAGACAGCCAATCCATACCAAGTATAATATCAAACTCCTGGAATGGTAACTCAATAAGATCAGCAAGGAATTCTTTCCCTTGAATTACAATAGGACACTGTTTATGCACTCTATTAACAACAACACTGTGACCCAATGGGTTGGTTACATAAATATCATATTCTAATTCATGAACAGTAGACTCATTTCTACCTATATCCCCAGTGCAAATATAAGAATGAGTGGAACCAGGATCAATAAGTGCATGCATATCAGAATCAAAAAGAGAGAATGTACCAGCAATGACTTCTGGAGCACTCTGATCCTCTCTAGCTTTCATTGCATAAGCCCGAATAGGAACAACTAGAGCTGTGGACCTGTCAACTGATTCAAAAATGTTTCTGGACTGGGATCCCTGATAACTCGATCCCCCACGTCCTTTTCCCCTGCCTCTACCTGAAGATGGTGCTTTAAAAGTTTCTCTACTGCCCTGCTGTCCCACATCCTGTTCCCTCTTCGATGGACAACTAGCCATGAAGTGATCGGTACCACCACATTTGAAACATGCCCCAGACAATTTCCTGCAACTACCCCAATGTTTTCTAGAACAATGGGGACACACTGGAGGTTGCCCCCCACTCTGATTCCCTGAAGCCTGTTTTCCCTGTTTAGACATTACAGAAGACTCTTGTCTCCTGTCCCTTTTTGCAGAACTATAGCCAGATTCAGCTGGCTGATTTCCTTGTGCTCCTCTAGCTCTCTTTCCTGTAAAAGATCCACCCTTGGACCCACCTCTTCTCTGTTCTCTTTCCCTTTTTGCCATTTCATTCTTTTCAACTCGCAAGGCTGCTGTGACCAGTTGAGTGAAATTAACCACTTGCAAAGATGTAGACCCAATCAACTTTTCTTGGATACGATCATTCAACCCATCTTCAAACTGTCTACATTTAAAAGCATCAGTTAACATCTCATCGGGAGCATATTTGCACAGGTGACTGAATTCTTTCTCATACTCAGCCACAGACATAACTCTCTGTTTCAAGTGGAGGAATTGCTTTAACTTCTCTTGCTTATACTCCTCAGTAACATACTTTCTCTTGAATTCAGCTGTGAAAAATTCCCATGTAAGGGGATCTGGTAACTGAGGTTGCTTCAATACCAACTTCCACCAGTCATAAGCTGCACCCTGTAACAGAGACACAGCACAAGATGCTTTATGACTCACTGGACAACCGATTTCATCAAAAATTCTCTCTAGCCTTTCCAGCCAAAATTCAGCTTCTTTAGACTGTTCCAGACTAATGCCTACAAATTCTTCAGCACCATGCTTTCTAATTTCAGAAATTGGAGCTTTGGGTGCTGTCATTCTCTGAAGAACTTGAGCCATATCCTGTGATATTTTTAACAATGCTTCTGTAGGGATGGTTGTTGGGACCTCATTTGGATTGGAAGATGAAGGTCCAATATTGGAAGGATTAGTTCTAACCGGCCTGTTACTTTCAGCCGATTCCTCAAATGCATCTCTAAAGCTCTCCATCTTTAATCTATAAGAAAAACAGGGACTTCTGCATCAGCCCAACAAAACACTATATCATACTATAGAATCCTAGGTTCATTTTTACCCAGAAAAGGCTAAACCTAAGGCTCTGATACCACAAATTGTAGCACCCCTATGCAAAAACCCCATTATACATGTATCATGAATACTATTAATCATGCTTATGCTACATGTTCAATTAATCATCATTTAGCCATTAAACATGCCACATGGTTTCATATGCCTGTATTCGTGCTACAAGTCTATTCATGTTTTCCTTTTCATACCTATTAACATGCATACTAGACTATATAAATATTACTTTATGTATATCACATGCACACACATATGTCTTAGCTTTACTACTAGTGAGTTACAATATTCCACATAGGTTTTATACATATCATAAGATAACTGGCCTTAATACAAAACATATGATAATTTTATTACAAAATATCCTACATCAAGGCTATCAGTCGATGGTTGGCCCTTCCTGATGCAGAGAACGTCCCTCAACAAAAGTCTTGCTATTTGAACCTACACGGATAAAATAACCCGTGCTAAGCTATAAAGCTTAGTGGGGAATATCTATAGATGGATGACCACACATACAGGTCATCAAACATACATATACAATGTATACAATTAATAACATATGCAACATATCATGTCTTTAATATCAATTATTTTAAAGCATATCATATTCTTCCATGTTCCTAATCATTGTACCCAGAAGAGTAACAATTATGCTCATATTCATAATTCATATAGCCAGCAATTTCCCATGTAAACATATTCAAATAAAACATAATTCCTATGGTAAAACAACATTATGATCCACAATATCAATCTTTAGTCAAATCACTTTAACTGTTTAATTTCTTTATCATTACTATGAATGACGTTTAGCCTGCCTTAGCTTTATCGGTGGATAACGGGAACTATGGATACACATCGGTATCAAAGAAGGATATCCGAAGATATCAAATCTATAGACCCAAACGGGGCCAACTATACTATGGATCAGTCAAGCATACCCAAACGGGGTTGCCTCTCAACCCAAACGGGGCTGATCATGATCCAAACGGGATCATATATATACTATGGACCCAATCGGGCCAAACTATGGCAGCTGCAATTTCCCTATAGGCGCCTATCTATCCACATCTAAAACTGTATCGCAGGCAGAACTATATTCGTGTTCAATTCACATATTAATACTGTATTCATAGTATATTGTTGTACACATATACATAGTCTTATATAACTATGCGTTCTATGGTGCATAATCAGATATATGCACATTTCACATGCCATGTTATACATCTGGCATAACTATATAATTTGCATCATAACATATAGGCATGACATATAATCTTCATATCATATACTTGATCATGTTCTCATTAAGCATTTCATATGCTCATAGTCATGCTAATTCATCTTCTATCTCATAGGGCAATTTACATGCTCATATACTCATATAGATAATCATAAATGTACATACCTGTGGGTACATTCGCGTATAGTTGATTTATTCTTATGAGCATGTTTCCAACACATATATATATACCTTTATCATCATTCAAGTCATGTGCTACACAACATGTCAACATGTTTTCATATGGGCACATACACATGCCATGGTCATACTATTATAGTCTCTGTTTTATAGCTTAGGTACATGTTAATATATGCACTCTCATGTCATAGGATTTACATGTGTATATGTATATCAATTTGGCATATGACCATCAGGCACAAAACCAATTACATGTATAGGTTAGATATTTCACCAATAGTCATTATTCATATACACAATTGAATGCACCTGTATTCATATAATTCCTTCATTGATAGTCATATTACATGCCTTATTCAATTAACTTTACTATCACATAAGCAACTATCTGTCTCAATCAATTTAAAGATCATAAAATCAAGTGTAGCAATGATTTGCACAATATTTCAATTTCTGTTACATTGTGCAGTCTAAAACAAGTCTGGATTCAACCCTAGATTCCATGTAATTAGAGACAGACTTACACTTAGGTTTCTTCATATGAAATATAGGTATGGAAGTCTATTTTTCAATGCAAAAAGAATCATTCAATTTGTTGTTCTATAACTCAACTTATGAGCAAAATATTCCAGACAGGTCATTCAGTCATGAAGGGGAGTTCGACTAGTGAAGAGCTTCACGAGTGAAGCAAATAAGGCAATTCTCACGACTCGTGAAGGAGTTCACGAGTGGAGAAGAAAGACTACATCATGACTAGTGAAGAAGCTCATAAGTGAAGAAGAAAAACAACACTTCACGACTCGTGAAGAGCTTCACGAGTCGGACTAATGTTCACAACTCGTAAAGTCATTCACGACTCGGCAAGAACAGTTTTCTTCTTCAACCTCACATCTTTAAATTTTCCAGAAAACGTAAATTTAGTTCTGTAAATCCCATTCAATTCCAATAATCTTTCTCACATGCAATATGAACAGCCTAAATTCCCATACCTTGGCTGATAAACCCAATGTCTTCAACCTCTATCAATTCCTTTTCCTTTGTTCCTTCTTCCTTCCTCTTCTCCTTCACAAATTCCATCACCATCATCATTAAAATTTCCAGCAATTACACTTTCCTCATTTAACTTGAAAAGATGAAGATGCAAGATGATGGAGGGTTAAATTAGGAGTTTAATTACCTTTATTTACTGCATTTAACTCTTGCTTAATCAACAAACATCATCCTTAATGCATTTGAGATAAAACAATGGAAATCAAAAGGAAGAAGAAGAAGATATATTTTCTGGTTTTCACTCTTCAATATGCCGATTCTTCACACACACACAGCCACCTCTACATTCCACTATCTTCCTTCTATTTATATAAGTGGCAAAATCTCCCTTTAACTCCCTCATCAATTTGCATGTCACATGAAAACCTAGCAAGTCTTTGCATGATTGACTTTAACCCCTCCACTAACTCTTCTTCTTAATTCAACCTATCAATTTAATCATTCTTTCAAATTAACCTTAAATTAAATTATTTTATTCACAATTGGCCATCAAAATGCCACAATTACAAATTAACCCCAAATTAACACCTATTTACTTCAATTACATCCTCCATTACTATTAAACCATATTCTTTTATTTTATTTTCATGCAATTAACATAATAGCATGATAATTTATCCCCTTAACTTAATCATAAAAATATGCAAATTAAATTAGGGTCATGTTAGGGGCCTTACAAAGAGGTCCAAAAGATTGAGAAAAATCGGTCATTCACAACCACTGATGAAGGATTCCTCGAAAAGTTAAGGATTAGTAATCCTTTCTAGAAATCGAATGGATTCAGTCTTATACATATGCAAGGAAAGTAATCATAAAAGAAAGAAGAACTCATATTCTTTCTTTTATCACTTAGGAGTCGTACGAGATGAAAATATCATGCACGGTTTTGAATGAGAGAAATGAGTGAGGAATCCTCTTTTTGACTCTGACTCTCCCACTCCAGTCGTTATTTTTCTTTCTGTTACTTTGGAATTAGCTGCTTCAGCTTCAGCCACTGGAATTTTTGATATTCCTTTTTATTTCTCATCAAACGAATGGCATCTTCTTCTGGAAATCCTAACTATTCTGAGCATGATAGTGAGGAATCTCATCGATATTACTCAAACAAGCATGAAACATATGTTTGCATATTCATCAATAGGTTAAATCGGATATGTAATTATTGGAATAATTATTGGAGACTCAAATGGTGGATATGCAAGCATGATAACTTATATGATCTTCTATATCTCCATAAATCTTGAAACTTTTGCTTGTATTGTATTATTTGGTCTATGTACCGAAATTAATAACATTTGAGATTATGCAGGATTATACACCAAAAATCCTTTTTTTTTGCTCTTTTTAGCCCTATGTCTCTTATCCCTAGGAGGTCTTCCTTTACTAGAATTGTTTTTCAGAAAACTTTATTTATTTTGGTGTGGATGGCAGGCATGCCTATATTTTTTGGTTTTAATAGGAATCCTTACGTATCTACTATTATCTAAAAATAATCAAGTTATTAATGACTGGATGAAACCAAGAAATAACCCCTCACGTGTTAAATTATAGAAGATCCCCTTTAAGATCAAATAATTCCAATGACTTGAGTATGATTGTATGTGTGATAGCATCTACTATACCAGGAATATCAATGAACACAATTATTGAAATTGCTCAAGATACCCTTTTTTAGCTTCTAGAATCTATTTCTTAGTTCAAAATCCCTTTTACTAATTGGAATCAAAGAATTAGTAGATCTGTTTCGTCCAAAATGGGAATGGGTTAGAGTTATAAACTTATAATCTAGAATCTGATAATCAAGTCAATTCTATGATTATAAGTTCATTCCATACCGGACCAGACTGGAATAGGCTTATATACATTCTCTTTATGAGAAAGAAGGGGTTATTCAAGCGTATCTAAATAGATACTATGTTTATAGATGGATCTCTCCGTCATTACATTTCATTTAGTATTAGGAATAGGCATAATCGGACCCCTTTTTTACATATATATCTCTCCTTATTCGTTATTTGGGACCCTATTCTATTCACCTCTTTGGGCTTCTATTAAATCGAGAAATGGTTTTGATTGTCCATTTTTTGATATAATATAGAATTTGATATAATATAGAAGGCATCTTTCGGATAATTCAAATCGAAGCAATTAGATGTCCAACTCGGCCTATATGACATGACCAATCAATAGAAATACTCCAACACTCTACCTTTTTTATATATTCCATACATCACACTAGATAGATATCATATTCATGGAATGTGATTCACTTTTAAGATGCCTTGGTGGTGAAATGGTCAACAAGCGATTCTCAAAATCTCATGCTAAAGAGCGTGGAGGTTCGAGTCCTCTTTAAGTCATAATATTGAGAATGCTCATTAAATGAGCAATTAAATAAGAGATCTCGGATCGAAACGATATTGATATACTGATTCAATCTGAGATCTTGGAATTGGAATAAGTTTGGTAGCGGATCATGAAATCTTAGTGATCTTTTCTATCTAATGAATGGGGAGTTCGCTTTGAAATCGTCCACCCTGCAACCACCCCCGAGTATATGCTTCAATAGGAATTACATAAGGGTAGTTGATACAATAGAAACCTTTGATAAAATTCCCGCTCGTAACCCAATAAAGTACGTTACATAGTCCGTTTTAGGGATTGGCGACTTACCCATTCAGTGACTTTGGCACTGGATTTTCCCAAAATAAAATGGGTACTCTTGGGTCGGGTGAATTCAATAATAGACGTCTGTTGGCATTACAGCCTTTTTTCTCCTTTCAGGGCCTATCCGAAAGAGAATCCATTACTTCTTGGTTGTGAATATCTACATAGGATGAACCACCCCTTGGATATCTTTGCTCCAGAACAAAACAATTAGAATTAGGCCCGATCAATTGGAATTTGTATTATCCATATAGGAGATCCTCCAATTGAGAAGATCCATTGACCTGAGATGAAGAGAAAGGTCTATCTATTTTATTTAGTTATTCATTTAGTTATTTAGTTAAACCAATAATTCGTTATTAGAGCAGATAGCAACAACCACCATTTCATCCGACATACGTATTCTTGATTTTCCAAAGGATTTACATCTTTCATTAATGGTAATGTTTTGATGTAATGAGTAATAGATCTAGTTGCTCGCTGTTTAAGAATTCTTGTTTAGGCAGTTCATACCATCTATACATAGTATTTTGATCTAAGACTTCAATTCTTTCATGTTTCAACAGTAACATATTGTTCCATGTCCAAAATATGGAAGAAAGAGGTGTTTCCACGACTCTGCCATCCAGTAAATTTTGTTCCACTTAATCCCTATTTCATGGCCATATATCTTTTCTTTTAGGCTAAGGAATGGAAAACCTTTCTGCTATTACATGAATTCAATTTTCATTTCATTCAGGAAAAGCCATCTTTTTCTTAATAATGCCTTTGTCATTTGATCCAATAGCATTTCGTTAGATAGGAACATATTTGATAAATACTGATAACTCTCGGATAGAGTACTAGAATGGAAAAATTCATTAGATAATGAACTATTGGTTCTAAGCCATCTCTGACGATGAATCAACAATTCGAAGTGCTTTTCTTGCGTATTCTTGATAAACCAGCATTTATATATATATATGTAGGAGGATCTATTTGGGAAGTAAGAAGCCCCTTTGACATCTCTTCATCTGCAAAGAATTCTCGATGTGAAAACACAGAGACAAAAGACTGATCTTTGAATAGGAAAAATAATGGATCTGCAGGGTCCCAAATGAATTGGCTTATTTAAAAGAAGCCTTATTCTTTGGAGGATCTATCTTGTATCTGGTACTGCATGGTTCCACTCTGTAAGAACTCCAAATCATTCTTTTGAAGCTCATCCTCTTCATGATAAATGATCCGCTTGCCCTGAAATGACCCGGCCCAATAGGGAAATCCCAATTCATTGGGCCTTTCGATACAATCAAATAGAAAAACCCAAGGGTGCAATATTCTAGGAGGCCAAACTATGTGATTAAATAAATCCTCCTTTATCTATTGTAGGTTGGGGACTTTTTCTTCTTTTTCTTCTTCCCCTTTTTCAAACTCCGATTCGTATTTTTCATAGAGAAATCTCTGATCAAGGATAGAATAAGATCCATTTTACATCATATCTAAGGGACTCCTTGGTTCGGGCCGAAGAAGCAATGTCACTCGATCATTATCAAACTAACTGCAATCTTTTTCTATCTGTAAGGATCCCACCAGAGTGCCTTCTACTTCTAATAGGCCATGAACTAGATCAGAATCATTCTCAACAAGTCCATAATAAGTGATCCCATTTTTTTCATTCGGTTTGGGTAGAGACCAAAGGTCTTGAGCAACCGATCTGACAGAACAACTCAAAAGATAAAGAAGTATCGTTAATTTCTTCATGCTCGTTCCATATTCAAAGTACCATTTGTACAAATAAGAATCCCCTTCGTTACATTATTTCTTCTTCATATAGATAGATATAGGATCTATGGGGCAATTACTTAGAAATACATTTTGTGCAACAACCCGTCCTATGTGATAGAAAAGGATCCCATGATCTTGAACCGATCTTACCTGGGATTGTAAATCCCAAGTTTGTCTATGAAGAGTATATCTAATTATATTTATGTCTATAATTGATTTCTTCTGTGTAATAGTAATCGATAGGGCCTCATTGTTAAGTGCTATAAGATCTAGTACATTGGAACCCATGGTTATGGACTCGAATCCATTAGTATATAACATTTTCTTTTCCAAGTGAAATCCCCTAGTATAAAAAAGAGTAAAAAAGTGCTTTCGTTGTTGTGGAATAAAAAGCCTTCATATCTTAATGCATGTATTTAATTTATTTAGAGCTATTATAGTGGGATCCACTTTTTGGGGAATATAAGTTGAAGCAATAACAAGAATATTTCGAATGGAACATCTTTCACAATCCCTGGAGAGATAGTTCACTAATAGACCGAGGGATAAGTAATTTGACTCATTCACATCCAGATCATGAATGTTTGAATCCATATTATGCAAGGAGACATTGCTTTTGCTAGTTTGAATTGAAGGGTGATATAAAATCGGTCTATTTTCGGCATCATATCCATAGTTAGCACATTCATCATAGTTAGAAACTCCAGCTCCACATCAAAGTCACGGTCGATATCGTCACTCACATTAATATCATCACTCACATCAATATCGTCACTCACATCAATATCATCACTATCATCAATATCATCACTAGCATCAATATCATCACTATCATTAATAAGAAAACCCTTAGGCTTGTTATCCAGGAACTTGTTCAAAAATATTGTAATGAAAGGAAGATAGGAGTTTATCGCTAGGTATTTGACCAAATAGGATTGTCTAGTTCCTATAGAACCTATCACTGAAATACTCCTAGAGGGGAATAGGGATAAGCAAAGCGAAAAGGGTTTTCCATGGGATGAGAAATGAAAACTATTCACCTCACACGAGGTTTGTGAATAAGTGGTTGTCTGATAATAAGCAAGGAATATCTACCTTTCTAATAAACAAAGTGTATTGAACTCATAATTCATTAGATACTTTTTATGAATGTCAACTAAGTATCGTAAATAAATTACTCCCATCTCTTCAATCATTTCATAACCAGAGTAATTCTTTGATAAATGATCACTATGAGTCAAACTCAATAGAATTTGATCAATCATTTTTTATATCGTTAAGGTCGAGAACTGAACCAAGAATTCTCTTTCTTTATCATAAATTGAATCATTGTACCAAGGATTCTACTTTATCATCAATCCAATCACCATTCACGTTTTTTCTTTTTCTTATCAATGAATAAATCTCTTTACTTGTGTGACTTAGATGTCTCATATTTCTCAAAAAAGTGATTCGATTGATGGGATTTGGTATGATACTTATGAGATCGATGAGATTTATATTAAAAAATTTCTTCTTAAAATGTATTGATTTAACCCTATAAGCGGGACCACCACCCCATAACATGTTGCCGCCTGAAGCAAAACCCCATATTTCTTCTAGAAAATCTCCTAATTGTTCCAAAACAACTAGAAAGAGATTCTTTAACCAGAAATAATTTAGGTCAGATGTAGGATACCTATCCATAAGTTTTTGCAACTCAATCATGTATGATGGAATCATTAAAGATTTGACCTTTTCGAACTCTATCTATAACTCACTATAGGCTCGGGAAATAAAGAGAAGATGTGTTCGAATGAGATATCCAACAATAAGAAGAAGGAAAAAGATTGAATAGAGGAACTCCCGAACATTTGGCAATGTCATATGTGTCGATATCAATGGTAGCTCATTATTTCGATGAATCATTTCTTCGGACAGAAGAAGATTATGTAAACACTTCCTCGAAATCTCACTTATCAGATTCCACTGTGGAAGACAAAAAATTTTTCTAAAGAATTCACCATGATATATTTGATCCATGTATAATATCATGAAAAATGGATACAAATTTTTTACTGCTACTTAGTATCGGTAATAGGTCCGAAAGGGTATCTAAAAATATCAAATTTAGATATTTGTACCCTGTCGAAGTAAAGAACCATGGCATATATGTTTGGAATAGATTCCATTTTGAGAGAGTTGAAAAAGCACTATCTCGTTGAAAGGTTCTATACATCTGCCCTTTTTCAACACATTTCTTTAGACAAAGACTCCGCTTTTTCCTCTTTTTGGATGGTAAATATTTCTCAGAACATGGAGTGTGAATCAAAACCATGTTTGAATTAAAATTGAGATATTGATGCAAGTTCATCCCTTCTGAATCAGATAGATTCATATCCAAAAGAGGTTGACAATAAGTTCTTTTAAAATTGACTATTTATCCCTCTATTAAAGGTGTTCCAGAAATGTCTGCTATCAAATAAATAGCTCTACGAATGAATGGATCGGATTGAATTTGAAAATGGAAAGATTTGTACAAGTTATACCTTTCTTTACCACTTTGTGGAAAATCATTAGGCATGTATATGTTAGATACCTATGACTCGATTGGTGAAATAGTATCTCTCTCCAAAAAAGCATGTTTTTTATAGCCGCACAAAGAAAATATTTTGTTGCAAATGAACAAGATATTGAGGAATTGTCCATACGTAAAATCAAAATTCTTGATACGGGCCTTTTCCATATAAAAAGGGAATCTTTTGTTACAATAAAAGCATAAGTGATGTAAATTATTTAAGAATTGAATTCGAGGGTAGCCATGGGATTCAGCCAAAATGCAAAATGCAATTGGTACCCCTTCGAGTTTTTGGTGAAACATTGAGCCAAAATGTAAATGGATACCCCTTTGAGTTTTTAGGATATCAATGAGTCAATCATCCACTTTGGTATCTTATTGAACAAAAATGGTGATATTGTTCCTCCATTAATCAAAAATTTTGATTTTTGGGAAGTATCATGATCAACCAATAAAAAGGGTTTCAATTTTTTCAAATGAATGCTTTGAAGACCTATTGGTTCTAACAGCTGATTGCAGAATTGATCATTCATACCTTTCAATTCATAGATATGAATTTTGAACCTATGAATGGGGATATTCCAGAAACTCACAAAGAAAAAAGGAAGTGATTTAGACAAAAAGAGAAGAAACTTGGACAAAAAAAGAAGTGACTTAGACAAATCTTTTTTGTCGATAACCTCAGACCAATCAATCGAATATTGATTAATACATAATCGATCGAACACTACTTCAAAAAGAAAATGACTTTTCTGCTCAGAAATGAAATGTTCCAAATGTTCCTAGAAATTTTTGCTCTTATTAGACCATTTGTATCTATATGCATAAGGATCCCAATTCATGGATCTCTCGGTTCGAGAAAGAAAAATAAGAGGATTGAGCCATTTCTTCTGACTCTATTTCAAATTCGATAAATGCTAGTCGATTGTATATTTCATTATAGTTCTATGATTTAGAGTATCATTTCCTATTTGATCTCTTTGAATTCCATATTCGAAGTTACGATCGGATCTATTCATTAAAAAGAATTGAGTCAATACATTTCTTATGTACCCATAGGTACTATATTGAATTTGAATTAGATTTCGGATCAATCCATATTGATTGACTGCCTTTATTATGTTGTTGCTAGCAACTACCACTTATTTTTGTTTTGGATCTTCCAAATCATTCTCGCAGGAGATCTTGACCCATTTTTTCTGATCCTTCGATAAAAAGATTCATTATCTTCATAAAAAATAGAAGGTAGAACCAATAAATATTTCTTTTTTGATTCATCCCTAGAGTTGAATACCTCATTCAAGAATTGTTTTTGATCCAGTTCATAGGAATCAATAAAAAAGGTAAATCCCTTATGATACACCAGATCCAGCTCGATTATTGATAGAGTGAATAGATTTGCCATTTCTTGAAATCTCTCTTCTTATTCAAAATCATGGTGTAACGTGTATCCCCCTCCCGTTTCGATCATGGAATAGATGAAATAAATCAAAAAATGGATTTTTGTTGAAGAAAGAAATCTTATTGGAATTGGCCATATCCAGTTCATCCTTCAGAACCATATCACATCCCCGAGCGGATGAAATAGGATGAATTGAGATGGTATTTTGTAAATACATGATTATCTTGAATATATTAACTATTTCTTTATTTTTAATAAAAGAAACATCTTATTCTTTCTTCAACAATTTCTGATCTCTATTGGATCTCTCAGTAGGATTCGGACCCAGAAAAAGTTCTGACGATATGTCAGAGAAAAAAGAATGAATGGATCTTTTAAGATTCCCAAGAAATTCTTCGATTTCTTTCGGAAGCAAATGATTATTCATCTCCTTCTCACCTTCATGAATAGCCGGGACATTGAGGAATATCCAAAAAGGCATTTAGGGAATCGATTTGATTCTATCTCTGTTAGTTCTGTTTGAAGAAAGGAAGGATCCTAAAGAATCGATCTTTCTTTTAGTTGTTGAATTTTTCTTTGATTGATCAATGTGTGATATTCCAAATCCTTATTACTAATGGAATCGAAATGATCTCTGGATTGATCAGAAGATCCCTTCAAATGGCTAGAATTTCTTCCTTTAACAAAAATAGATCTTGTGGAGTCATATTGAATATTTGATGATATATTCCTCAAAAAATCTGATTCATGCGGATTATTCCCCCAATTAATGAAGAGATCTTGGCAAAATTGCCACATATGAAATTGAGCACAATTTTACAAAGAAATAGCCCACTTCTTTCTCAAGAAAAGATGGGAAACATGCTTAATATCATTTGATTGAATAGTTAACCCAGCTTCTTGTTGTTTGAAGAAACCCTCTACTTCAATTGCTATTTTTTCACGAAAAGTAAACATGAGATAACAAATCCAGTCTTTCACTAAGATTTCCAATAGCTATCCCAAATTCAAGTTGATTATGTTTTACCCCTTCCTCGGAGAAAGACGATCAAACAATTCCCAATTATGGTCCTTGAGGATCGGATCATCCATATAATATACAAAAAGAAACTCCAGATATTTGATATTTTTTCTTTGAATGAGATCTCAATTCCAGCGATGGTTTCATTAGATATCTTAAAACTAGAATCCCTCTTTTTTTCGATCTAGTTCCTCCACCACCGTGAACCCCAGTTAGATTCATACATGATACACTTTTTAGTTATTGTGAGAGCCCAAGTACTCTCTTTCAGATCCAGGAAGGAGCTCCTAGAGATTTTTTTCCCTTTTGGAAGATTTTGGAGTGAAATAATCAACCTATTGATATTGGAAGACCCAAAGGATTCTTCCAATGTATCATTTATTGGCCCAATAGAATTCATAGGTATAGGAAGAAGCCATTTCAAATAGAGATTTTTTCTTTCGACCATCTTTTGACTTTTAATATGATATATAAGGACCACTACTACAAAGAGTACTACACCCTTGATCGTGAAATATCGATTGCTTGTTAAACCCTGTGAATTGCGTGAAAGTAAGATACTATAAATTTGGGAGTCCAAGAGTTTTATAAAATGTTCTTGATGGAAAAAATGTGAATGAAAGATCCCACTGAATTGAATTGGGTCCATGAATCTAATAAATAGTGAGAATTGTTAATCTCTCTCAATTTGAAAATCTAGGATTTGAATTGATGTCCTTTCATTGATTCCTAAATTGCATTGATTTATCCTAAAGATTTCATTTCAATTGGAATTTAGTTATTCACCATGTACGAGGATCCTTGCTAAGCATCCAAGGCTGAATGGTTAAAGCGCCCAACTCATAATTGGTGAATTCGTAGGTTCAATTCTTATTGGATGCATACCAATAGGACCCTCCAATAAGTCTATTGGAATTGGCTCTGTATCAATGGAATCTCATCATCCATACATAATGAATTGGTGTAGTATATTTATATCATAACATATGAATAATAAGAACTAGTATTCTTATCGAGACTAGAACTCATAGGGAAGAAAATAGATTTATCGATGGAATTAAATATGCAGTATTTATAGACAAAAATATTCTATTATTAGGGAAAAATCAATATACTTTTAATTTCGAATCAGGATCAACTAGGACAAAAATCAAGCATTGGGTCGAACTCTTCTTTGGTGTCAAGGTAATAGCTAAGAATAGCCATCGACTCTAAGGAAAGGGTAGAAGAATGAGACCTATTATGGGACATACAATGCATTACAGATGTATGATCATTACGCTTCAATCGGGTTATTCTATTCCACCTCTTAGAAAGAAAAGAACTTAAATCAAAATACTTAATAGCATGGCGATACATTTATACAAAACTTCTACCCCGAGCACACGCAATAGAGCCGTTGACAGTCAAGTGAAATCCAATACACAAAATACACGAAATAATTTGATCTATGGACAGTATCATTATGGTAAAGGCCTTAATGCTAGAGGAATAATTACCACAAGGCATAGAGGGGGAGGTCATAAGCGTCTATACCATAAAATCGATTTTCGACGGAATGAAAAAGACATATATAGTAGAATCGTAACCATAGAATATGACCCTATTAGAAATGTATACATTTATCTCATACACTATAGGGATGGTGATAAGAGATATATTTGACATCCCAGAGGGGCTATAATTGGAGACACCATTATTTCTGGTACAGAAGTTCCTATAAAAATAGGAAATGCCCTACCTTTGAGTGTGTTTTGAACTATTGATTTACGTAATTAGAAGTAACCAATTAGGTTTACAATGAAACCTAGAAATCAATCACTGATCCAATTTGATTACCTCTATAGGATAGACCTCAATAGAAAACTAAAGAGTAAAGACAGTAAGTGATTGTTTCAAGCACCGACAGAACCAGAAGTGCCCCTTGTTTCAAAGGGAGGAGGACGAGTTATTCACATTTCATTTAATGGTTAGAGGAAAATTGAAAGCTTAGCAGTGGTAATTCTAAAGATTCCCTGGGGGAAAAATAGAAATGTCTCCTACGTTACCCCTAATATGTAGAAGTATTGACATAATTTTATAGAGTCATTCGGTCTGAATGCTACATAAAGAACATAAGCTAGATGAAGGAACGGGAAGACCTAGGATGTAGAAGAGCATAACATGAGTGATTCAGCAGATTTGGATTCCTATATACCCACTCATGTAGTACTTTATTTCATTTTATGATATATAAGATCCATCTGTATAGATATCATCATCTACACCCAGAAAGTCGTATGCTTTGGAAAAAGCTTGTATAGTTTGGGAAGAGGGTTTGATTGATCAAAAAGAAGAATCTACTTCAACCGATATGCCCTTAGTCACGGCCATACATAACATAGAAATCACATTTGGAAAGGGTGGACAATTAGCTAGAGCTATAGGTGCTGTAGCGAAACTAATTACAAAAGAGGGTAAATCGGCCATACTAAAATTACCTTCTAGGGAGGTTCGTTTAATATCCAAAAATTGCTCAGCAATAGTCAGACAAGTAGGGAATACTAGGGTGAACCAGAAAAGTTTGGGTAGAGTCGGGTCTAAATGTTGTCTAGGTAAGCGTCCTATAGTAAGAGGAGTAGTTATGAACCCTGTAGACCATCCCCATGGGGGTGGTGAAGGGAGGGCCCCAATTGGTAGAAAAAAACCTGCAACCCCTTAGGATTATCCTATATTTGGAAGAAGAAGTAGAAAAAGGAATAAATATAGTGATAATTTGATTCTTCATCGCCATAGTAAATAGGAGAAAAAATAGAATTAGTTTCTTTGTAAAAAAAGGAGAAATTAACTGTGACACTTTCACTAAAAAAAATCCTTTTGTAGCAAATCATTTATTAAAAAAATAAATAACATTAAAAAAAATAAAAATAAATAATAGTAACGTGGTCCTAGGCATCTACCATTATACCTACAATGATTGGCCATACTATTGCTATCCATAATGGAAAGGAGCATTTACCTATTTATATAACAGATCACATGATGGGCCATAAATTAGGATAATTTACATCTACTCTAAATTTCGAGGGATATGCAAAAAGTGATACTAAATCTAGTCGTTAAAGTTAAAAGGATAAATCAAACAGAAATATTTATCAATGATTAAAAAGATATGATAAATAAAAGAAGAGAAAGAGAGACCCATACAAAGAAGTATATGCTTTAAGACAACATATACGTATGTCCACTCACAAAGCATGAAGAATAATTGATTAGATTCATGGACGTTCTTACGAGGAAACACTTATGATAATTGAGCTCATGCCTTATCGAGCATGCTATACCATTTTAAAATTGATTTATTCTGTAGCAGCAAATTCTAGTCACAATATGGGTTTCAACAAAAGCAATTTAATCATTAGTAAAGCCGAGGTCAATAAAGGTATTACTATGAAAAAATTAAAACGTAAGGCTCGAGGATGGGGATATCTAATAAAAAGATCGACTTGTCATAAAACTATTATATTAAAAAATATATCCTTATATGAAGAATATGAAGAATATAACATATTCTTAAAAAACTCAAAATGGATAAAAAAATAAAATCCACAGATATGACATTGCACGATATGTATAGTAAGTAGTGGGAGATTATGGGACAAAAAATAAATCCACTTGGTTTCAGACTTGGTACAACCCAAAGTCATCATTCTCTTTGGTTTACACAACCAAAAAATTACTCTGAGGGTCTACAAGAAGATCAAAAAATAAGAAACTGTATCAAGAATTATGAAAAAAAAATTGTGAAAATATCTTCTGGTGTTGAGGGAATTGCATGTATAGAGATTCAAAAATGAATTGATGTCATTCAGGTCATAATATATATGGGATTCCCAAAATTATTGATAGAAAGTAGACCTAAATGAATCGAAGAATTACAGATGAATGTACAAAAAGAACTTAATTGTGTGAGCCAAAAACTCAATATTGCTATTACAAGAATTTCAAACCCTTATGGGAACCCTAATATTCTTGCAGAATTTATAGCTGGACAATTAAAGAATAGAGTTTCATTTCATAAAAAAAAGCTATTGAATTAACTGAACAAGTGGATACAAAAGGAATTTAAGTACAAATTGTGGGGCGTCTTGATGGAAAAGAAATAGCACGCGTCGAGTGGATTAGAGAAGGTAGGGTTCCTCTACAAACCATTCAAGCTAAAATTGATTATTGTTTGTATACAATTAGAACTATTTATGGGGTATTGGGCATAAAAATTTGGACATTTCTAGACAATAAATAATAAACCCTTACTGGACTTGTTTTTCCATTCTATCCATTGATAGAATAAAACAAAAAATGACAAACTCTTTCATTCTTTTTTTGTTTAATTTTAATCAAAACATAAAGAAGTAATTCTAATTGTATTAATTCTTTTTCTATAGGGTTGAATAAAAAATATTGATTGATATAATTGCTATGCTTAGTGTGTGACTCGTTAATGTTTTAGGGTCAGGATTAAAAAAAAGGACTGACCCACAGCATGAACTAATAAATATAAATAGACAACTAATAACCAACTCATCGCTTTATATTATCTGGATCCAAAGAAATAGTCAAGATATGATATATTGGTCATATCATTGTAGCAATTGAAATCCTTTTTGCACAAACAAAAGAAAAACCAATCTAATTATGAGTTGTAAATCAAAATAGAAAATTATGCAGATAAGTGGAAAGGTGAAAGAAAGAGAGAAAAAAATATCAAAAAATATCAATGCTATCTGATTCCAATATGTAAGGTCTATGAGTCAAAAGCTAATGTAGTAAAGCATCAATACTAATTGATCTATAATTAAACTAATTCATTCATAAAAAAAATCAAGAGCCTCGAGTCAATACAGACTAAGAAGATTGACTCAAGAACAAATTTCATTACATGCTCCATTGTAAAATTAAGACCTAACCATTAATGGAGAAGTGATGGGAACGAAGAAACCTGTAAATACATAAGATTTTATTGAAAATAAATATTAATGATTTATTGGAAGGATAGCGCAAGGAACCAGAAAACAATCCATTTATTCTGAGAGATCATGGGTTACCTCTACAAATAAAATAAATATTCAAGGAATAAATATAAAAGAGAAAATATTCTCCCGTGAAACTTTTTATATTATTTTTGATTGCTAAATTTTAGTAATCTGATATCCTAATTATTTTATTAAACTAAAAAAATTGTTATAACCGTATAACAAAGCAACAAAAATAAGATTATCTAAAGATTATCTATAACTAGAATAGAAAAATAAAAAAACACATAGTTATAGTTAAAATAAATATATATATATACACACACACACATATATATATACTCTATACAAATTTCTATTCTATACGAATAAATAAATTCCTAATAAATAAATAGATCTAATATCTAATAACTAAGCTAATAACTTAATACCTAATAAATAGATTAAAATAAATTAACTGAAATCTCAAAGAATCCTATAATTTAGTATATTATTTTATTCATTAAAGACATGTATATTTTTTAATCATTTCATTCGTGAGAAGCTTGATGAGAAGAAACTCTCATGTCCAGTTTTGTAGTAGAGATGAAATTGAGAAAGAACCATCAACTATAACCCCAAAAGAACCCGATTCCATAAACAACATAGAGGAAGAATGAAAGGAATAGCTTTTCGAGCTAATCGTATTTGTTTTGGAAAATATGCTCTTCAGGCACTTGAGCCCGCTTGGATTACATCTAGACAAATAGAAGAAAGACGACGAACAATGACAGAAAATGCATGCCACAGTGGAAAAATATGGGTACGTATATTTCCCGACAAACCCATTACTTTAAGACTTACGGAAACCCCGCATGGGTTCGGGGAAGGATCTTTCGAATATTGCGTAGCTGTCGTTAAACCAGGTAGAATACTTTATGAAATGGGCGGAGTAGCAAAAAATATAGCGGGAAGGGCTATTTCAATAGCAGCATCCAAAATGCCTATACGAACACAATTCATTATTTCAGGATAGAAATATAGAACCAAAGGAAAAAGATCTTTTGGATACTAAAATAAAAAATCGCAAGTTTCTTTTTTTCTTTTTGGACAAACAATATATCTTTTTTTTCCTTTGCATTTAAATAACAAATTAAAAAAATGATATGATCTAATCTCATACCATTTGAATGTAGCAGATAACAGCGGAGCTCGAAAATTGATATGTATTCGAATTATAGGGACTAGTAATCACCGATATGCTCATATTGGTGACGTTATTGTTGCTGTGATCAAGAAGGAAATCCTAAGGGAACTCAAATTTTTTATGCAATTGCTCTGGAATTGAGACAGTTAAATTTTACTAAAATAGTTTCATTAGCGCCTGAAGTATTATAAGAGAAAAAAATTATAAGATATAAGATGAGATATAACATTTAAGATTAAGCAGAGACCATATATAATATAGTTATAGTATTTGAATAAAAATGAAATGGAATTAAAATAAATTAATTAGTAAATTGTGTTTCACGCATATACCTTTAATAAATAAAATAAATAATAAAATTTTAATTTAATAAAATAATTAATTCATAAAAAAAAGAATATGTTCATTATATCCAAACTAGAAAGAAATAATAATTTTAGTTTATCATGGCTAGGGATCCTATTGCTGACATAATAAACTCTATACGAAATGCGGACATGAATAAAAAAGGAACCGTTCGAATAGCAGCTACTAACATCACCGAAAACATTATTAAAATAATATTTCAAGAAGGTTTTATTGAAAATGTCAGGAAACATCAGGAAGGAAACAAAAAAGTTTTGATTTTAACCCTACGACATAGAAGGAAGAAGAAAGGACCATATAAAACTAATTTAAATTTAAAACAAATCAGCCGACCTGGTCTAAGAATATATTCTAACTATCAAAAAAATTTTGAAATTTTGGGCGGCATAGGCATTGTAATTCTTTCTACTTCTCGGGTATAATGAGTGACCGGATGAGATGCAGCATTAAGAGCTATTCACAGAAGTGGTATACTATTAACTTTTATTTGGGATGTAACCCCTATGCCACATAATGGCTGCAGACCTCCTAAAAAAAGGCACATGTAAAAATAATTAGCGAAGATATTTCAAGAGAAATAAATAATTTAATTAATTTACAATATTATTATGGTTCGAGAGAAAGTAATAATATATACTCGGACACTGCAGTGGAAATGTTTTGAATCAATAAACGACAATAAGCATCTTCATTACGGACGATTTATTCTATCTCCACATATGAAAGGCCAAGCAGACACAATAGGAATTGCGATATGAAGAGCTTTACTTGGAGAAATAGAATGACCCTGTATCACTCTTGCAAAATTTGAGAAAATATCACACTAATTTTCTACTATAGTAGGTATTCAAGAATCAATACATGAAATTTTAATGAATTTGAAAGAAATTGTATTGAGAAGCAATTTGTATGGAACTTGTGATGCATCTATTTGTGTCAAGGGTCTTGGATATGTAACTGCTCAAGACATCATCGTACCGCCTTTAGTGGAAATCATTGATAATACATAGCATATCGCGATCCTAACAGAACCAATTGATTTGTGTATTGGATTACAAATCAAGAGGAATCACAGCTATCGTATAAAATCGACAAATAACTTTCAAGACGAAAGTTATCCTTTAGATGTTGTATTCATGCCGGTTTGAAATGCGAATCATAGTGTTCATTCTTATGGAAATGGGAATGAAGAGCAAGAGATACATTTTTTTCGAAATATGGATAAATGAAAGTTTAACTCCTAAAAAGCACTTCATGAAACCTCCCAGAATTTTATTAATTTATTTATTCCTTTTTTACATACAGAAAAACAAAACTTACATTTAGAAATAGAAAAAAATCAACACAAGGTTCCTCTTACTTTACCCCTTTTTACTTTTCATGATAGATTGACAAAATTAATAACAAATAAAAAAGAAATAGCATTGAAATACATTTTTATTGATCAATCAGAATTGACTCCCAAGATCTATAATTGCCTCAAAAGGTCCAATATATATGCATTATCAGACCTTTTGAATAAGAGTCAAGAAGATCTTATGCAAATTGAACATTTTCACATAGACAATGTAAACCATATATTGGGTATTTTAGAAATAGAAAAACATTTTGCAACGGATTTACCAAAGAATAAAATCTAAATCCAATGGATTTAGATTCATTTTCATCTTTTTTTTTCTAAAAAAATATTAAAATGATTTTTGAATCTTTAGCACAATTCATATATTTTCAAAATATATCAAAATTTAATTAAATAGATATTATCTAGGGAGAATTCACTTTGACGCGACTATTCCCTAGATATACACATCCTGATATTTTATTTTACAATTTAATCAATTTGAAAAAGACCTAAAGTTAGGGATTTATCAATATGTAATGTTGATCTAATACCTAACCAAGGTGCTACTAAAGTACCAATCAAAAAGATGGTTGTCGCAACTGGCCGACGAAATGGATTTTGGAATTTATTAACATTATCCAAAAAAGTTACTGTTAATAATCCTGCAGGTACTGAAACCATTAAAAGAACACCCAATAACTTATTGGGTACTATACGAAGTATTTGAAATACGAAAAACAAATACCATTCGGGTAATATTTCCAAAGGAGTTGCAAATGGATTCACGGGTTCACCAATCATTAATGGTTCTAGAACTGCTAATCCTACATTACATGCAATAGTACCTAAAATTACTACTGGGAAAATGTATAAAAGATCATTGGGCCATGCGGGTTCCCCATAATAATTATGGCCCATTCCCTTAGCTAATTTACCTCTTAATACAGGATCATTCAAGTCAGTTTTTTGTTATTGGGATAGGTGAATTCTTATAGATCCATCCTCTGAAAGAACCGGGCATGATAATTTTTCATCATTCGGCTCGGGCAAAAACCAAACAAATCAAAGAGATCCATGAGATCCATATAAAAAAATCTTGTATATCTAGATGTTATAAAATCTATATCTATATGTTAGCCATGTCTACACATATATGAATTGAATGATTTTATGTATGACTGGATTCCTTTTTCTAGATTTGCAATTATGCAGTGCAAGGAATTTTTTCTTACAGGTAAATGCTCAATACCCAAGTAGGCCTAAAATAAAAGGTGATCACGATCAAGTGCTTTTTAGCCCATCTCAGACCTTTTGATTGGCCTTTATCTCCACCAAATCGAGACTTTTTACATATAAAGGATTTACTTGTTACTAATATAATTTAGCCTCTGTCATTCTTTAGATCCCTTATTTCACTTCAGTCCGATAGTATCATAAATCATGTCAATGTAGAGGAAATGACTGCATTTCCATACTATAAAGTAGTAAGTAATTAAGTAAATAAAATAAAACTAAGTATATAAAAAAAAGTATATAAATAAGTAATAAAATAAAAAATAAATAAGTAGAAATAGAAATAAGTAAAATAGCTAAAAACTAAAATAGAATATAGATTCTACCACATCACTTATTCTATTGGGTTTTACGGAGCCTCAAAATAATTGAATCTGATCATAGAAAAGATTTTCTTCAAGTGAACCGGCCTATCCTTTGTATGGGGCTTACACAGTGGTTGGAAGAAAGACACATTTGATTATAAATTCCAATGTGGCAGATAAAGGCATATACCTGCATGGCCAAATCAATAGTTCAAGTCACACGCTCCCATAATCCATTTTTCTCTTAGGAGAATTTGCCTCAACTATTCATGTCAAATAAAAAACACATTTTTTTAGAGTTGAAGGGAAATATCCAAACACTTGTCTTATTTTTTAATAATCCACATTTGTAGCAATGAAATACTATTTTTCCTCCCCCAAGCGATCAATGGTTGATTATAAATATTTGTAATCTATATTCTCTATAAATTATTCTCTATAAAGGGCCTGGAATACCTTGCTTATGTATCATTGGAAAGTGCATTAACATAAATACGGCAGTAAGAAGTGGTAACATAAAAGTGTGTAAACTATAAAAATGAGTCAAAGTGGATTGTCCTACACTAGCACTTCCACGTAATAACTCTACCAAAGGCGATCTTATTACAAGAATAGCTTTCGGCACTCCGGTTACAATTTTAACTACCCAATAACAAATTTGGTCCCACGGTAAGTAATAACCAGTTACACCAAAAGATGCCATCAATACAGCAAGAACTACGCCTGTAACCCAAGTCAATTCACGAGGTTTTTTAAAACCACCGGTGAGATACACACAAAATACATGCTGGATCATCATTAAAACCATCATACTTGCTGGCCATCGATGAACTGATCGAATTAACCAACCAAAGTTAGCTTCAGTCATTATGTATTGAACAAAAAAAGTTACAATAACGGTTGGACGGTAGTAAAAAGTCATAGCAAATCCCATAGCTTCTTGTACTAAAAAACAAGTAAGTGTAATTCCTCCTAAACAATAAAATATGTTTACATGGGGAGGAACATAATTACTAGTTATATCATCTGTAATCGCCTGAATCTCGAGACGTTCTTCGAACCAATCATAGAATTTATTGAGATAGGTAAACCAAAATAAAAGGACTCTCTCTTTGAGAACCATATATGAGAATTTCCTCTCGTACGACTTAACCAGAGTCACCCAAATACTAGTTGAAACAGATTTGTGTAATAGAAACTGACCAGTATCTAGCAAGTGTACTAGATCGGCTAGTAATATAGGGAAATATAGATTAAGACCCCAAATATCGTACCCAAGGGAACATGAATTGCTAAGAATAATATCTATGTATGAATTAAATTAACCCGAGATTGTTTCCCAAATGTTTTTTATTTAAAAGCAAAAATTAAACAAAATAAACAATGAAACGAAACAAAAGCATGAATTAAAAACAAAACAATAACTGAAATTCTCTTGCTAAAGAAACTATCCACCTTAACTTTCATTGCAATGACTTAAATTCAATAAAAACACCAGTGATTATGGAAAAACTAGTAGTAAACCAAGATATCTTTATTCAAGTCTATCATTCTTAGTATTAAACTCATAGACAAATCTAATACTTAGCATGCAAATCTAGTTTTAACTTCCTAAACATTCATTGAAGCCTTTCTCAAGAGATTCAACTCCCATTCATTCTTAGTTCTTCCTTTCTTAGTATTAACCAATAAAATTCACACATAATCATCTCATATTTCGGATAATAATCATGCATAAACATTAAAGAATCAATCTAAGAACATGCAAATCATTAACTATGTCAAAACCAATCTTTAGTTATTTATTCAATAAACCAATAATCAATCTCAACATAATCAAGGATAAGAATATGCTTAAAACCAAGAAATAATCAACCGATATTAAAATTTAGCTCAAAATAAAGTCATAACAATGAAAATATAAGATTTCAAAATTCCATTAGCAAAAGGAGAAAAACTACTTACTAAACATGTTTAAAAACTAAAACAAAGTTGAAAAGAAAAACAGAAAAACAATGTAAAATAAACTAAGCCTAATTCTAAGATTAATCTAATTGATTCTAAGATTGGATCCTTTCTTTGGTGTTTAAGCCTTCTATTTATAGGCAAAAACGTGGTAGATTTCTTCCAAAATTGCAGAATCAGAATAGGAAAGGAAGTCTGCTCAAAACAGGAAGCTCGGGAAATCCTTTGCGCAATTGGAGAATCAAAGCACGTGGCCACGCATCAACTTGTGCCTTCCTACACGTGGTCACGTGTAGATGTTGTCCTTCCTCACACGTGGCCACGTGTGAGTTTTGCCTTGGGTCACACGTGGTCACGTGTCTTGCTTCCTTCTTCACTTAATTCTTCACGTGGCCACTTACTCTTCTTCATTTCCTTTTCACATAGCCACATTCTCTCATAATTAACCTCTTCACGTGGTCACGTGTAATATACTTCAATGTTTTCACGTGGCCACGTCTTAATGCTCTGGACTGAAGCTCGTTTTATTGCGCAATTTCTTCAATTTTACGCTTTTGGCCCAAAACTTTGCCTTTTTACAATTAAGTCCTTTTTCTTGCAAAATAACCCTGAAACAACACCAAAATTTATAATTAACTCCAAAAACACAAAACTAACAAATTAAACCTAATTAACACAAAATTAACTTAATTAATACCTAAAAATACACTAAAAACATCATATAAATGACTATTATCAGAAACTTCTTAATCCTATGATTCAACAGTTTTCTCTTAAGATGGCGATACATAAAAAGAAAATCCAAAAACTCTTCTTTGTGGTTATAATATCAAAATATCAAGTCAGCTCATTCCTCTCTTGGTGTTAATTGTTACAGGCCTCTTGAATCTTTTATTTACCCAATTTGATTTTTAGCATTTTTATTTGTATATAATGTAGCCTTATTGTTTTGTTGTTTTCTTTATTTTTTATAGGAATTTTCTTGTTAAGATCCTATAAATCAATTGAAACCTCAGATTCATACTAGAACCACGATGATTTAATAAAACCTTCAAACTAAGCCCAAAGATTCCCTAAGTAAGAGCCGTTGTATCATCACTTATTCAATGAATAAATAGAATCAGTAAAAATCCAAAGAAGGGTTTATCCTTTGATCAAACATCGATAAAGAGTTAAAAAGAAGAAAAATCTTTCAATTTATACCTTCTAACTCTTTGAAATTTTTTGTAGTCTGATCACGGGTTCTGAATATTCCGTATGAATTATAGTTCTAATACTTCATAATCTATTTCATATATTTCGTGCTCCAGATGCTAGAATAAATAACTGATGAGGTAAAAAAGCATCTCTATGAAGATGACGGACCCACTCTCTATACTATACCAATAGGATTAATTCTAACAAGTCGTACACTCATATTCTAGAAATACAGAAATAAAGAAATTTCACGATCGAACTACCAAAATATAATAAAAAATCCAAAACAAAAATCCTTCATTTTGTATTGAAAACTAGGCCTTATTTTATTGGTTTTTGTAAATAAAATTTATTGAAATTCCATATAGTAAAATGGAAGAATTATAAATCTCCAAAATAATAGATAGGAATACCGCAAATTGAGCCATTGCAACACATATTAAAAGAGTGGTTCCCCATCCAGGAGCTACTTTACCATATTCCGAATTCAATGGTTTCAATAAAGCCCCTACAGTAGTTTGTCTTGGACGACATCGAGAACTACCCTCCACACTTTGTGTAGCCATAAATCCTATTTGTTTTAAATGAGATCTATTGACTTTGTATACCATTCCGTTGTAAATAAATGATCTTATCATAGATCCATTGTGGTCTTGAAATTATATAATAATGGAAATAGCAACCCTAGTTGCCATCTTTATATCTGGTTTACTTGTAAGTTTTACTAGGTATGCCTTATATACTACTTTTGGGCAACCCTTTCAACAACTAAGAGATCCATTCAAAGAACAAGGGGACTAAAAGAGCCTCCCAATAGTGGGAGGCTATTTACTTCAATTAAGATAATGAAAAATTATTTTATCTTTTAGTTGGAACTTTAGGCGGTTCTCGAAAAAAGATAGCAAAAAAAATTATTCTTAAAGTTGACACTAAAAGGAATGTATAAACCAATGCTTCCATAAATTCAATCATGGGTTACAATTATAGCTTCCATACCTGTTTATTTGGGATCATCTCTTGGATAAAAAAAGACCAAGATTTAAAGAAAAGGCGGCGATTCAAATTGAGATTAAGATGTTTCCGATACCGTATGTCAAAAATAAAATAGAGGCAAAAACTAAGAGATTAAATATTGTATCAGACTACTTGTCTTTTTGTAGTTGGATCTCTAAGTTTTTGGAATGCTCCAAATTCCACTTGAGCATCTAAATCTAGATCAATACCAGCAAAAACAACTCTAAACAAAGTTCGAGCACCATGCCAAATGTGTCCGAAGAAAAAGATTAGAGTGAACGAAGCATGTCCAAAAGTAAACCAACCCCTTGGATTGCTATAAAAAACACCATCGGATTTGAAAGTAGAATGATCTAATTCAAAAATTTTGCCTAATTGAGCGCATCTAGCATATTTTTTCATAGTAACGGGATCATTATAACTGACTAAATTTAGTTCGCCACCATAGAACTCAATAGTTACACCTACTTGTTCGACACTGTACTTTGACTCTACCCTTCGAAAAGGAACATCGGCTCTAACAATTCAATCTCTATCTACCAAAACAACTGGAAATGTTTAAAAAAAAGTAGGCATATGGCGTACAAAAAGTTCACGCCCTTCTTTATCTCTAAAAATAGGATGTCCTAACCACCCAATAGCTATTCCATCCCCATTATCCATTGAACCTGCTCTGAACAATCCACCTTTTGCTGGATTATTGTCAATGTAATCATAAAAAGCTAAATTTTCAGGAATTTTAGACCAAACTTCAGATAAATTTTGATTTTTATTGAGCCCGACACTAACTCTTTGATATATTTCGTGCTAGCAGTATCCTTAATCCCATTGATAATGAGTAGGACCAAATAATTCAATCGAGGTAATTGTTGAACCATATCACATAGTTACAGTAACAACAAAAGTTGCAAAAAAGATAGCAACAATACTGTTAAAAAGAATAGTTTAAATATTTCCCATACATAATCCTTTGTATGGGGGCATTTGTCCTATATGTGCAAATAAAAATTGGACAGATCTTTACTCGGAGTAGAGCGCAAACCTAAAAAAATTGAAAAAGCCCATTCAGGAATAAGAGATCGCCATTATGATTTGAATTGAATCTTGATGAACGAATACATCAATGAGAAGTTAGTTTCATAAGTTTAATGACTTTTTATAACTAAACGTGTCAAAACTCATATTTCTTGAAAAATATAAGAAAAGCCCCCTTATTTAAAAAACAAGTGAATAAAGTATTCATTACTAAAAAAGGAGGGCTGGAATCTACACATTGATTTTTTTTTATTTTTGCTTGAACCGTATGCATCAAAAGGTGCATGTACGGTTTCTAGAGGATAGAATTTTATCCTAACCAACCAACTTTATCGAGAAAGATTACTTTTTTAGGTCAAAATGTTAATAGTGAGATCTCAAATCAACTTATTGGTCTTATGGTATATCTCAGTATAGAGAGCGAGACCCAAGATTTGTATTTATTTATAAACTCTCCTGGTGGATGGGTAATACCCGAAATAGCTATTTATGATACTATACAATTTGTATGACCATATGTACAAACAATATGCATAGGATTAGCTGCTTCAATGGGATCTTTTATCCTGGTCGGAGGAAAAATTACCAAACGTTTAGCATTCCCTCATGCTTGGTGCCAATGGGTTTTTATTTGAAAGAAAAAAAACTATGCCTTCGCCATATGGAATATAAATATCAAGTAATAATAGCATGGCATTTTGAATTCGATATAGATATAAGAAATGTGTTTTTAGCCATTAGATTATATATCAAAAGAGTAGTATGAAATATTAAGGGTATTTCTGATTTTATTCTATCAGGGACCTAGTTCAGCATCACAAACTTTTTTGTTTTCGCACCGGAGGGTTCTTAAACCATTTATGTTATGAAAAAGTACAAAAAAAATTATATTATTTTTTTCAAATAAAAAAAGAAACTTTGGGATGACTAAATCACTGATGAAATAAAGCAACGGGACCATCATAGTATTTTGTTTTTTTAACTCTTACCAAGGAAAGGGCGGTTATTGGATCATTTACTAATTTAAGCCTAGATTTTTCTTCGATGAAAGGTAAAAGAAAAGTGAATTCTAGTATGAAGCCATATGCAATGCACAAAGAATGCCTATACGGTTGTTTAATTCTATCTTTTTTTCTTATTCTTCTTTATCTCTTCCCGTCACCTTATTATTTATTTTATTATACAAGATAGAATAACCATTTTTTCTTATATCATCAGCGTAATGATTCACCAACCTATTGATTGTTATCATCGGGCACAAATAGGAGAATTTGTGTTAGAAGTAGAAGAACTACTGAAATTGCGCGAAATCATCACAAGGATTTATGCACAAAGAATGGGTTGTATCTGAAGACATGGAAAGAGATGTTTTTATGTCAGCAACAGAAGTCTAAGCTCATGGAATTGTTGATCTTGTAGCAGTTGCATAAAAAATAGCAGGAATTTTTTCACTCAAATCGCAATTTGAGACTTTTTCTTACTGGAATTTCCTATTATTTATATTATTTATTAGTATTATTTAAATATTATAAATATTATTTTTTATTTTATTAATTTGTTAAATTAATAGTAAATTCATAGTAATCAAATTATTAAATTATTAATAGTAATAGAATATAATATAAAAAATTAGAATTATATGGATAAGATCAATCTAAACCAGCCCATTATGCATATGATTCAAGATGCCAACTATTAAACAACTTATTAGAAACACAAGATAGCCAATTAGAAATGTCACCAAATCCCCCACTCTTGGGGGATGTCCTCAGCGTAGAGGAACATATACTAGGGTGTATGTGCGACTTGTTTAGATCATGAGCTTGGACTAGACAAAAGAAAGGAAAATTTTTTCCATTATCTATGTCAGTACGGATGAATAGGATAGAATGGAAGAATCTCCTTCATTCTTTCCCATTCGTCTATTGTGTATCAAATTTATGGTTTGATTAGTGGAAATTCAATCAACTCAATTTTCAATTTAAAACAAGAAAGAATTTCCCATTGGTAACAAATGACAAATGATTATCCATTAAGCAGGAAAAATCTTATTATTATTAAAAGGGTGAAAATTTATGCCCCTAGTCTTGCAAGAACGGACGAACAGGGTCAACGAATTAGCTAATCCTCATAATTAAATACCATTACTGTATAGATAGATCTCCTTATAAAAGACCTATTACTGGATAATTCATGGGTAGAACCAAAGAGTGTGAACTTTACATGTTAACAATAGCATTGATTAAATGATTAAATGAAGAAAGAAGGGGACTTCGATGTATAAAAAAGATCTCACCGTTTAAGAAGTAAACATAGAAATGATGGAACCCAATATTTATCTTATCTATTTCTTATTTTTATTTAATATATTTTTGTTTGTGTTTGATACCTAGTATCAATACAGATTAGTATTTTGAGGTGAAATACCTCAAAAAAAGGAAAAATCATGGTTGGGAAGGTTATAGTAGCAAAAGCAGTTGGAATTATTATTTTACACATTGGAAAATCCATTCTGTTATTATCTAAGAAGGGGAAAAGAATAACTGAAAGAAAGTAAATCAATTAAATTAGTTATTCATTAAAGTTTCTTGTATTCAATGACTAGAATTAGACGAGGATATACAGCTCAGAGGCGTAGAAAAAAAATTCTTTTATTCGCATCAAGCTTTCGCAGGGCTCATTCAAGACATACTCAAACTATTATTCAATAAAAAATAAGAGCTTTGGTTTCGGCCCATCGGGATAGAGATAGACAAAAAGAAATTTTCATCGCTTGTGGGTCACCCGGATAAATGCAGCAATTCGCGAGAATACTATGTCCTATAGTTATAGTAAATTAATAAATAATCTGTACAAGAGATAGTTGCTTTTTAATCATAAAATACTTGCATAAATAGCTATATTAAATAGGAATTGTCTTTATATGATTTTGAATGACATTATAAAATAAGGAAATTGAAAGGAATCCATGGAATGTTTTACATGGAATTTACTTAAAAATTAATTCTTGGAAAGTAGAATAGAAATAAATACGATAAAATATGATGATAATATGATCAAGTAAAATAGTGAAACTGAACAAAAACATTCAATAAAAAAATTTCTTCTTCCCCAATTCATTTTTTTTCTTACGACACGACATGTATTTTTGGATTTTTTGAACAAAACATCAATCTACGCTTGAGTTCGGATTGAAATTTTGATTCAATTGAAATTGGAGTAAGCCTATTATTTTATGATTCTAATATCAGTAGTTAGAGTGACCAACTCGCTTTTTTTCAAATTATTTTCATTATTAAGAAAAGGTAACAAAGATAAAATACAAGTTTGTTTTATAGCAATAGTAATTAATAGTTGTTGTTTTAAACTCAATCTATTCACCCGTCTATATAATATTTTTCCTTGTTCACTAATAAATCGACTAATTAAACTCATATTTCTATAATCAATTCGATCCCCTGATTGGATCGGGGGCAAACGCCAACGAAAAGATCGCTTGGGCTTAAGAAAAAGTCATTTGGATTTATCCATGGTTAGTTTATTCCTTAGTTCGAAAATCCTATTTCGTTCAATTGGATCAAAAATGACTGTATAATTAAGAATATTTATTCCTTGTTTATTTTATATTTACTTTATTTATTTATATAATTTATATATTATAATTATAGTAATATTAATTATATATTTTAACTTATATATAACTTATATATTTATATTCTAATTTAGAATATTTATTCTATTATTGTATATATTATTCTATTAATATAATTGAATATTATTATATATTGAATATTATATATTTCCATATTTTTTATATTTCTATCTATATTTTTATTTTTTTATAATTATATATAGAATTATATAATTAAATTTTAATATAGAATATGTTATGGTGTTATTTATGTATGTTATTTATATTTATGTCATTTTAATCTTCGGTGACACGCAAGCGATCAGTTCCATTTATTTCTTTATCTCTCTATGAATTGTATGTTTGTAACAATAGGGACTAAATTTTCTCAATTCCAACCGATAAGGCATATTGTGTCAATTCTTTTGAGTAATATATCTGGAAATGCCTTTTGATTTCTTATTAACACTGTTTCGAACACAACCGGTACATTCTAAAATAACCCTTACCCGTACATCCTTCCCCTTGGCCATGAAACTCCTTGGGATTTTTTATTCACTCAACTCTTCTATTTTCCGATCAGAAATGACTAAGAGAGGAATGAAAAAAATAGAAGTTGCTAACTCGAAATCAAAATTATGAAAGATTTCATTGTAACTAATATAGTTATAGTAATAATAAATAATACAAATATTTTAAACTATATTTTGATTATAAGTTTAGATCAAAATCACAATAAAGTATTTCATTTAAGCATCTTGTATAATACTATTGCACTAACCACATTTCCACTTCCCTTCTCTTAATTTAATTGAAGTAAGTTACTTACTTGAAGCACGGGCCCCAAGTTTTGAGTTTTTCTGAAGTTGAATCCACTTTTATTCTTTTTTTTCTAACTTATTCTAATTAAATATAAATTAAATAAAAAAGAAGAGGGGAGTAGTCACAGATATTTAATTGTATCTTTAATCTTCTTCAACCCCCCCTCCACGCATTGATGACTAGAATGAAAAAAAGGGAATGTCAACCCATCCGGGAAAAAATGATTGATCTCTATCAATAGACCTGCTAAAGACACAAACCATAGAGTACTTATTACCGATGCCATAGATAGATATGTTTTTAGATCTTGCATTTAAAAGTCTCCTTCTTTACTCTTTATTGTTAGTGTAATAAATAATGTTTATTTTATTCTAATACATAATGATAATACATATTTAATTAGATGTATATGGAATTAAAGGAAACTTGCATTTTTTTACACGGAATCTCTAATTCAAATTCAAATGTACAACAATTTAATAGATAAGATTTTTCTTTTCTTAAAAAAATACATCCCCCATTTTTTTCGAGCATTTGCAAAATTTACGTAAGTTTATCATTCTATAATATATGATATGAGATCAAAAAGAAAAAAATGATCAATGAGGAAAATGAGAAATGAGATATTTATATGGAAAACAAAATGGGTATTCTTTACAATAACATTGTAAACCAATTAAAAGGGATGTAGCGCAGCTTGGTAGCGCATTTTTTTGGTACAAAATGTCGGGTTCAAATCCTGTCATCCCTACCTATAACTTCATCTCCGAGCGGATCAATTGAGATCAATTAAAATTGAAAATTGGGCATACCTAATCTTTAATATATATCATATTTTATATGATAGTATAAGCATTCAAGATGTAGTGGAGTTAAAAAATGAATCTTTTTTACTTACAATCTCCTTTTTTGTGATTGGGATAAAAAAGTGCTCTTAGTTCAGTTCGGTAGAACGTGGGTCTCCAAAACCCAATGTCGTAGGTTTAAATCCTACAGAGTATGATTCTCTTCTTCTTTTGTTAGGCCAAAATTTATACAGAAAAATAGAAGAGTAATCTGAATTTGACCTCCTGCAGATTAAAGAAAAGAAGAGGTAAAAAAAACAAGGTGTTAATTAATATTAATCAAAGGTCCAATTGATCACCCCGTCTATATTGTAAATATACTGTAACAAATAATCCGGCTAAAGTAATAGAAATTAGACCTAAGACAATTCCAAATAGAAAAACTTCAATCATTTCAATTTATTTTTCAATTGATTTGAAAAAGGGAAAAAAGAGGTAATATCTATCCTTAAATATTAATCCATATTGCCCATAAAGCTCAATAACAAAGAATGAACATGGTAAAGACTAGAGAATAGATGGAATACTGCAGAAAAATTTTGTTTTGTCTTTATAAATTGTTCATTCAATTAATTTCAAATAAGTCGTATCTTGTTCAGACCAATAAATAGAACTGAGGTTATAGTTAAAGCCTCTAGTAGAAAATCGAAATAACTAGTTATAGTAGGCATGAAGGAGTTAAATAAACTTTTTTATACATAGGCTTGTAAAGCAAAAGCACTTTCCTAAGTTCAATTTTTTGAAAGATAAAAGATACGAGGATAAAGAAAAATACCAAATGTAAAGAATAAGTTCAATTAAGAATTTATTTATTTATTTATCAATCATTTATTAAAAATTATCATTATAGATTATACATGGCACTAATAAAAACTATATTGTATAATGATAACTCCAATTTTATTGTTTAATTTCAGTATATTTTTGTTTGTGTCTATGTTTTATTTTACATGATTTTCAGTGTTTTGTGTAATAACTTTCTCTTTTTATGCCAAATGAAATTATATTGAAATTTACAATGTTTTAGTGTGTTTAATGGGGTAATTTTAACTCTTGTGCAGAAAAATAGACAAGAGCACGACTGAGACAAAATGGTCCCAGCCGTGCTCGTTGAAAAATCCCCAATCCGCACCATTTCATTTTTTGGAATGATCTGTAGACATCAGAATCCAATCATTACCATTGAAAATGTAGATCTAGATGTTACAAAGCTATGGTAAATATTTTAGCTCGATCCAATGGTGAAATATTCAGAAACTAATAAATTAATGGAATTGGTTTTTTATTTCTCTAAGAGGTCGCGACCGAGACATTTTATCCCGGCCGTGGCCAATGCAGAACTCGATTTTTTTAGTCTAAAAGGTGGCCATGACTGAGACAAAATGTCATAGCCATGCCTAACCTAACTGGGCATGGTTGGGACACTTTTTCTCAGCTGTAGCCATCTGCATATCTATAAAAACTGCATTTTCTTTGGCAGAAAAGGGGAGGGACGATGGGGGAGAGCCGACACACTTAGATCTAGGGCTTTTTCCTCCATTTTTCTTATGTTTCCCTTTCATTTTATGTTGTAGGTTAGATTTAATTCAATGTAAACCTTAGATTAGATTTATTTTCCAATGTAAGTTAGGCTTAGATTCAATTTTCTGCATTTCTTTAAGTTGGGTTTTTCATTTTACTTGGAGCTTTGGAGGAGGAGACTTGGATTCAGATTGGAGCTTCACAACCTACAAATGGCTTCATGGGTTTCCTCTTTCCTCTCTATTTTTACTTTATTTATGTTTGATTTGTAGTTTTGTTGCTTGAGGATCTTTGAATCCCCTATCCACAATGTGGATCTTGAACTAAATTTGATTTTTGCATGAATAAATGGTCTATTTCACTGTTACTTATTTGTATCTCATGGTTTTTCGATCTATTAAGTTATTTTCCATGCATGAATGAATGGTTTTTATCATATGTCTTGAATGGGTATTGAGCCTAGTGGATTGTATTCTATGAATAATTTTGCTCAGTTTTTCTATCATGAATGTTGTCTATTTTGGACAGCTCCAGAATGGGACTCTAGATGTACGGTATTTGTGATTTTAAGAATAGAGTGTGGAGTGAAATAGATGGGTTTTGTGTTTCTTGGCTCCAAAATGGGACGGCAAACCGAACTTAGGATTTAAGACCCGTGCTTAGGCTAGTTGTTAGGCTGGCTCCGGAATGGGACGTTTAGCAACTAGAATAGCTGGCTCCGAAATGGGACGCTTGGGTTAAGAGGGTTATCTCGAATTCGTTCATGTATGCTTTTAGGTAAAATTAATTCACATTGGATATGGGTGGATGAGTGAACCCGAGCAATGTTTTAATCTCTAGTTTAATTAGCTTATCTTATTTATCTATTTATTTATTTATTCATTTTGTTAATTAGATTTAGGACGCTCTATAAATAAAAAACTTAGGAATTTATCTTAGATTAACTTGCTCAACTTTAGATATCTAGCTTAAAACAGCCCTTATCCCTTGGGTTTGATATTTACGGGTCCTAACTATACCCCACTTTATTACTTGTCGATCTAGTGCACTTGCTAGGATCGCAACAAGTTTTTGGCGTCGTTGCCGGGGATAACGGTGTTGTTTGTTTTATATCTTTATTTGAGCTTAGTCTGAGATTTTATGTTATTTTTCTTTATTTTTGATTTGGTGTTATTCTTTGCAGGAAGATTATGATGCACTATCAAATGATGCATAGTTCTCTCCAAGATGATGAAATGGTTCTATTGAGAGCACAAATGGAAGAGTTGAGGAGGGAAATGCGGGAAACGCCGTACTCACATCAACCTTCAACATTCTGCTCATTGTCATCTTTTGAAGATCCTGGTTCACAATGGATATCGCAAGAGTCATGTGCCTCCAAAGTTCAAGTCCTTATTAAATTGCTTGAAAGTAAGGATAGGCAATTAAGAGCTGAAAGAGAAGAACGGATGGCCATAATTAATTCTCAAGAGAAAAAGATCAAAAATCAAGAAAATAGCAATTGGACTAGATAATGCAATTGCATTATAAGGTCGTAATTGCACGAATCGAGCCAGTTCAAATCGACATAACATAAAGCCTATTTGTACAAAAGCGCCGTGAAGAGCAACAAAAGTCCACAAACCGCCTAATTGACACCAACGAGTAAAATCTCCTTGTGCTTAAGGACCCCATCGTAATAACAAAGAATGTACTAAACTATTAGCAGGAGTAAAAACTGTGATGGTTAAGAAGTTACACCCTCCTAAATAAGAACTGGCCAATCCATTGGCATACTTTAAGGTTACAAAGTTTGTACCCATAAACCAACCCCCTAAGGCAAAATAGGCATAAGGAAATAGCAATAGATCGGACCAACCTACAAAAATGAAGTGGTCCCTCCGTAACTAGTCATCCATAATATCAAATAAATCATTTTTGTCTTTGGTAAATTTACCAAGGGATATAGTCATAGTGATCCTCCTATTCAACTACTTCAACCTTTTTCGAACACCTCATAGAATTTTTAGGGCCTTTGAAGCTTCTATCATATATGTATGATTTTATTTTTTGTACACTGACCCTTCGAATTTCTAATGGGTTTCGAAGAAAAAATTATTTATTGGCCCATAACCCGACTTAGGTAAATTCATGAATTCAATTCGGTTATTCTTTCTTATAGTCTTAATAACAATATGAACCATCAATTTTTTGAAAGAACTGTTCGAGGAACAAGTGATCCCCCTCTCGTTACTAGTTGATCCTCGGACTTACATCTCTCATTCTATCAAACTAATCTTATTCTTGGATCTTGTACATGAGATTTATAAAAATCAATTTCTTTAAATTTTTATGTGCATTAAATGGTTATAATATCCTATATTTTATTATTTTATACTTTATTCTTTCTCGCCATCTTTCACTATAAGAAAAATATCAAAATAGCAACGGAAAAATGGCAACGAAATTATTTTCGTTGCTAATTTAGCAACGAAATTTGTATTCCGTTGCTAATTTGCAACAAAAATTCAATTTCGTTACTAAATTTTGTTTAATTTTTTATATTTAGCAACGGAATAAAAGATGGTGGTATTCCATTGCTAAAAAAGGGGGAAAATTTTAGCGCCAAAATTTTGTTCCTTTTTTTCTATTTCTTTTTCCTTCAGATAAAAAAAAAACCAATAATATCTCGTAGGTCAAGACACTTCAAAAATTTTTTCTATTTACTTTCTATCCAGAAGAAAAAGAATGAATTTTCCTATTATTACAATATTAAATCAATAATCAATACAATATTAAAATAAAAAACTTTAAATGAAAGTGAAAGTATTTTAAAATGAAAGTATTTTTCTCACACTATTCTAAAATTGTCGGAAAAAAATATTGTATGTATCAATATGAAAATATTTGGTACACGAAGCCATGATTTGATAGATATATCAATCTTATTATATATAAATATATAAATCTTATATATATAAGTATAAATATTAATATAAATTAATCTTAAGTTCGGGAATCAAAGAAAGATATTTCAAAAGTTTTTTCTATGTCTTAAAGAATGACTTTGAATAAACTTTTCTATGGAGGAGGGGAATAATGATTTATTCCTATAGAATAACTAGGAACAAGAAGATTTAATCAGAAATATAGACAGATTTTTTCGGAGTAAAAAAAAGAAATATTAAAATGAAAGAAAAAGCAGAGTTACTCTTTCAATTTCATCTATATCGAATTTGAATATCAGAATAGTAGATATAGTCATGATGCAATAGGTTAGGTCCACTTACCATTTTTTATTGATTTCTGATCTAATCTTTACAATTGATTTGATTGGAATAATGGAAAATAAGAAAATTTGGCGATTTAAGAGCCAATTTTTTATTATATAATAAACTAATAAACAAATGTTCAACTTTATAACATAACCTGATTTATAATTATATATATATATATAATATAAAATAAAAAAAATATATATATATAATAAAATGACTATAAACCATATAAAATATACATAAAACTATATAAAATATACTAATACTATAAATATTGTAATGTTATTATATTATTTATAATATATTCTAATATTATAATATAAAATAATATAGAAAAAATATAAAAATTATATTCTAAAAAAATAAAATATAGAATATAAGAAAAATATAATATCTTATAAAATAAAATATATTATAATATAAAATAATTATAAATTTTAAATTAGAATATTATAAAAAATCATTATAATATCTAATCTAATGTTAATTTCGAAAAATTTTTTAATTTTAGAATTAATTTTAATTATAAAGTTTCTTACTTTTGTTATTACAAATATCAACTTCTAGTCCTTATTCAAATAGGAATACTACCGCAAAAAGGCCAAAGCCCCTTATCGGATTCGAACCGATGACTTACGCCTTACCATGGCATTACTTTACCACTGAGTTAAAAGGGCCCATTTGGTTCAATTCCTCCTAAATGACCCGCTATGCAGATAACATAGATCTATGAAAATAGATTAGAAAAGATTATAAAGAAAATCGATATAAAGTAAGTAACTATATTAGAATAATAATTGGAATATAATATTAGAAATGATAAATTATAATAAATAATCTTCTAATATTAAAATTATAAGTTATACAATTATAAATTGTACTAAATATATTATTAAATGTATATTATTAAATAACTTATACTAAGTATAGGAAGTAGACTCATAGTAGTTCATTCATAACCAAGATTTAATTTACCTAGTGAGTATAGAGTAAATATAGGTAAAAAAGTGGTTTATTAATATTGAATTTGCTAAATATCAATGTAATGAATTTTTCAAGGCCAAACCTGACTGACCCCATCATAACGAAATTCATTTGATTGATATATGCTTATTTATCTTAACAATCAGTGAATTAATGAACGAACGAGAAAGGAATGAGGTTTAACTCTATTTTCTAGCTTTCTGGCAGATTAACCATTCCACGAAAGAATCTTTCGTGAACTAATTTTTTTATTTATTTTATATTATTTATTTTATTATTTTATTTCTAATTACAAAGTTGATCTTAAAATAGTTAAAATATAAATTATTCAATTAATATATATTTTAAATTATATATTCCAATTCTTCTAATTATAATATCTAATAGAATATAATTAATATAATAATTAAATAAAAAATTAAAATATAAATGAATTATATTAATTATAATTGATAATGGCATATAATGGATAATGGCAATTAGAATTAATGTTTCATGAATATAAGAATCAAGAAATTTTATAGAATCCTGAAAGACGTCTTCAAATCTAGTCATACCATTTACGATAGATTGACAATTTCAAAAAACTGTTCATATTATGAGCATAGTATGTTATGTTATCGGTCGGGAAAATACGCCCCCATCGTCTAATGGTTTAGGACATCTCTCTTTCAAGGAGGCAATGGGGATTCGACTTCCCCTGGGGGTAGGGTATTACGAAAGGAAGTGGATTATTTTATTAATAAGTCTGGAATTGATTCTTCCTTGGTCGATGCCCGAGTTAATGGGGATGGACTGTATATTTGTTGGCAATATGTCTACGCTAGTTCAAATCCAGCTCGGCCTAATAATTCACTGATCCGCCATGAAATGATATAAACCCCTTGTTCTCTCGAAATGCTTGATACGAAAAAAAGTAAAAATTTCGGATATATCTCTACTTGTTATTTATTTTATTTGCTTTATTTATTTTTTTATCACAAATTTGGATCTTGCTAATGATCTAGATTCAAATCAGGATTCGTAAGTATAAAGTCTAAGAAAAAGAGTAATGTAAAGAAAAAATAATCTTTTTTTTTCATTGAAAGATTTTTTTTATTATACTTTGATTTGAAATAATGAAAAGATGACTAGTAATCCCTATTTCTTTTATCGCTAAAGTGTATATCCATGTGAATATCAATATATCGCTCCCACTTTTGTTACAAGGCAGTGATTCCATCTAAATAGAAAGTGAAATCATAAGAATATGTATGTTGTACACTTTAATGCATTGCATTTATCCAGGATTGTAGTTCAATTAATCATAGCACTGCCCTGTCAAGGCGAAAGCTATAGGTTCGAACCCCGTCAGTCCCAACGTATCCATATCAAATAATAAAAAAATGCATCAAATCATATCTCCTTGAAAGGGGGACAAATAGCATAATTTTCTTTTTATTCCCCGAGGGGATACTTCTTTTTTTTTATATTTATTCTTATTTTTTTCGTTTTTCATTTCTCATCAAAGTAACTAAAAATATGGGAATTTTCTTTTTTTTCATTTTAGCTAGGACTACTTTTTTTTCAACTAGCACTAATTGATAGAAACATATGTGGATTGGATTAGTACAATTATTGGTAGCGTCATATTCAAGTTCAAGATTTTAAAAGATACTATACTTAGTTTGTATTTTTTGATTACTCCTGACCGAAATCGAATCGAGTGCCAGATCTTTTTATGTGTAATTTCATTCAAATTTCAAATTATGCACTAAAGTTTTAATATATTCTATACATTAACATTAGAGAATTTTTTTAAAGGATTTTTTATGAAGAAAAAAAACTCTAAACAAATAAAAAAGAGTTTGGAAATTAACTCTCCTTTCTCTCTTCAATTCTATTGTTTATATTAATTTGTTTGGGTTTGGTTGTAACCAATGTAAGTAGAAAGGTGGTTACATGATATGTCTCAGATGATTATACAAAGAAAGCAATAATTTTCTAGTTTTATAGAAAAGAAAGAATATGATAATTAAAAAAAGTAAAGTAAAGAAATTATCAATTGAATCAAGAATCTCTTTTTGAATTTGATATGGATGAATGATCTTTCTATGTTATACTATTCAATTCTCAACGATGAATCAATTTGATAGCTCATATATTGTTATTCATGATATTGATCTGATTCAATATCATCGAGATGGAATTCATCCCATTGAATTTAGAGGTGAAATATTTAGTATCTCTATGGGATTAAATCCCGAGTTTTTTGTGAAGTAAAGAAAAACGAAAGGATGAGGTTATGGAAGTAAATATTTTTGCATTTATTGCTACTGCACTGTTCATTCTAGTTCCTACTGCCTTTTTACTTATAATATATGTAAAAACAGTTAGTCAAGGTGATTAATTTGAATGAAACTTGACTTCTTATCAATATCAATGATTGAAGAAAGAAAACAAAAAGGATTCCTAGTTTGTGTCTTAGATGAAATGAGTGGACTATAATTAGCAGTATTCTATGAGATCTGATAGTATGCTAGAAAGAAATATATTTCTTTCCAGCATACTATCCATTTTTGTTATTCTAGTGTATAAAGTTGTACTGTATAAAGAAATAGGCTTAATATAGATATAGATTAATCTAAAATATCATATTCATATATCTAGTATCGAGATATCAATTATCTATATTGAATGTAAATAAGATCCCAATTCTATTTATTCATCTATTTGATTTGTGTTGATTCCAATTAATCTGAAGAAATAGTCGAAAGACAATTCTTACTCTTACTTTTTTTATGATTCTAATTCTGAAAGTTCTGATTATTTTCAATATGAATCCTGACATCTATCGAAAGACTAAAATAGATGAAAAGGAAAAAAATATGGACATATATTAATAAAAGAAAATTGAGAAATCTTTTTTTAGCATTTCGAAGAAGTAATTGATTGAATTGTCCAAGGAAAAGAGTTATATAAAAACTTTTCAGATTTCAATGAAAAGAATTAGTGAACCCTGATGATTTTTAACCCTTGAATTATGATATGAAATAATTCAAGTCAATAAAATAAGGTATAACATAAATCAAATAATAAAACAAATACTAAACTAAGCACGAAGTAAGAAATTGATATAATATAGAAGGCATCTTCCGGATAATTCAAATCGAAGCAATTGGATGTCTGACTCGGGCCTATATGACATGACCGATCAATAGAAATACTCCAACACTCCACCTTTATCATATGTTCCATACATCACACTAGGTAGATATCATATTCATGGAATACGATTCACTTTCAAGATGCCTTGGTGGTGAAATGGTAGACAAGCGAGGCTCAATATCTCGTGCTAAAGATCGTGGAGGTTCGAGTCCTCTTCAAGGAATAATATTGAGAATGCTCATTAAATGAGCAATTCAATAAGAGATATTGGATCGAATCAATATTGATATACTGATTCGATCCTAGATCTTAGAATTGGAATAAGTTTGGCAGCGGATCATGAAATCTTGGTGATCTTCTCTATCTAATGAATGGGAATTACGTTTTGAAAGCGTCTGCCCTGCAACCACCCCGAAGTATATGCTTCAACAGAAATTACACAAGGGTAGTTGATATAATAGAAACCTCTGGTAAAATGCCCACCTTTAACCTAATAAAGTACATTACATAGTCCGTTTTAGTGATTGGCGACTTACCCATTTAGTGACTTTGGAACTTGATGTTCCCAAAATAAAATGGGTGCTCTCAGGTCAGGTGAATTCAATAATAGATGTTTGTTGGTATTCCAGCCTTCCTTCTCCTTTTAGGGCCTATCCGAAAGAGAATCCAGTACTTCTTGATCATGAATATTGGATTAGGATGAACCGTCCCTTGGATATCTTTGCTCTGGAACAAAACAATTAGAATTAGGCTCGGTCAACTGGAATGTGTATTATCCATATAATGGCTACGATATTATACGTTTATTCCTCTTGATCGAATCTATAACCTTCGTTAGCAGATTCATTTTTTGTGGTTTCCCTGATCAAACTAGAGGTTACCAAGGAACCATACATAGCACTGAATAGGGAACCACCGAATGCACCTGCTACGCCTAACATTTGAAATGGATGCATAAGGATATTGTGTTCAGCCTGGAATATAATCATAAAGTTGAAAGTACCAAAGATTCCTAGAGGCATACCATTCGAAAAGCTTCCTGACCAATTGGATAGATCAAGAAAATAGCAGTAGCAGCTGCAACAGGAGCTGAATATGCAACAGCAATCCAAGGGCGCATACCCAGACGAAAACAAAGTTCCCACTCATGACCCATATAACAAGCTACACCAAGTAAAAAGTGTAGAACAATTAGTTCATAAGGACTGCCATTGTATAACCATTCATCAACGGATTACCACTTCCCATATTGGGTAAAAATGCAAACCTATAGCCGCAGAAGTAGCAATAATGGCACCAAAAATAATATTGTTTCCATAAATTGGAGATCCAAAAATAGGTTCACGAATACCATCAATATCTGTTGGAATTTATCGGTTACATACATCTTATACATAAGCGAAATTTAAAATTTTTAACCAATATTACTGATCTTGCCATGAATGTACAATATTCATATTAATAAGAATATGAAAAATCACCTTTGATTTTTATTCAACAGTTGATTTTTCTTCGCACCGGGTTGTCACAAACCACAGTGTCCAAAATCAAACACCTCCAATGAGTAATCCACACTAGAGAATGATAGAATGAACCAATAATTGATAAGGGACAAGGGGCTAGCTGAAAATCCCTTGAGCTAGCAAGGGAGGTGACGGCTAGGGTAGAGAGAAAAAGAAGAAACCCTTTCTTAAGTGTTTTCTCACTGAACCCTAATTCCTCATTATTTGGATTTTTATAGTTAGGTTAAAAATCCAACTTCATAATGAGATTGGGCTCTTTAAAATTATTGGAGAATTATTAATTGGGCTTTTGGAATTATTTATAATTATATGGGCTTAATTAAATCCAATTTAAGCCTTTTCATAAAAGACTATGCACAAAACCTACAAACTAGGCCCTTTGTACAAACACTTGGATTTAATTACCAAAATGAATTCCAAATCCAACCAAATTAAATATGTAGGCTCCACAATACTTATGTAATATATTTAATTTATCTTGGTCCAAGAAATAGGTCTCTAAGGCCTTCTACCAGGGAGTTGGCGTGTGGCCCTCTTTTGGAGCGATTCTGCGCCAACTTCATTCCTCTGGCCCCTTTATAATTCCTCCAATGAACCCATTAATTATTATATCAGCCCTATAACACTTATAGTCTAATAATAATTAATTATAAAATATATTATTTCATTTAGGTCCAATTTTACAAAATATTTCTCAAAAGTTCCACGAACAATTTTACTTGATCATAATTAATTAAACTCTTTAATTAATTATTATCTTATTCACTTCTCTATCCCCATAATGATATCAAATATTATTATCCTTGTCATTTTACCATTTTATCCTTTTTCTTTATATGTGTGTGACCTATTGGGTTCCTATCCATATTGGCAGTATAATGTGTAATTGTGAGTTCTATTCAAGACTGACATGATTTAAACTCTAAATTATTTTATCAATCCCTATTGATATTCTTGATACATCATTATACAAGTCATGATTGGCCTCTAGCTAGGCATCATGACTACCCAAATGTGAGGAAAGTTAAGTGGTTTGACTATACCCTTCCATAGAAACAGTTACCGTGCAATTACTCCTTTCACCACTTTTATCTCAATTAGATTCTGAGTATGGATTTCTGTCAACTCATATAAATCTAATCATGTATGTTCTATTAATTTAACCATTGTTCCCAAAATGCCCTCCATGGATCTCTATCCATCTTGGCATATTACTCTGGCTAGAGATTCTCTGAACAAGGCAATTATAGAATCATGCGAGATAACTTCCCTTATTAAATCTGGGATGGTGAATCCTTTGTCAATCACTCAACTATATTCAAGTAGGTCATGATATATCTAATCTCCTAACTATGTTCCCTCCCAGTTGCAAGTAATCAGTTATGGAGTCAAAACATACCACTTGCTACTTAAGATAACTTTGGTGATCTCAAGTCTAAGGATACTTGCACAACCGCTATGAAGAGATTCCTCACTGACATAGATTTAATATCCATGTGAGGACTCTCTATACAGGTCTCTAATGAACTTGTTCTTCTAACAAGCATCCATATGTTAGCTTTGATTATCTTTCATAATCATAGTTATGAGAACCACTGCTTGAACCATTCAAGAAGCATAACATGTGCTAGTCTATCCGAATTAACAATATCCTTATCTTGTTAATTCTGTGACTAGGGATATTTAGATATTAACACATTTGCATGCAATAGACATTTCATATCATGAACACTTTCATGATTGCCTTTTCACTGTGTTTATAATATCTAGGACTTCATTTATTAATTTAAGATTTACAAACTCATGTATTTAAACATAGCATTAATAAATGAATGATGCCTTTTATTAAGAATATAAATTTATACATATGAAAAACATCCCTATTTCATGGGCTTTAGGGCATACTCTCTAACAATTTCCTACTTACACTAGAGCCAATCACTCATATGTCTCAAACCCATGCTATTTATATGGTGATCGTGCTTCATATGGGAAAGTGCTTTAGTGAGGGGATCCACCACATTATCATCTGTAGGGACCCTTTCTATTTTCACATCATTTCTAGCTACTATTTCCCTTATGAGATGGTAGCGTCTGAGAACATGCTTGGATCGCTGATGAGACCGTGGTTCCTTTGCTTGTGTAATAGCTCTATTGTTGTCACAATATAAAGGATTCAGATCAACAATGCTAGGCACCACTCCTAGTTCAGTTATGAACTTTTTGATCCATACTGCTTCTTTGGCTGCTTCTGAACTAGCAATGTACTCAGCTTTCGTCGTGGAATCAGCTGTTGTTTCTTGTTTGGAACTTTTCCAACTAACTACTCCTCCTCCCATTATGAACACATAACCAGACTGTGATTTACAATCATCTTTGTCAGATTAGAAACTGGCATCTGTATACCCATTTACTTCCAAACTGCCCTCTCCATATACCAAGAATATATCCTTAGTCCTTCTCAAGTACTTAAGAATATTCTTTACAGTTGCCCAATGTTCCTCTCCAAAATTGGATTGGAATCTGCTTGTGACACTCAAAGCAAATACTATATCTGGACGTGTACATAACATAGCATACATGATAGAACCAATTGCAGATGCATATGGTATTCTATTCATGCTCTCTCTATCCTTTAGTGTCTGCGACACATAGACTTAGAAAGGTGTTTCCCATGCATCATGGGTATAAACCCTTTCTTAGAGAGATCCATATTGAACCTCTTTAATACTTTATCTATATATGTACTCTGAGAAAGACCTAGCAACCTATTGGATCTATCTCTATATATCCTTATTCCCAGAATATAGGATGCTTCTCCAAGGTCTTTCATGGAGAATTTCTTGGATAACCATATTTTAACAGATTGGAGAAGAGAAATGTCATTTCCTATGATCAATATGTCATCCACATATAGAACTAGGAAGACAATTGCACTCCCACTGACCCTTTTATACACACAAGGTTCATCTTCATTCTGTGAGAAACCAAACTCTTTGATTGTCTCATTGAATCGTATGTTCCAGCTCCTAGAGGCTTGCTTTAATCCATAAATGGATCTTTGAAGCTTGCATACCTTTTCGCCATTTCCTGATGTGAACTTATGGTTGTGTCATATACACATCCTCAGTAAGATTTCCATTAAGGAAAGCTATCTTCACATCCATTTGCCAAATCTCATAATTATAATGAGCTGCAATGGCTAAAAGTATTTTTATAGACTTAAGCATTGCTACAGGAGAAAAGTTTCGTCATAGTCAATTCCTTCTTTTTGACAATAACCCTTTGCTACTAAGCGAGCTTTATAGGTAACTATATTACTTTCCATATCGGTCTTCTTTTTGAAGACCCATTTGCACCCTATGGGTTTCATCCCTTCAGGTGGTTGAGTTAAAGTCCATACTTTATTCTCATACATGGAGTCCATTTCAGACTGCATAACCTTAAGCCATAAATCACGTTCTGAACTGTTCAAAACTTTTTGATAGCTTGTAGGCTCATTGTCCTCTACTACAGTTTTGTCTCTATCCGAATCAATGTGAAATCCATATCTCACAGGAATAGAATGCATTCTAGTAGATCTTCTAGGATTTTGTGTATAATCAGGTTCAACTGCAATCTCATCATTATGAAATTCAGTTTCGGGTTCAATCGGTTGATATACTTCTATTTGTGGGTCTTGAACTTCACCAAGTTCAATTTTACTCCCACTGTGATCTCGTAGGAGAAATTCACTTTCTAAGAAGACAGCATGACTTGAAACAAACACCTTTTGTTCTAAGGGATGATAGAAATAATATCTAAATGTTTCTTTTAGATATCCTACAAATAAACATTTATCAGACTTAACATCTAGTTTGTCTGACATTGTCCTCTTCACATAAGCAGGACAAACCCATACTTTCATATGAGAAAGCGTGGGTTTCTTGTTATTCCACATCTCATATGGAGTAACATCAAGCAATTTACTAGGAACTCTGTTTAACACATAAACAGCAGTTTCTAGTGCATATCCCCAAAAGGACTTAGGTAAGTCCGCTCGGATCATCATTAATCAAACCATATCCAATAGTGTTCGATTTCTCCTTTCAGATACACCATTGTGTTGTGGTGTATATGGTGGAGTCCATTGAGATAAAATCCCATTATCTCTAAGATAATCCTGAAACTTCTGGCTTAAGTATTCTCCACCTTGATCTGATCTAAGTGTTTTAATACTCTTGCCAAGTTGTTTCTCTACTTCATTTCTGAATTCTTTGAACTTTTCAAATGGTTCTGATTTGTATTTCATTAGATAGATGTATCCATACCTGGAATAATCATCTATGAAAGTAATGAAGTAGGAGTAACCTCCTCTGGCATGTGTAGTCATTGGACCACATACATCTGAATGTGTTAAGTCCAAAACCATTTTAGCTCGTTCTCCTTTATCAATAAAGGGAGCTTTTATCATTTTCCCAATAAACAAGATTTGCATGTATCAAATGATTCATAATCAAATGATTCCAAATCACCTGACTTGTGTAATTTGGTCATGCGTTTCTCATTTATATGGCCTAAACGACAATGCCATAAGTATGAGGTATTTAGATTATCATATTTCATTCTCTTGGTATCCACATTATATACTTCTTTAATTAAATCAAGAACAAATATACCATTCTCAATGATAGCTTTTGCATAAAACATATTGTTCTTAAAAATGTAACAACACTTGTCCTTTAAAGAAATATCATAATCGTTCAACAAACAGCTGAAAGAAATAATACTTTTGGATAAAGTTGGAACATAATAACAATTATTTAATTCCAGTACTAATCCACCAAGAAGAGGCAAATGGTAAGTCCCTATAACCGTTGTAGAGATGTTCTATCCAGTAGCTGACTGCAAATATATCTCTGCCTTTCCAACTCTTCTAAAGCTTCTAAGCTCCTGTAGATCATTACATAAGTGAGATCCACATCTGGTATCCACATTATATACGTTATGTGGGAAGAAAGGAATGCAATTTATAATTTTATTTTTTGTTTATTATTCTCTTAATAAATTTTTTCTTTCTTGTGAAGTTAATAGTAAAATATTTTCTGGGAATGAAATATTGATGTGGTCGTATTCTTTGATATTAAGTATATTTGTAATTATAAAATAAAATAAAGGGTTTTTTTTTAAAATAAATTTTAAATTAGCTTTCCTGAAAAGTTAAAATTTAGCTTTTCTGAAAAGCTTCAATTTCTAGCTTTTTCTAATATAAGGTTTTTTCACTTTTCACAAAATTGATTTGTAAAAATTAGCATTTACCAAACACAAATTTTTATCCTATAATCAGCTTTTTATCAAATAATTAGCTTTTTCTTCCTTGAAAAATAATGCCAAACACACCCTAATTAGATTCGAACATATTCGATATAATGTGAGCTTGACTGTGGTTAACAACCCACACTATAAAGAACTTTGGTTCTCCTCAAATTAATGGAAGGTTTATATACCTTAGTATTAGTTTGAGGGATTTTATCATACATGGTTGGCATACATTGGTATGCATCATATATCTATCACATAAATATAAGCATACAAATATGGTATAGTTATGGACTTTACTACATTGATCTCCCCGAGCCAAAAAGGGAAATCAAAAGGTCAAACCTAGGTAATATGCATGATTCAAATAAGTAAACATAATTACATTATCTTCAAAATTGTTGAATCTCCATCCGACCCATCTTGCTCCTTGATAGTGGTCTTAATTTCTATCTCTAATTCTAATCTAAGTAATCTAATTACATATTACAATTTGAAAAAGAAATACAAATAAAAAACAAGTGGGCGGGACATAAAAGTTCTCATGCCGAAACATGCATAATGCTCAATCACATTGGACCTTTGTCCATAACTATCTATCATGCCAACCATACACCCTTATATGCATTTCTAATGCATAAAGTAAAACCATATAATGGAATACTAACTTTGTTTCAACTCTTGAAACTTACTTTAAAATAACGTGATCAAATTAGAAAACTTTTTCATTTTAGAAACTTTCATTTTAGGAAACCTTTTTGCATGCATGTGTTCTTGCCTTAATAATCAATCAAATTGATTATTAATTAATTATTAATTAATTATTTAATTAATTAATCATATTAAATAATTAAAGAATCAATTTTTGGGTTTAAAATAAAAGGTAGGCCGAAACCCATAAAATTAAACCCTAAGATGTGTTCACACACAAACTAGTTTTGTGTCTATTGAACACTTTGGGCCTTTTGAAATTAGCCAAGCCCACTCCAGCCATTAAAACCCATTAATAAACTTAATTATGGTTTATAATATTTAATTTAAATCAGCTCCTTGGGCCCACCAAGTCATTCACTATTTTAAACCAATTCTGTAAACATAATTAAGCCCATTAAGTGGTTTTAATGAATTAAAATTAATCCAATTAATTCAAGGCCCATTTTAATTAATCCAATTAATTAAAAATAAATTAATATATCAGATATATCAAATTTAGAAGATTAAAAATCGTTCTAAACAAGAACACACCAAGAACACTAATTTATCGAACTTTTCGACTAAAATAGTTTTCATGCAAAACTTGTTTGATTTTAATTTTTTTTTATCCTATGGATTAATATCACATATTAAACACATAAATTATCATCAAAATGATTTTATAGTGGATCAATAAAAATTTAATTTAGAACAGCCCGTAAAACTTTTATTGAAAAATAAAACCCTACACGCTATTCACAATTATTCTTTTCTCAAAAAAATCATTTTTATTTTTCATTTTACATATTTGATCACATACATCCAAAAATTAATATTTCTCATTCATGAACAATAAAATCTGATATTTTAAAGGTCATGAAATAAATAACTCAAAAATAAAAACTATTTCACAAAATGTAGAATTGTAGATTCATGGCAAAATTGAGGCTCTGATACCATGTTGGGAATTATCGGTTACATGCATCTCATACATAAGTGGAATTTAAAATTTTAACCAATAGATCAGATCTTTCCATGAATTTACAATATAAATATTAATGAGAATAAGAAAAATCACCTTTGACTTTTGTTGAACAGCTGATTTTTCTCCTCACAGCGGGTTGTCGCAAATCACAGTGTCCAAAATTGAACACCTCTAATGAGTAATCCACACTAGAGAATGATTGAATGAGCCAACAATGGAGAAATACAAGGGCTGACCGAAATCCCTTGATGCTAGCAAGGGGGGTGGCGGCTAGGGTTGAGTGAGTGAGAGAATATTTCTTTTCTCTTAATTGTTCACTTCTCCCTATAATCCCTTTCACTTGTATTTTTATAGTTAGGTTAAAAATCCAACTTCATAATGGGATTGGCCTCTTTAAAATTGTTGAAAAAATATTAAATAGGCTTTTGAAATTATTAATAATTTATTTGGGCTCAATTAAATCCAATTTAAGTCTATTCATAAAAGACTATGCATAAAACCTACAAATTAGGCCTTTATGCATACACTTGGATTTAATAATCCAAATGAATTCCAAATCTATCCAAATTAAATATGTAGGCTCTATAACACTTATTAAATATATTTAATTTATTTTGGTCCAAGAATTAGGGCTCTAAGGCCTTCTATCTAAAGTTGGCGTGAAACCCTTCCTCTTGAGGGTTTCTGCACCAAAATCAATTTTCTGGGCCTCTTTTATTTTCTCCAATAGATCTATTAATTATTATATCAGCCATATCACACTTATAGTCCAATAATAATTAATTATAAAATATAATATTTTAATTAGGTCTATTCTACAGAATATTTCTAAAAAGTTATGCGAACAATTTTACTTGATCATAATTAATTAAACTCTTTAATTAATTATTCTCTTAATCACTTCTCTATTCCCATAATAATATCAAATATTATTATCCTTGTCATTTTACCATTTTATCTTTTCTCTATATGTGTGTGACCTATTGGGTTCCTGTCCATATTGGCAATATAATATGTAATTATGAGTTCTATTCAAAACTCATATGATTTAAACTTATTTAAATCATCTTATCAATCCCTATTGATATTTATGATACACTATTATACAAGTTATAATTGGCCTCTAGCTAGGCATCATGACTACCCAAATGTCAGGAAAGTCAAGTGGTTTGACTGTACCCTTCTATAGAAACAGTTACAGTGCAATTACTCCTTTCACCACTCTTATCTCAACTAGATTCTGAGTATGGATTTCTGTCAACTCATATAAATCTAATTATGTATGTTCTATTAATTTAACCATTATTCCTAAAATGACCTTCATGGATCCCCATCCATCTTGGCATATTACTCTTGCCAAAGATTCTCTGAACAAGACAATTATAGAATCATGCGAGATAACTTCTCTTAATAAATCTGGGATCATGAATCATTTGTCAACCACTCAACTATCTTCAATTAAGTCATGATATACCCAACCTCCTAACTATGTTCACCCCCAGCTGGAAGTAATCAGTTATGGAGTCAAAATATACCACTTGCTACTTAAGATAACCTTGGTGATCTCAAGTCTAAGGATACTTGCACAACCGCTATGAAGAGATTCCTCACCGACATAGATTTAATATCCATATGAGGATTCTTTTTGCAGATCTCTAATGAACTTGTTCTTCTAACAAGCATCCACATGTTAGCTTTGATTATCTTCCATAATCACAGTTATGAGAATCACTGCTTGAACCATTCAAGAAGTATAACATGTGCTAGTCTATCCGAATTAACAATGTCCTATCTTGTTAATTCTATGACTAGGGATATTTACATATTAACACATTTGCATGCAATAAACATCTCATATCATGAACACTTTCATGATTACCTTTGCATTGTGTTTATAATATCTAGGACTTCATTTATTAATTTAAGATTTACAAACTCATGTATTTAAACATAGCATTAATAAATGAATGATGTCTTTTATTAAGAATATGAGTTCATACATATAAAATACATCCCTATTACATGAGCTCTAGGGCATACTCTCTAACACAGTTAACATTGAAAAAATGAGTTTTGACGCTTTGGATACGAATAAGGGAAAAATCGAAATTTTAATTATCCAAAAAATTGATCAGAAAATAAACCGATTTTTAGCCAATTAAAATGAAATTTTAGAATTGACTAACTGGTTAACTAATATATATATATATATATATATATATATATATATATATTGTATTTTAATTTTTACATTTAAATTTTTTAATATTTTTGTAATTTATAAATATTATAATATGACTTTTTAAAATATTATTACAATGTATAATTTTAGTAGATAAACATTAAAATTATTTTTTATTGCAAATTTTACTCAATACATGCGTATAATTAGCATTTGATTGTTAATTTTATATTGATTATATTCAATTCTGATAATTAAATACAAAAAATTTTATTTTTCTTTGAACTTTTTTAATGGATATTATGTTTTATTTGTATTTTTTATTTTTGAAGTATTTTTAATTATTAAAAATAATATTACAAATTTTATAATTAATTTATTAAATTTATATATTAAAATTTTTTAATGGTTAATCACTAAACCAATTTGAAAATATTGGTTAAAATCGATCGATACCGATATATCAATTAATCGAAATTAATGAACTGATTGATAAAGTTATTAATGGACCGATTAATTGGTTTATACACTTTCTTAGCTTTGAATACCTTCATCCAAAAACCATTCAAACATTTTCATACTTTATTATTTCTCCAAAAGCATACTCTAAATTAAGAAACTTTAAACTTGCTTCAGACAAGGATAAACCCAAAATTAAATGTCACGAGAGGCCACAATTGTTTAAAATTATTTGGGATTCTATTGAGATAAAATAAGAGCTTTTTAAATCATTAAAAAAATACCAAGAAATCTAAGCCCAAGCAGCCGGCATGGAATCATTGTTCAAAAATTGCCCAAATAATAATAAGGCAAGTGCAGGTTGGGTTAAAGGCACGTCATGTCCTACTCCCCTTACTTTCACATAGGTCAATCCCTTGTAAACTTGGCTCCAACCACCAACCTAAAACAACAATTAATATATATGTATATAATCAATAAAAAAATAAAAATAATTTGGGTGTTAATTAAGTTTTAAAATGGGTAACTAACCTGTTGTTGATAATCATACCAAGGGTACCAGTTTGTGATGACCTTGAGCTTCAAAGCATCAATGGAGTATCGAGTTACAGTTAGTGGCAAAATTGCATCTGTGTCACCACTATTCATGGAGTTTAATTTTATTTAAAATATTTAGAGGAAAATGATATCATCGTTAGTCAAAATATAGCTTCTACTTTACAGAATTAAATATGATAAAGTTGTATTAAAACATAAAACGAGCTGACTTGATTTATTTTCTCAATCAAATAAATAAATTTTTATGTATATAAAATATTTTTTATATGTTCATTTACTTTATAAATAAGCAAGAATGTTAGAAAATAAGGAATACAGCTATATACAGCTGGATATTTAGTGTGCTGTAAAGTTGGTAGGAGCAAATTTAGGAGCTAATTTGTGAGCTAATTAACGAGTTGTATTTTGTTGACTTATTTTGTTAACTTAGTTTCACCAATTCTTATATAAATAGGAGTGTAATCTTAGTGTTGATAAATTGAATACAAACAAATTCAATTCTCATTGTGTTTTCTCACATGGTATTAGAGCCATGGGCTCTCTTATGGGTTTTCTAGGGTATTTCGGGTTCCTTGGATTTTTCATTTTTGGTTAAAGATTTTGTCCAGTGATCCGGTGATCGATTTGCTTCACCGCCCACATTGGAAGGTGCTTAGGTCTCATTCTGGCCTCTCCATAAAATTCGGCAACCATACGGGAGGCAAGTAGCCATCACGCGCCAATTGAGAGATTCAACGATTTCTCACACGTCGGCACATAAAGGCGCGTGACTGACCTCTGGCCTTCCGATTTTGTCTCCGGCATCACCTGAGGATTTTCGGTTAGATTCTGGTAATGTCTTGGCTTGATTCCCTCTTCTGCTGGTACTTTTATCTCCGATAAGTTGCTGGATCTTGTGGCATTGGCAGAGGTGGCTGCTTCAAGTTTTATTATTTTAAAGTGCTGAAGTTGGTCTTCATAGTTTCGTTGAGGGTTGTAGCCTTTAGAAGCTGCAGTGGTGTTGTGATGCCCCTCATTATATCCTAGGAGATTTTACACTAATTAATTATTAGAATTTATGTTAAATTAAGTTTAAAAGCATAGAGAAAGACCTAATTGAAAAGTGCAAGGATAAGATTTAGGGTATAACTAGAAATAAAGAAAATTAAAGGACCAAATAGCAAGTTTTGCTTAAACATGACATTTGGACCAATTAAATGAAAGAGAGAGGGAGATATTTTGGAGAGTGATGGCCGGCCAAACAAAGGGGTCTTCAATCTCCATCTTCATCTTCTCTCAACCTCTAAATTCTCTCTCTCAAATCCTCTCTCTAGAATTCTTGAGTTTTGGCAAAAAGGAAGAAAGATTTACTTGGTTTTATGATAAGGTAACCTTGTTTCTTCTTTATTGTGTTTTATTCATTGAATAGCTTGATGGGTGATCATGAAAGTGTCTTATTTTATAGAAGGAGACACAAGCAGGAAGAGGGGAAAGTAGACTCTCCAAGGTTGAAGGGAGTTAGAGCTTAAAACAAGGTATGGGAACTTAGGTTCTTATGTGTGTATGTTTGATGCTTTATCATGGGAGAGATCTTGAATGCTTCTCTCATATGTTTTATGGTTGATTTTAAGCTTGGAAGTGGCTTAGAGATGAAAAATACAAGCTTTGTTACAAGATGTGTAAAATCTGTTTTAGGGATCAAATGACTAGTCTGTACTCTTTTGCTCATATCTTGAGTTATAGGTATACAAATGAGGAAATTCTAGTTGGTATAGAAACAAGACATGTATGTCTTGATTTTGTTAGAAGAAACCGAGACCTTATTTTGACTGCTTGATAGTGAAAATTGGTGTTGAAAATCGGTTATGGTTGTTATCTCGTTTTTATGAGCAGTCTGTGGTTTTTCTTGCATATCTGATGATTTACAGGTCCTATTGAGGTTATTTTTGGTGTTTTGGAAACTAGAAATATAAGCCTCCAACTTTGTAAAGAGAATTTTGGCTGAAATTGATGTTTTATAGGTCAAAAATGGTATAGAAATCGAGACTGGAAATTGGTCTCTAGGCGGTTTAGGGCTCACGGTTACCATGAATTTCATAGTAACCGTGAGGTGCCTAAATCTTCAGTCCAGACCCAAATTGTATCCTAGCTCATGGTTACTAAGGAATTCATAGTAACCGTGACCCCTTCTCGTAGCACTACTTCACGGTTACTACCCTAGGCATAGTAACCGTGAGGTAGTGAACTTTTGGTTCAGAAGCAAAGAGCATCCTATCTCACGGTTACTAAGAAATTTGTAGTAACCGTGACCCATATTAAATGACTAGGCTCACAGTTACCATGATTTGATAGTAACCGTGACCCCTCCTATATTTTGATACTTAGACTTTTATGACTTCATTTGATGCCTAAACTTATCTAAGTCCTTCCTAAGCTTATAAATCATTCTAAATTGTAATCATATAGTAAAAAAAATATTCCTTTACTTATGAGATTGGTTTAATAAATGAAAGGTGAGATTCTATTACTTAAAATAGAATATGCATGAGTTTACTTCACTGCAATTACAGTATATGATTGTTTTTATGCTATGAGGTTAACAGTGCATGATATTATAGTACTTTGCACTCACTAATGCTATATTGGATTATATTAATACAATTTCACAATATATGAAATATGATTTATTATGCCTGCATATAAAGACTTGGTTGTGGATAGATAGACATGTCTATAGGGTTACAGATGCAGCTGCCATAGTTTATCTCTAAATGAGACCATAGTTTGTCTCTAAATGAGACCATAGTTCTGGCCCGAACGGGGCCACAGATTTAATACCTTCGGGTATTTATAGATTTGATTTCTTATGGTATCCACAACACCTATTATCCACACCTACAGGAAATTAAGCAGGCACAATTTATAAGATGAATAATATGCATACACAGATTTCAATCTTTCACTGTAAGATTTAATGGGGTAGATATTCCGTATAATATTGCATTTTATTTATTTATTATCACTTTATTACTTATTAATGAAGTATGTGCAATTTATTTTATACTATTGTTGCATGCTTGGTGATAACCACTATGAGTGGTTATCAATATATTATGTTGTTACCCACTAAGCTTTATAAGTTAGCACGGGTGTTTATCCGTGTAGGTTCGCAGGGTAGACCTTTTGTCTAGGGACAAAACCAACAATCTTCAAAGCCAACATCACAATAGGAAGATTACCTTGATGTATGAGATTAATTTTGTATCTTTTTGGTTAGATAATGATAAATTTGTATTAAAGTCATGTAATTATCAGGTTATGTAAATATTAACCAACAGTATGATAAAGTATTAAACTTAACCTTATGTGATTTTTATAGTATGTATGTATGTATATACCTATATGCATCGGTAACAGAGGATCAATATAGGATTAATGAATGTAATTAGTAACAGTAATCAGAATTATCTAGTATAGTCATTACAGGTGTTCTTTATAGCTTGGTTGTTTTCTTTATTCTTCAATTTGTTTTCTTAGTACTAGCTATTAGTTTAGGTATTGGTTTTAGGTGCTGCAACAATTTGGGTTTCTGGGTTTGCTTCAGGCAGATCGCAGTGGTAGAAGGTGGTGCTGCAATTTTTTTCCAACAATCGCATGGATCAACTCGAAGGCACCTCTTAGGAAATGTCTCAAAAGGTGTGCTCTCTGCATACCTGCTTTGCTAGAGGGTCATGGAAGACTCTATCTCGTTTCAAAAAAATGGCAGACAACATCTGATATAGCTGGGCCTAGCCCATATTACTGTCTCTAACTCTTGGTAGTAGGTAGTTTTTTGGTTTAATTCCATCATTTTTGTTTGTTGCTCCAGTTCTGCCTTAGGCAGTGGTTGTGCTGTTTTCTTTTATGGGTTGTCTTGCTTCTTTATAGTTAGCGGATATGGGATGAAGGAGTTATCTTGGATTAAGGTTTCTAGCTTCTTGTTGGCTGGTAATCTCGTAGGTAGACTGGAGGCTTTGCATTTTTAGTTTTCTTAGTTTGGCTGGGCCTCCTTATTTTGGAGGTTTCTTGGAGAATTAGCAGCAGCAATTGTTGGTGGATTGATTTCGGCAGTTGCCACTTCTACAAATTTGGAGTAGACTATGAGCAAAGATGCTGGTGGTGTTTTGTTCAGCAAAATTTTGGTGGCACATTTATGTCATTTATTGTGGTCATCGTGGATCGAGGTTGTGCAAGTCTGTCAAACATTGTGCTTAAAGCAGATCTATTTGGAGTGGTTTTTCAGATGAAGAACTTTCATCTTCTTTTGCCAATTGTTTCAGAGAGGATAATGAGTTGTTATAGAAATGAGAAATTTGAATATTTTAAAAAAACATTGATTTGTGGGTAATGGAGGACAGGTGGATTTTTATAAAAGAGAAGGTAGAGGTGGGACAGTTGCTACAATTGGAGGATTGCTCTTCCTTTTCCTTTCTTAGATCTCAATACTTCACCATTCTCACCTTCCAAATGCCAATCAAAAGCTACAGCTGGATCCCCATTCCCATCTTCATACTTTCTTATATTTGGTCCCTTTATTTTTGTTTTAATTATTCATGTTTTACACCTTTTGTTCTTCAACGTTATTCTTGAGGTGGGTCCCTTTGTTTTTGTTTTAATCATTCATGTTTTACACTTTTTGTTCTTCAATGTTATTCTTAAGTTGTGTCCCTTTTCACATTGGATTCAATCCCTACCGCCGGATTGATTTTGGATTTATTTTGATGGTTCAAACTATTTTCTAGTTAGCTATATGTTTCTTCCCTGGAATTGCTTTTGTTATACTCACAATGCTGAATTTTATTCTATGGGGAAGCAAGAGCATTCTCAAAGAAAGTTGATTTTCCAAGCACCTTGGTTTTTCATATCATGCAAAGCTTTGTGGTCAATTGCTTTGTCTAGATTCTTGATAAATATGTTCCCAGCCCCACTTTTGTGGATACTTTGATCACGATGGGTGCTAGCTAGTTTTCTTCTTCAGATCTATTGTTTGAGCAGCTTAGTGTACCTGCTGGTTCTTGCGGTTTCTGCTTCTTCTTGGTGTAGTTTGTGCTTCTATTTTCAAAGACATGTTGACTTATATTGCTGAGGGAGAGATTGTTGGCTATGTGTAGCAGCAATTGTCCCATGGCGGAGGCCGATGAGTGGTCAAGTCACAGTTAATTTGGGTCCACATTGCTGCCTTATTGTTATCTATGGGTATGGGTGTTAAACTTGTTCTTCTTTCTTGTTTTGAAGTCTATATGACAGGATATGTGTAGGCTTTGTTTGGAGAGAGTTGTGCTTGATCTCCGTTCCATGTTAAAGCCTATTCATGGGTTATTTGCAGGCTTCGTTTAGAGAGAGTTTGACACTTGATCTCCGTTTCATGTTGAAGCCTATTCACAGGTTATTTGTAGGCTTTGTTTGGAGAGAGTTTGGCACTTGATCTCCATTTCATGTTGAAGTCTATGTCATGGTTATTTGTGTAGGCTTCGTTTGGAGAGAGTTGCACTTGATCTCCATTGTGGGTTGAAGCTTACTGCATCGGTTATTTGTAGACTTCATTTGGAGAGGGTTTCACATTTGTTTTCCATTTTAATTTGAAGCTCAGATTTATGTTTTGAAGTTTATATCAAGAAATAAATTTGTAACAAGCTGAAGCATAATTAAAATTTATGCTCTAGCTTGAAGGGGGTGTTAAAAAATAAAGAATACAGCTATATATAGCTAGATATTTGTAGTGTGTTGTAAAGTTGGTAGGAGCAAATTTAGGAGCAAATTTAGGAGTTAATTAAGGAGTTATATTTTGTTGACTTAGTTTCATCAATTCTTGTATAAATAGGAGTGTAATCTTAGTGTTAATAAATTGAATACAAACAAATTCAATTCCCATTATGTTTTCTCACAAAGAAAAATCATAAACTTGAAAGAAAATAAAGCATACCAACTCTGTCCAACATTATTGAATGGGATAATATTTCATATTATAACTACAATTATAATAAAATAATGATTTATTAATAAAAATATTTAACAGTACCTGAAGACCCATATTCTGATACCAGCTGCTAAGTTTTTTGAAGATTGGTAACATGGATTTAGGAGAAACACTCCAGTTGCCTCTTGTTGCAGAACTGCAAATTAATTAAAAGGATAGTAATAAATTTAATTTTCTTTTTTTAAAGTATGTATTTATCAAATCAATAATTAATATAAAATTGCATAAGAAAATATACCTACAAGTGAGCCATGGACGAGGAACATCGAAGATATTTGCATGAAGAACCTTTTGTACACCTGGGCGGTTCATATATCTTTTTGTGTACATCACCACACACTCATCATTCCCTCTGAATTTCCATGGCTATATTATATCCCAACAATTAATTATTTAATTAGTCCCTTTGTCGTTTAAAACAACATTTCTAATTAATCTCCCTCTTATTTGTTTTAATTTTGGTTTCAGTAATGTATAACAGGAAACAAAAATAATGATAAACTTTTTCTAAGGTAGAGATGGGAATTTGTAAATTCACCCAGATCTATTTAAAAAAATTAATTAATTTAACAAATTATTTTATTTTGATAAGGATTAGTTCAAACTAATCCAAAAATTAATGTAATCATGATATGGACTTTTTTCAATTAAATATGATTCAATTTGAATTCAATCAGCATACACTAAATACAAATAAGCAACCAATTTCAAGATTCGCCCAGGCACCCATATACACCAAATAAAAATTACAAAGATGGAGAACTGATGCATAAGGGAAGAATAAGACGTGATTAAAAAGCAAAATGCTTACTGTGCCTGAACTGTTCACTGAATTCTGCATCTTTCTTGTCTTTATTCTCATTTAAAATCTGCATCCAAAGATATTACGAGGTCTTATGACAAGAGAAATGGTCAAGTGCTCATTTTTAACCACTTAGTAATCTAATTACATGTAATTTGATTTCCTAAAAGTCGTATGCATAAGACATGTGGCTCCCTCTGAATTTGCTTTCAAAAGTCTATAGCGTCCATCCCATGAACAACTCTCAATCCAATTGACACGATTGAATAAGGCTGCAGTCCCCCATAACAAGCATTAGTCCAGTCAATGCCTTCAATGTCGGTGTTTCCATGCTTCTGTTTGCTTTAACATAAAGAAAACTGAGTGAATGAAAAATAATTAAAGGGATGGTAGAAGAAATTTTTCACTAAGAAGAAAAGCATAACTGAGTCCCTATCAAAAGAAAATTTCAAAGCAATGATTTCAAATTAATCATAAGACATCAAAAGTTTTTGAATAATACATAAGAAAAAGGACACAATAGAGGTATAACCGACTAAGAAATAAAGTCCAAACCCAACAACAAATAGAAAAAATCAAAATTAGCTATGAAATAATCAGTTAGTAACCTCCTATAAAAACACCGAATTATTCAGATTAATGAGTTTTTGAATTGTTTATTGAATTAGATCAGGCAAATACCCTGAGATGCCTAACACCACTAACACTAACGAACATACATGTAAATCAAACATAGTTTCCATTTTCACAACCTCACACAACCAGAAAACAAGTAACTATTTTAAAAAAGAAATAGACTTGAATGTTCTCTCTCTCTCTCTATTTCTTTCTCTCTTTTTCTCTTTAGAAAAAATGTACCTCAAAAATTTGCATCAAGAATGTCTTGATAGATTTACTCTTATCGATAAAAGTTTCACTGCCAACTTCCACAACCGATTCTGTCATTTAACAAATAAATCTAAATTCTTGAATATCTTATAACCAAAATAAAAGCTGAATTAAGTAAAATCAAACCTGATTAACGAAGGTAGGAGGGAAGTAGATGTCTATAGCGAGAATTCCAACATTCTTTGCCATTTCTCTTAGCTACAAAGATTAAAATTAAAATCAAACCGAATAGCTCTCTCTTTTTTCTCTCTAGAAGACTACTTAGCATTGTGAATTACAAATTCATTATAGAGAAGAAAAAATTCAAAAAAAAAAATAAGAAAAAAATAGAGTTGTTTTACATTCGGCTATGACTTCGTCCACATAAGAACTTATTATAGACGATCAGATCAAGCGAAACAAAGGAAAAAGAAATTCAGGTATTAAAGAAAAATTGGGGAAAATACCTTGAGAATAAAGAGAGAAGAGAATTGTAAGTGTTTCTGTTGCGAAGCAAACTAGGTAAATTTTTTATGTTGCTTAAAGTTTCAACCTCCTTGAACAAATCCAAATTCTTTAATTTTCCGTAGAATCAAATAATCCAAAGTAAGAGAGAAACTGCAGCATACCTCACTTAAATCAATATCCTATTTCCAAAAATAAACCAAACTAGAAGTAATCAAAGAACAAATCATAGTAAATTAAGCACAAAGGGTGAACAAGAGCCCACCTCAAGAACAACTGCGAATCTGAGCTTAGTATGAAACCTAGGAACCGTACATGCGCAATTGGGGATTATAACCTCCATGAAATGTGAAAAACTCACCGCTTAATACAGTGGATTCCATCAAATCGTCGACAATTTTTCGATTGGCCTTAACACCTTGAAAAATCGTAGGCTAACCTGCATTTCAAAATGCAATATCTACACAGGAGCAAATAAATATAACAAAAAAAACCCACTCAAAATCCTTATTTTTTCTAATCTATTTTTGAAATGGAAGCATAAAGAAGTGAAAAAAGGAAAAAGCGTAGGTGGATTTATATGGAGTAGTGATTTGGCGAAGACATGCAAAGCAGACTTGAAATCGAAGGATTTGTTCGGCAAAGTTGGTTTTGAAAGAAAATGAGAGAAAAATTAAAAGATAAAAATTGGATTGGGTAGGGTAGGATAGGGTAGGTATGGAACATAATTTTGCATTTTATTTTTATAAAATAAGAGAAAATTATTTTAGAGGTAAACCAGATTGAAGTCCCGCTTTTTGTCAAGGTAGTAAACTCCGGATTTATATTGTTTCAACCACAGGATTTAAATCCTTCGTTAAATAATAAGAGTTACCAAACCGGATTTAATTCCATTGATTGTTTGTATCTTTTTACGATTGGATTTTTATCCCTTCGTCAAATTTTGGTAGTTAAAACTCAATTTCCTTGTAGTGAATAGATCAGAAATTACCCTTGAATTGCCTGCTACCTTCCATTCTGATCTGCCCATTGACGGTAAAAGGGAAGGAATGGAGGACACCGGAGCTTCGCCTTGCCTTCAGAAGTCCTACGGTACCCCCCACGTCACCTCCCGACGCTGGAGTTAAACAAAAAAAGAGTAAAAATTGAATTGAAAAGAGAGAGAAAATTGTAATTTACCTTGAGCTACGATCGATTAGGGGCGGACAGTGGTTGCAACAAAGATGCATGGCCACAAGGGGCCATCAACTGCGGACGCGACGCCGGATGATCAACGGATGCTGGCGATTCCCTCCCTTGCTTCCCCGAAGCTGGATTAGGGTGCCGTCACTGGGTCTCCTTTCACTGTGCCAACCAAACCCCTGTTTCTTTCTTTCTCACTTCTTTTTATCTCTTTTCATGCATTAAAATGGGGCTAAGGTGTTTTTACGAACTCAATTATCTATTTTTTCTCCTATTAATAATTCAACTATACAACCAACAATAATTCAAACAATAATTATACCATGCTTGTTATGATTTTTAATGCATTAAGTGGTATGATCTCTCTTAATTAAGGCATATACATGTACTTATCATTTAAATATTAGGATTAAATAGTGCAATTTTATGGCTGGGAATCAAAGTTAAAATTTTATTGTCTAATAAATAAATCTAACATAATATAAATTATAAACTATTAATTTAAAAGAAAAATAGATAACTCTAATCTTGTTTAATTTAATGGAGTCTAATCTCAATTTTTAAATTGATAGAAAAACCTGGATTTTTTTTTCAAAAATAATGTTAATTCAATATTTCAGGCTAGTTGGTTTTACTTTTTTTAATAGTTCACGATGAATTTTTTAATATATAAATACTCAAACTGTTATTAATTATTACATGCATACATTGAATAAATTATTAATTATTCATTAAATTCTCAAACTCGCGACAAAAAAAAGTTTGTTAAAAATTCCATTCATACAGAGTACATAGCATCATTCATATCTCCTTATAAATTCTCATACATTTATACAAAAATGTTTAACTGTTTATAAAAAATTGGGGTTTTTTTAATAAAATAGTTAAATAAAGTGATAAAAAATTAAGTATTTTTAATTTTTGCTTAATTATTCATGTAAGAAAATTCCCTACGGAATTGAATTCCATAGGGAAAATTACCTACGAAATAATATTCTATCGGTAAATTTTGTGTTCAATTTTAGTCGTGTAATATTGGCGCTAATTTACCTATGGAATAATATTCCGTCGGTAATTTCCCTACAAAATTCAATTTCCGTAGGTAAATTACCTACGAAATGGCGATTCCGCAGGAAAATTACAGACGAAATAAATTTTGTGTACAATTCTAGCCACATAATATTGCCGTCAATTTAACGAAAGATTTTTTGATTCCGTCGCTAATTTCCGTAGAAAAAGTTTGGCGTGAAAATTTCCCTCCATTATTTACGACAGATTTGTTATTCCGTCGCAATACATATTTTTTTCGACAATTTTCCCTACTGAAAATATTTTTCCATCGGTAATTAGCAACGAAAAATTTTTCTTCGAGGAATTGGGATTTTTCTTGCAGTGTCCCGAGAGCTTGACGACGATAAAATACAATATGATATTATATCTTGCTTTGGATGGAAACTTGAAAATTGTTTGTAACACAGGTGAGAGAGCAAGAAAGCTACATCAGAAGTTTGTAGAATCTGATCAAAGCAACCTTTTAATATTTGATGATGTTTGGAGGAAGCTAAATGATGAATATTTTGAAAAAATTAGACTTCTATCACCGAGTGTGATAAGATGAGGATGCAAAATTATTCTAACTTCACGTAAGGCATATGCGTGCAACAAAATGGGAAGTCAAAAAACCTTTCTGATTGGAGTTTTATCGAATGAAGAAGCTTGGAGTTTTTTCAAAGAGATGGCATTGGTAGGAAATTCTATTGACAACCAAGAATTTCATCAAACGGCAAGGCATATTTCGGGGTGAATGTGGTGGGTTACCTATCGCCATGGTTGCAGTTGCCAAGGCATTAAAAAACAAAAAGAAAGAGATTTGGAATGATGTGCTCCTACAATTGAAGAATGCCAATCCCAAATTGCATTTCAGTGATGGAGAAAGCTTTGTAATCCTGATTTTAATTAAGTTATAATCTTTTAGAATGCAAGGAAAACAAGTCATGGTTTTTTACTTTGTTGCCTATTTCTTGAAGATCATAATGTTCTAATTGAGCTATTGGTTTGGTATGGTATGGGTCTAAGGATATTTCAAAATGTTGATAACCTTTAACAAGCAAGAGATAGAGTCCACATCCTTGTTGATGAGCTAATAGAATCTTTTTATTGCTTGATGGTGATGACTCTGAAACAGTCAAGATGTATGATCTTGTTCACAATGTTGCCTTATTCATTGCATCCAAGGAGAAGCATGCTTATTTGGTACAATATGAAGGTAAAATGAGATTGATAGAGACAAACAAGTATAAAGATTACAAGGCAATTTCACTTCTTTATGAGGAGACAGAGGAACATCCTGTTCACTTAGAGTGCCTTAAGCTTGAGTTTCTGCAGTGTGAAGGCTAAAGAGGTTATTATCAAAGCCTTTCAAATAATTTTTTTGAGGGGATGAAAGAGCTCAGAGTTATACACCTTTCTCTTATTCAAGCTTTGCCATAGTAATTGAAAGGCCTCGAGAAACTTCGAACCTTAGTTTGTGATTCCTTTGAACATAATAAAATTCTTGGAGATCTTGGTAACCTGAAAATTTTTGCAATAAGAAACATGTATTTACGAGAGCTATTGAAGGAAATGGGATTGTTGAGAAACTTGAGGTTGTTAGACTTAGATGGAGCTCATGTGCTTAAAATACTTCCCCTCATGTGTATTACCAACACTATCCAAACTAGAAGAATTATATGTTAGTCACGGCTTTAAGCAATGGGACTACTTGGTTTTCGATGACCACGGTAGTGATGGCGATGATCATGATAATAGAATAAATGCAAGCCTTAGTGAATTAGAATATCTCCATATAAAAACATTACAAATTTGTGTACCAAAGCCTTCATTTTTGCCAACACAAACTTCCCTTGCAAGCCTAAAGAGATTCAACATTCACACAAGTAATACAGTTGAGTCATATACACACGGTGAGATCCGCAAACCTTCAGTGAACAAATTGTACATTGAAGGTGACGCGACACCGAAGATGGTAGTTGGTTCAATGTTTTATCGAGGAAAGCTGAAGATTTTGACTTTGAAGATAGTGGAAAATCTAAAAAATTCTAGATTTCCACAGTTGAGAAAAATATCGATTGATGGATGTGATAAACTAGAATCCTTGGTGGACAATAAGCATATATTAATATCACATTGAGCCTACAAGCTTTTCTAACTCAAGGAAGATAGATATAAAGTCATGTCGCAAATTGAAATATGTTTTTCCACTGTCCGTGGCAAGAGGATTGAGTCAACTCCGAAGCATATGTATAACACTATGCTCTATAATGGAGGGAATGTTTTGGGGAAAGAAAGTTGATGATGAGATTAAGTTTCCAAATCTAATAAGCTGGGAATTAAGTCTTCTTCCCGAGCTGACTGGTTTGTGGTTAGACATTGATAATAAAGGTTGCAGATTTATTCCAAATCGATTCAATGATGATGATGCTGCCACCAACATATCCTCCACCTAATAAAAGGTTTGATTTTATGTTCTTGTTTATAAAAACATAATCTAAACTCAAACCCATTATGATAAAAAAATGTGAAGAATAGATTATTAATAATCACTTACTGGATAAATATATGTTATATTTGATAGGTGGTATCAGAATCAGATAGTGCAGTGGAAGCAAGTACATCTTACATTATGAATCAGTCTTCCTTTAAAAAAGTGATCCTCTTCTATGTTCAACATATATATATATATATATGTGTGTGTGTGTGTGTGTGTGTGCGAGCGCGCCATTGCTGTTGCTTTCTGGCTTTTGTCGCCAAATATAGAGATTATATATTATACAAACACTTTAATAATTAAAGCAAAACTGAATCTCATCACCGTTTGCAATAAGATTAGAATATACCACATTTTTATCCAATAACTTGTATTTTCTTAAGTGTATTGAATAAAATGGATTCAAACTCATAATACAGACATTCAAATCTCAATCAGAAAGAATAAAAATCGTTCTATTAGTGGGAAGGGCATTGAATAAAAATCGTTCTATTAGTGGGAAGGGCATTGACTTGGGTTCTACTGAAACATGGATTGATTTTATGATCGAAATCATGAGTTATCGAACCCAACTTGATAGCTAGATAGACGACCTTATCCATCTTGAAAGGTTTTTATTGAATAAATAAGTAAATTAATAGTTAAGCAATCATACGGAGGCAAAGAGAATATATCCCATTTTGGGTTGGGATTTTATATATATATATATATCTTTAAATTTTACATGAATAGAATTTTAAAGTAAATAAATTTTTTTTAAAAAGAAAGTTTTTCATAAACCTTTTTAAAAGTTATTTTTATGTTTTCTATAATCCCTTTATTATCATAGCCCAAAAAGTCCTGAAGATAAATGAACAAGCCCAAGTCCAATTAAATAAAACACTTTGATTGGATTGGATTGATGGGACAATTACAATCAATCAATTGACGACACCCTGTCGAAGTTATATCTTTTGATACATACCGCTTACCTATATTGGTTAATCATCAACTGTGTTAGACTAGGATTTATTTTTTAAATAATATTTTTTAAATTTTTATTTAGAAAAATAATGTTTTAAAAAGGATTTCGAAATTTGGGATGTATTCATTTTAGTTTTATTTTCTTCTAATCTCTAAACCTTTCATTTCTGCAACACATCCAAACGAAAATGAAGATACATCAGTTTTTTCCCTACGAGCCCCTCCATTCCATTTCTGCAAAATTTTTCCATGGAAATAAATACACTCAAAATTTTCAAATACTTTTTAAAATATCATATTTTTCTAAATAAAATTAAAAAAAACATTATTTATAACAAAGTCCTATTAGATTGCACCTCTAAGCACTCAAATGCTTAATGTATCTACTATTTAAAATACACTATAAATAGCCTAAAATAGGAAGGCTCCAGGTATGGAACATCTGAGACTCTCTCTCTAAACACTCATTCTCTAAAAGCTACTAATTTAAGCATGGAAGTGCTAAAGTTAGTAGCTTTTAGAGAAATAGTGTTTAGAGAGAGAGTTTCAGATGTTCAATACCTGGAGCCTTTATATTTTTGGCTATTTATAGGAGATAATGGAAGGGTACTTGAGTACCTTGGGGAGTGATAATCGGCAGTTGGAGCAGGTGAGCGGCGATGTGACAGAGAGCAGGTGGAGTGTATGAGCATTGGCTTGTGTCAGTGGACTGACAGGACGTGTTGTCCCATCAGTCTGATCGAACATCACCTTCATGTCTTATCTTTCCAGCTAATGCTTTTGCCTTTTTGTTAATGGACTTGGGCCATGCCAAGTGTTATTGGGCTGACTTTATTAGGTTTTTGGAGATATTTTTTTCATAGTTATCACTTGTCCCCCTCCGAACGGTCCAACCGAGCAATTAAAGCTTTTTGGTGGGATTTTTTAATTTTTGGAAGACGCCCATCTGAAGAGACGCGTCCATTCAGCTTAGACAACTATTTTGCATTTAATGCCTGTGTGCATGCCAAGGGCGACACTTCGTTCTCCGTAACCTCAATAATGGATTGGAGACACATGGCGATCATCCAGCGGAGAGGTGGTTGGAGTATTCTAGAAGCTTTTCGCCTATAAATAGGTGACTTTAATATGGGTTTTCATCATTTTTTAGTGATTCGTAACAGAACTTTGCCGAATTTTTTTGTGAACTTTGCCATTTGAAACCCTTAGCAAAAATTTCTTGAGGAAATTACTTCAAATTTTGGAGATTTTCAGAGTGTCTGCAAGATTACCCAAGTAAGTAAGCAATCCCTGCCTTTGATTTTCTCTTTCATTCATCACATATACTCTTTACTTCTCCCCTTCCATAAAAAATTGCTTCAACCAGTAGTCAGTAAATAGATAGGAGTTTCCTTGAGGATTACAAGAATCGGGAGCCTCTCGCTCATCCTTCACGATTGACAGAAGATGAGGTGGCGAGAATTCCTTCATAGTACCATATTCCTGCAGAAGTGTTGGTGATAGCCTGCTCGAATTCCATGGCGGTGACAGAGGGGCCTTTTGGCCATAAAAGGAATGAGTGGTTTATCTGCCATTTGTGGAGTTTAGATGGAGGGATGAGGCTTTCATTCGGTGTGTTTGAATCGGCAATGCTTAGGGGTTATGGAATTACCCCTAACCAATTTCATCCAAATGGATGGAGGATCGTGGCATGCTTCAAGATCTTGTGTAAGATAGAAGCAGTGGCCCCTACTCTAGACCTCTTTACTCACTTCTTTTATATTTTTAGTCAGAGTGATAGATTAGAGTATTACTTCACCAGTTGACAGTATCGAAAGCTCATTATTGTCCCATATTTAATGAAGGGTTTCAAAGAGAGATATTTCTTAGTAGGGATGGCCAATGGTTTTGGAGTACCACTTAACCGATCGGCAGAGGCCATAATTTTGAAAGATCATGCTATTGGTCGATTTAAAAATGAAACCGACATCAAAAAATTGATGGATGCCATGTAGATGAAGCCCTCTTTTTATAAGCTAAAAAAGGAAGTAGAAGAAACGGTTAAAAAAAAGGAGAAGAAAATAACCAGTTTAGAATCTTTTATTTTTGTTGCAAGTTTTGAGTAATTTACAAAACAATTTTTAGATTTATTAACACCTCTGTAGTTCCATCTAAATGAATTTCAATTCTTATTATAGAATACGTTCACTTTAATAGGTATTATAAAGTCTTGAATAAAATCTTTTAATATGATTTTAAAGCTTTAGAACAATTTTATTTTTTTTAAAAGAAAAAAGTTCTACTTGAAAAAAATTAATTTGGAGTGAAATTATAGTTTTGAAATTTTTTTTAAAAATATATGGAGATTAAAATTAAAAAAAATTAAAAATTGAAAAAGTGATACATCAAAAATTTATTGATAGATTAATAGGTCAGTAAGTTCAGTTGGCATAAGATTGATCGATTGATGAAGTGGCATACCATATGATAAAAATTTTCTGATAAATGTCTGACTTGGTATGACAACATGAATCTTCTGCAGTTCCAACTGGAAAAATCTTGCCACAATGACTTTTGGTGAACAACTTGTTTTATTCAATTATTTTTATGCTCTTATTTTTGTCTGACGTTGTGGTATTTGGAAGATAAATATAGTGATTTAAAGAGGTTAAGCATATATGACAAATGTTCGATGTGTTTGGTGAAGGACTTAAATGCTACTTTGGTTTGCTATCATTTGCTTCCTGTTGTTGTCATTTGTGAAAATTCTCAACTATTGCAACGTCAATACTTTAAAGCTATGTTTGGTCAAAAATAATGATTTATAATATATTTGATAATGGAATGTAATAAAATATAATTGTAATTATATCACTATATTTAGTTACATTAGTAATATAATGTAAATACTAATATATTTCTATATTTAATTGAGAATGTGAGTGAAAAATGGCTAAAAATCTTAAATGTGTAATGCTTTTATGTGGCTTAATCAATGGTCATAATTTGATCATCAAAATTTTGATCAAATAATCGTGATTAACCCACTTGCACTACAAGAAAATCTCAATTTAGCAACGAAAATGTCAATTTTCCGTTGCTAATTAAAAATAGCAACGGAAATTTCGGTTACTAATTCGGCGATTGCTATTTTTAGCAACGAAAATTGAATTCCGTTGCTAAATTCAACAATGCAAGCTTCGGTGAATTGATCAATTTTAGCAACGGAATATAAATTTTTGTTACTATTTTTAGCAACGGAATATAAATATCTGTTGCTAAAAATAGCAACGGTATCTAAAATTCCGTTGCTAAATTCACCCATAGGTAAAAAAAATAACGACGGTCTGTCCGTCGCTAATCCTTCGCTAAAAATTATTATAATTTTTAATATTAGAAATCCATGAATGACAGGAAAGAAATCTGAAAGACACAAAGTTAAATAGAGCTTCGGGACATACTTGGAAGAAAAGGAAGTGTAAACTATATAAATATAACTTATTATTTTAGCATCTAAATATGTAATTATAAAAATAATTAGTAAATAATAAAATATAATAATAAATAAAAGAGAAATTGTGCAAGTCAAATAAATTATATAACATCTAGTTGATATAAATGACTGGACCAAATACTTTGAAAAATGATATACATGACAATGATGTATGCTGAAGCTCTCTTGATGGAGTACCAAAGAGGATATGTGCTACCAGATTCTTTATATGGGACATGAAAACGGTGTAAATAAGGCTTAAAGGGTATAAGTTCACCCTGCAACAACAATACCATGATTTAATAAATGAGATTAATTATGCTTCAAAATGCCTTTGAAACATTAAGTGAAAAGGGAATAAGATGCATACAAGTTGAGGAGCAAAATCAATTTCATGATTCCCAGCAGTATGTCTTACCCTTTGTTGCACCACAAAATAGGACTAGAGTCACTTAAAGTTAATCGTGAAAATATGTTCTGGTACAGTACCATTATATGAACTCTGTAGAAAAGAAAGTTCAAAAATAAAATAATATAAAACATAAAGGTCAACATAAGCCATAAACAGAAACTTAAAAATATGCGTGCTTTTGTTATGATGAATACATTCCCAATTTATGTACTTGCTCGGTCTAATAGTAGCTTTAAAGATGGACATCGATCTCATATTACTTATAAAACCAATAACTAGAAATGTTTGCATATCCATGGATCTAGGCTTAAATCAACCAAGAAAAAACTTGATTTTAGTTTCTTTTATAATTATACATTTTAAAATTTAATTGGTATTCCCTAATAGTCAGCCCATATTTCCTAACAAAGCAAATATAACATAAATTGGAATCTCAAAGTTCTGAATTAGATATTGCTAATCATAATGCCTCCTTAATACTGCTGTTTCGAGTAGGATCTGGAGGGTATCCTATCAATATGAATACAAATAGTGAACTCTTAAAAAAGGTTCCTTACCGGCTTAATGTTTCCCTTACCATTCATTGATAATGAATTTGATGTAGGTTGTGAAAACCTGATAGAAAAATTTAAAAAGTCAGCTCTCACTCAATTAAAGATTCTAAACTACAAAATGCATTGGTTAACAATCCCTCTATCAACAAATGGAGAAAAAGGGGATAAAAATGTCAATATTCACCTCAACTCCCTAACTTTCTTTTTTTCTTCTTCCAGGGTATCTATTTTAGAAGTTGGTGCAAATCTTTGAAGTTGAGCTTTTTTCTTTGCCTCTTCATCAGTAGTCACAGGAAGCCCAAATCTATAAGACAATTAAGAAGTCAAATAAAACATTCCTGAATAGTGGTTAGCAATGTTGCAGCAATTCAAATTCTAAAAGGATGTGAAGTAAGATCTCTCTGCTCTAGCCTTCCTCTTTAGCTCCTCTGCTTTAATCCAGACCCAAATCCAGACCCAGAGCCAAACTATACTGTTGCAGGTAGTAGTAGAGCATCGAAAGTTTCCATCCACTTTATCGATTAAACTTGTCAAAGATGCAACTTTAGATGGATTAACTTTTGCCAACACGATGCATCGTTATAAGAAAATAATATCAAAAATTTGAAAAGAAAAAAAGAGCATCTAATCAACTTTAGATTGATAAGAAAATAATATTTTCATTTTATTCAATGGGCTAATAATACGTATTCTGTTTGATGATCTCAATTCTCAAGTTAAACTAACTAATGGAACTTATAATTATTATTTAATATTTTTTTATTCAAATTTATCATGTTATATAGGTCATCTTAACCAACTATACTGTTGTAGTTAATAATAGAGCATCTAATCAACCTTAGATTGATTAACGTTTGCCGACACAACTTTTTTTTATAAGCTAATGAGGTGTATTGAATGAATAAATTACAATGAAGCCAAAGCAACTAGGGACAGCAAAGACAAATAACCAAACACAATAACAGCTACCAGCCACAAATAACCAAACACAATTACAGTCCCCAGCCTAATCCATCTGTTACAGCTGCATCCCAACCAAAAAAACCCATAAAAGCAAGTGACAGTACCATGGAAGCTGCACCAACAAGACAACGATTTCAAAGATCAAAACTAATGACACTGCTGACCCAGCGAGAGAAACCAATCAGCCACAAAACTTTAGATTGATGAATTTGTACATTTTTACATTGTCCCTAATTTTAAAAAAAAAAACTCTACATTTAATCTTTTTATTTTAGGCGTTTTATACAATTCCAAAGGGGCAATAAAATAAGGTTTCGGGAAAGACCTTCAAAAGTCCTAATCCAAAGCTTGCATAAATAATTACGAACCAAAAAGAAAAATAAAAGCCGATAAGTAAATACCTTTCAGCAAGAGAATTACATTTCTCTTTCTCGGACAGCTGAACAGTGATTCCAAACCTCTCAGCGTGGCGGATTTTCTTCTCCATATCGGATACAACAGTGACATTCCTAGACCCAGCGAAAGAGACCTTGCTTCTCTTGGAATCATCGGCATCCTTCCTGGGGTTATCGGAACCCGAATCAACAGTAGATGGTGTTGTGATAGTAGAATCCTGGTCTCAATCTGGATTGGCGGAGGCAGGAATAGTGGCATCGTTGGGCTTGCTAGGGTTTCCTTCGACAGTAGTGTTAGCGGTAGGGAGATTCGCCATATTGGTTGCCATGGATAAACGAAGATAGGGAGAGAAATAAGCTGAAAGATAATGGATAATGGAGAGAGCATGACACAGTGAGAGAAGGGCTGACTTCCTAAATGGCGGTGGAACAGGGGAGAAAGAATTTGGAGCGCCATTTATACTTATTATATTCTTCTATTTAATTATTTAATTTTCATGATAAAAATAATTATTATAAGGTTAATATATAAATTTCTCCTACTATTTAACAGATTTTTAATTTAAACTAATTACTTATTAGATTATCAATCTAAATTTGTTAAAAATATTATATGAACTCACTATAAAAATATTTGTTATTATATAAAAAAACCTAAAAAATACACGAAAAACGACATTATAATGATAATTTGATATTTTTTAACAAATTTAAAAAGATAATTTTATATTATCAACCATATAAAAGATAGTACTTATATTTTAAATAATTAATCTATTATTTCTTATAAAATTAAGTGGCCAATTTATAATTTAGAAAAAATTTATATATTATTTAATAATTATATGATAGTGGTTTTTTAGAATAATTATAAAGGTTTGATGTAATATTAATTTTTGTTGCCACATCGATCACTTTTCTTCGTTTATCATTGACCAAACTTACCTAGCTGTCTCATCTTTTTCACGTGTTAAGAAGAAAAGAGTAGTATTTATACGTAGGGAAAAGTAAAAAATAGCAATGGAATTCATTTTCCGTTGCTATTTTAGCAACGAAATTAATTTTGGTTACTATTTTCTCAACTGAAAATTTAAAAGGTTACTTAAATAGCAACCGAACTTAATATCCGTTGCTATTTTAGCAACGAAAAATATATTCCTTTGCTATTTTAGCAACGAAATTAAATTCCGTTGCTATTTTAGTAACCTCAATGCGATTCAAGCTTGCTAAAATAGCAACGGAAATTTAGCAACGTAATAGATTTCAGTTGCTATTTTCACAACCGAAAATTTTCAAGTTTACTTAAATAGCAACCGAATTAATTTCCATTGCTAAAATAGCAACGGAATTAAATTTCGTTGCTAAAATAGAAACGGAAAAAAATTTCGTTGCTAAAATAGCAACGAAATTTAAATTCCGTTGCTAATTTTCATCCCAATTTTTCCCGCTATCAAATGTCGCCATATTTAGCAACGGAAATTATTTTCTGTTGCTAATTTCCGTTGCTATATTTTGGCGCTAAAATTTCCCCCCTTTTATCAATGGAATACAACCATTTTGTATTCCGTTGTTAAATCCCTAAAACTTTAACCAATTTTAGCAACGAAATTGATTTTTCGTTGCTAAATAGCAACGGAATTGGTATTCCGTTGCTATTTTGGTATTTTCTTGTAGTGTTGTCCACTCATGATTGGTATAATTTATTTTGTTATCAAATTTTTACCAAAATTATTTCAAAATTATCTAAAAATATTATTTATGTTGTTTTTAAATTTTCAACCCAAAAAAAGTTCATTTCGGTATATTTCAGAGCCCGAAATTAAATTATCGATCCAAAATTCAATTTTTCGAATTTATCTAAAAATTAAATTTTCACTTTTAAAATTTCATTTGCATTATTTCAAAATATTCTATGTGATCAGAATAATTTTCTGAAATCCGTATAATATTTTCTAACCGTTCAAAATTTGGTCAATCTTTTACTTTTCTACTATTCATTTTTATTTTTTATTTTTAGTAATCTAAATGACTTAATTTTTATCTCAAATTATATCACCAGACTCATCATAAATTATATTTACTAGTGGTGCAATAAAATTTTAAATGTTTTGGTAACCCTCGGACGATATTATTTTGCTCGGTATCACCACTTATTGTCGAAAAGTGCTGCTCATACAAATTATGATTTTGGAAGTGTTATATTATCGACAAAGATGATTGTAGTGGTTGTAAAGATGAAGAGGAGCACCAATATAAGATACAATTTACTTTTAAAAAAATCTTAAGAAATGTAATAAAAAAATATTTAAAAATATTATAAATTAGGTAATATATCTATTGATATATTGAGGATTATATATATATTTATCATCCGTTGAAGATATTTAATTTGATGCTTGCAAATCGGGTGCTTGATTTTAAATCGATTGAATTTATGAATTGTTTCGGAGTTAAAGTTGCTGCACTATACCAAAGTGCTGATGAAATTTAATGTTCCATTAGCTAAAGTCAGAAAAGAAAAATAAGTTTCTATCCGCAACGAATTTCTTTCCTCAGGCTTCAGAGATGTATCATGTTTTAGAACTGAAGAAGATTTCTCAGTGCCAGTGCATTCCATGGGAATCATCCGATATTAGGAATTATGAGCTTCATTATGAAAATAGTGTACTTAACTCTTTAGTCATGCGTTGAAGGCTTCACTTTATGCTCATAGTTCACTGATTGTTCCTTTTTGAATGATGTAAAATTAATTTCAAATGAACGATATTTGTAGGTGGCTATTGCGCTAACATTAGACTTGAAGTTTAAGGGTTCAGGAGTAAATATTTAGGAGTAACATTCTATCAAAATAGTTATCCTCATTTGTCTAATGTACATGCACACTATTATTTATTTATTTATTTGATAAAATACAAATAGTCGTATGTAAACATTGATATCTACTAACATAACATATGAAGCCAATAAGAACATTTATTTCTAGATAAAATAAAAGGGGATTATGCAGTAGTAAGAGATGGAGGAATTGGGATATCAATTCTATCTTCTAACATCAAAACTACAGTCTTGATGGAAGGGCGAAGAGCCGGTTCATCTTGAATACACCATAATCCCACCTTTACCATTTTCTCCAAGCTTTTCCTGTCTACAGCTTCTTCTCCAATCACAAGCTTCTCCAACTCTCCACCAGCGATTAGATTAACTTTAACTTCAACAATCAAAGTATCAATCACTAGAAATCCCTTTGATGCATTATAAAGATCACTAAGGAGCATGAAATTTGAATATCCCCCACCATCCATGGTTTGAAACCAATCAATACCTGCACGCATGAACATTACTTATATTTATCCATCTGGGATACTTAAAGAAAGAGATGCATGCACACTTACATATATTTATATAGCCAATTACGTATTTAAACTGCTTTACCTTCAGCATTTTCATGCATCCCCTTCACCTGATCTTTTACCACCAGGGTATGTTTCGCATACGCTGCTTGCCCATCAAGATTGTCCTCTAACCATAAAAATAAGGACATATATCTGTTCTTTTCCCGTGAATCTCCTATAGGGTAAAGCTACAATTTTCTGATTATTTCATACCAATAATCAAATCCTGAAATTAACCTAAATCCATTTGGACATTAAATATTACAATTTCTTAGGTTTGTACCATTTGGATCCAGCATCATAAAATACTTCACTATAATAATGATCTTGGTGCAATGTTGAAAAGCCCTAAATCTTCCAAGTATAAGTAGCATTTGTAGGTTCCTGTATAAGAGAAAACTCTTCTACTTTCCCTATGTGTTTGATGATGATAACCTCTACACCAAAGGTGCAGCAATCATCCATAAGATAATTGTTAGATGAGTCATTGAATGTTGAAAGAGGAAGCAGTTGATTAACTCCATGTTTTGTCTTTAACACATTGAAACGCTTCACCTTCCCTGTTGGTCCCAAAGACACACAAGAGGGGGGTGAATTGGGTGTCTATCAATTTTTCAAAATAAGTTATGGTAAAGCAAAATGAGGGATTTTTAAGTGAAGATCTGAATGTAATGAACAGCACTAAAAATTTCAAAACCTTTTTCAAAACAGATTCAGTTTGCAGATATCATAAAATATTTTAAAACAGATTATTAACAAATGTGTTTTTTTAAATATTTTCTTTAACAGCACAGTTCTGGTAAAACAGTTTAGAAGCAGAATATAGAAGAGAAGAGAAGTAGAGATAGATCACCACAATAATTTATTGTGGTTCAGCCTCTACGCCTACTGTTAGGTTTTATCGGTTACATACATCTCATACATAAGCAGAATTTAAAATTTTTTAACCAATATTACTGATCTTGCCATGAATATACAATATAAATATATGAGAATAAGAAAAATCACCTTTGATTTTTGTTGAACAGTTGATTTTACTTCGCACTGGGTTGTCGCAAACTACAGTGTCCAAAATCGAACACCTCCAATGAGTAATCCACACTAGAGAAGGATAAATTGAACCAACTAATTGGTGTGTAAATAGGGCTGGACAAAATTCACAAGAGCTAGCTTAGGAGTTGGCGTAAAAGGGAGAGAGAGTTAGAATAAAAGACTTTCTTGTGTGTTTAATCACTTCTCCCTAATTCCTCATTTGTTGGCCTTTTATAGTTAGGTTAAAATTGCAAATCCTTAATGAGATTGGGCTCTTTAAAATTGCTGGAGAATTATTAATTGGGCCTCTGGAATTAATTATAATCATTTGGGCTTAATTAAATCCAAATTAAACCTTTTCATAAAAGACTATTCACAAAACCCACAAACTAGGCCCTTTGTGCAACTAATTGGATTTAAATACCCAAATGGATTCCAAATCCAACCAAATTCAATATGTAGGTTCCATAACACTTATGTAACATATATAAATTAATTTGGTCCAAGAAATAAGCCATTAAGGACTTTTTTATGGAGTTGGCGTGTGGCCCTCTACAGAAGGGCTTCCACACCAGCTCCATTCCTCTGGCCCCTTTATAACTCCTCCAATATACTTATTAATTATTATATCAGTACAATAACACTTATAGTAGTCCTATAACACTTATAAGACAATAATAATTAATCATAAAATACATTATTTCAATTAGGTCCAATTTACAGAACATTTCACAAAAGTTCCGCGGACAATTTTACTTGATCATAATTAATTAAATTCTTTAATTAATTATTATCTTATTCACTTCTCTACCCTCATAATAATATCATATAATATTATCCTTGTCATTTTACCATTTTATCCTTTTCTCTATATGTGTGTGACCTATTAGGTTCCTGTCCATGTTGGCAGTATAATATGTAATTGTGAGTTCTATTCAAAACTTACATGATTTAAACTCCTTTAAATAATTTTATCAATCTCTATTGATATTTTGATACATCATTATACAAGTCATGATTGGCCTCTAGCTAGGCATCATGACTACCCAAATGTCAGGAAAGTCATGTGGTTTGACTGTACCCTTCCATAGAAACAGTTACCGTGCAATTACTCCTTTCACCACTCTTATCTCAATTAGATTCTGAGTATGGATTTCTGTCAACTCATATAAATCTAATCATATATGTTCTATTAATTTAACCATTGTTCCCAAAATGCCATCCATGGATCTCTATCCATCTTGGCATTTTACTCTGGCCAGAGATTCTCTGAACAAGGTAATTATAGAATCATGAGAGATAACTTCCCTTATAAAATATGGGATGGTGAATCCTTTGTCAATCACTTAACTATCTTCAAGTAGGTCATGATATACCCAATCTCCTAACTATGTTCACTCCTAGTTGGAAGTAATCAGTTATGGAGTCAAAGTATACCACTTGCTACTTAAGATAACTTTGGTGATCTCAAGTCTAAGGATACTTGCACAACCACTATGAAGAGATTCCTCACTGACATAGATTTAATATCCATGTGAGGATTCTCTTTGCAGGTCTCCAATGAACTTGTTCTTCTAACAAGCATCCACATGTTAGCTTTGATTATCTTCCATAATCATAGTTATGAGAACCACTGCTTGAACCATTCAAGAAGCATAACATATGCTAGTCTGTCCGAATTAACAATGTCCTATCTTGTTAATTCTATGACTAGGGATATTTAGATATTAACACATTTGCATGCAATAGACATCTCACATCATGAACACCTTCATGATTACCTTTGCACTGTGTTTATAATATCTAGGACTTCATTCATTAATTTAAGATTTACAAACTCATGTATTTAAACATAGCATTAATAAATGAATGATGCCTTTTATTAAGAATATAAATTCATACATATGAAAAACATCCCTATTACATGGGCTCTAGGGCATACTCTCTAACAATCTCCCACTTACACTAGAGCCAATCACTCATATGTCTCAGACCCATGCTATTTATATGGTGATCGTGCTTCATCTGTGAAAGTGCTTTGGTGAGGGGATCCGCCACATTATCATCTGTAGGGACCCTTTCTATTTTCACATCATTTCTAGCTACTATTTCCCTTATGAGATGGTTATTGAATTTGGTGATGCCCAGCAACTAAGATGACTTTATCCGCCTTAGATCTTGATCACCAATGCCAAGGAACAGCCTTTTACGCCACTCCCTCTATTCTCACACAGACACTTGCAAAGATGGCTTAAAATAGAGATTGCTAGCTCTCTTTTAAAGTATTGTGTAATGGCAATTGTTTGAAGCTAAAAGACTTGATCTTGTACTTTTTTAGGTGCTATTAATGCCCAAGAACACAAGAAAGCAAGAAAGAATCCTTCTCCTTGTGTATTTCGGCTAAGAGAAAAATATGTGTGGGACAGATGGTTTTCACGTAAAAACCAAAGAAAACTAGGTTATTATCTTTTTCTCTCTCATTCAATATATATCATTTTATTTTTTAAGTGATAAATCTAAAATCAACTACTTAGAGATAATTAATTTCACCCTTTATCACTTCTTTAAAATAAGAGATATATTTTGATTCAAATTCTTTTGATTTAATCTAAGATAAATACATAAGACATTTAATCAAATAATATCACTTAATAAAGAAATTCACATGTGCCGAAATTCCTTCAATATTTATCTTGGAATTTCGGCTAAGACATCCCTTAATTAAGTATTTTAATTTGATTTAAATATCATTAGGATTTAATACTCAATTAACTTAATTAATACAAGATAATTAATTAATTGAAATTAAACCTAGTGGGCTGAATTTTTCTCTCTCATGGACCAAGGTCCAATAGCAATTTATAATGCCCATTACATACATTAATTTGACTTTATATAAAAGCCCAAATTAATGCCCAATACTTTATTTAAATATTTTAAGCCTAATACTTTATGTGCGATCCTATAGGTCCATTTAATGTTGGCAATGAATTAATGAATTAATTCAAAGGCTATATATATTCTCTAGCAAGATATTTTAGCATTCCAAATTAAATGAAAATGCATATGGCATTTAGTGACCTAATGCAATTTTATATAGTCCCTTACCCATAAATATCAGAATTAAATATAAGGCATGAAACTAGTCATCCTTATATATATTAATTCCTTTCTTGATATTCCAGTGACACTGAATTCTCAGATAAATAATGATTACTCATTATTTCATCTCGGTATGGCCATACACTTCTCAGTTTACTGATCAAGTGGCCGGTGATATTTTTCTCTCTTATCGAGAGGGGTAATCCCTTCACTTCTCTCATGCTCTCTAACATGAATCAATGCATACCCAATCATACCCGTACTTGTCACTCTATTATGAGCACGTTAGGTGTATGTCAAAGTACACAATAATTCATAAAGAGTTTCATAGAGATTTTAGGTCTAAGAACTCCGATACAAAACTTGCATATGAGAAACACTTATGACTTGTACCATGTATTGTTCTCATGAACGGATCGAATCCATATACCATGTTCTTTAACATGTATCTATGATCTCTGATTGACACTCTTGTCCTAATGATCCGTAAGACAGAACTCATAATATCAGAGAGAGCATACTAGTCTTAATTCATTTGTTATTCCCATAATAACAACTGACTAGGGATATTTAGAATGAAGTCTCTATTGTTTCAAGGTCTTACAACCATGTGCCTCACACATGATAACTTAAACTGAAACAACATTCCTGGATAGTTCTATCAATTGATATGCACAGGAATACAATAGATAAAATAAATGCCTCATTTTATTAACTAAAGTGTTTTATTACAATGTATTGGGGCTAGGGCTTACACTAACAATCTCCCACTAGCACTAGTCCCAATTGGGCATAGCCCTAATACCGAACGCTCTCAAATGAGCTTCGTGCAGATTTGGACGCAACTATTTCGTCAAAGGATCTGCTACATTGTTTTCACTTGCTATCTTGCTAACCTTGATGTCCCCACGATCAATGATTTCTCTGATCAGGTGGTACCTCCTGAGTATGTGTTTGGATTTCTGGTGTGACCGGGGCTCCTTGGCCTGTGCGATGGCCCCGTTGTTATCACAAAATTTCTAATGGATCTAGGATGTTTAGGACCACTCCTAATCCAAAAATGAAATTTCTAATCCAAACAGCTTCCTTTGCAGCCTCACTTGCTACAATATACTCAGATTATATAGTTGAGTCGGCAATGGTCTCTTGCTGTGAGCTTTTCCAGCTGACAGCACCACTGTTCAAAACAAAAACAAACCCAGATTGCGATCTAGAATCCTGAGTGCTGGTCTAAAAAGCAGCATCGGCATAACCTTGTATGACGAGCTCTTCTTGACCACCATACACCAAGAAGTGATCCATAGTCCTTCGCAGGTACTTTAGAATCCCTTTTACAGCAGACTAGTGCTTCTCACCAGGGTCTTACTGAAACCTACTGGTTATACTCAGTGCATGAGCAACATCCAGCCTAGTACATAACATAGTGTACATGATAGATCCAATAGCAGATGCATATGGGATTCTACTCATGTTGTCCCTTTCCTCTTTGGTTTTAGGGCACTGTTCTTTAGTCAAAGGAACTCCCAAATCCAAAGGTATGTACCCTTTCTTTGAGTCTCCCATACTAAAATGCTTTAGTACTTTGTCTATGTACTTTTCTTGACTTAGTCCCAAAAGCCGATTCGATCTATCTCTATAGATTCGAATACCAAGTATTGTCTCGGCTTCACTTAAGTCTTTCATTGAGAAACATTTTCCCAACCATTGCTTAACCTTTTGCAATGTTGGAATGTCATTCCCAATGAGAAGCATGTCATCCACATATAGGACCAGAAACACTACTATGCTCCCACTAACCTTCTTGTACACACAAGGCTCATCTTCATTCTTGATGAAGTCAAATTCTTTGACTGCCTCATCAAAACGAAGATTCCAACTTCGGGATGCTTGCTTTAATCCATAAATGGATTTTTGAAGCTTGCAAACCTTCTTAGGATGCTTGGGATTGACAAAACCTTCAAGTTGTGTCATATACACATCCTCAAGTAAATTTTCGTTGAGGAAAGAAGTTTTGACATCCATTTGCCATATCTCATAATCATGATATGCAGCTATGGGAAGCAAGATCCTAATGGACTTGAGCATGACTACAGGCAAAAAAGTCTTGTCATAGTCTACACCATGAGTTTGTCGAAAACCTTTTGCTACTAGTCTACCTTTATAGGTCTTATCAGCTTTGAGTTTGAATAGCCACTTGCATTCAATTACCTTCGCACCTTCCGGTGGATCAACCAAGGTCCAAACCTGGTTATCGTACATTGATTGCATCTCGGATTTCATGGCTTCAAGCAAATTTTCCGAGTCTGGGCTTTAAATAGCTTCTCGGTAGGTAGTAGGATCCTCACGATCTACTAACTCAATAGTGTCACTGTCAGTGATTAGAAATCCATATCTCTCAATCTCCTGACGTACCCTACCAGACCTTCTAGGTACTTGTGTAATGGGTTCTTGTTCCACAACTGGTTGTGAACTTGATCCCACTTCCAACTTATCCTCTATAGGAGCTTGTGGCACTTGAATTTCTCCAAGTTCTACTTACTCCCACTGTCTTTCTTGAGAAGGAACTCCTTTTCCAACAAAACAGCCTTGCGAGCAACAAATACTTTGTTCTCGGCTTGTGAGTAAAAGTAGTATCCCTTTGTTTCTTTGGGATAACCCACAAACAAGTAGACAGTGGATTTGGACTCTAGTTTGTTAGATGTTAATTTCTTAACATGTGCTTCACAGCCCTAAATCCTGAGAAAAGACATATTGGGTTCTTTCCCAGTCCATACCTCGTATGGTGTCTTCTCAACTGCTTTAGTTGGAGTATGGTTTAATAGAAACGCAGCAGTTTCTAATGCATAACCCCAAAAAGAGATAGGAAGATTAGCTTGACTCATCATAGATCGAACCATGTCCAACAGAGTTCGATTTCTCCTTTCGGACACACCATTCCATTGCGGTGTTCCAGGAGGAGTGAGCTGTGAAATAATACCACACTCTTTTAGATGATTGTCAAACTCTTGGCTTAAGTATTCGCCACCTCGATCTGATTGAATGGTTTTTATACTTTTGCCAAGTTGGTTTTCTACTTCATTCTTAAACTCTTTGAATTTCTCAAAAGTTTTAGACTTGTACTTCATTAGATAGACATAGCCATATCTACAGAAGTCATCTGAGAACGTCACGAAGTAGCTAAAACCACTTCTAGCTTGTGTACTTAATGGTCCACATACATCGGTATGTATTAGTTCCAATAAGCCATTAGTCCTTTCACCTTTCTTGTTAAAAGGACTCTTTGTCATTTTTCCATGCAAACATGGCTCGCATGTATCATAAGACTCTAAGTTGAATGACCCAAGCACTCCAGTTTTGTGGCGTCTTGAAATGCATTTTTCGTTTGCATGTCCTAAACGACAATGCCAGAAGTAAGTAGGGTTCAATTCGTTTGATTTAACCCTTGACCGGTGTCTAGCAAGTGTACTAGATCGGCTAGTAATAAAGGGAAATATAGATTAAGACCCCAAATATCGTACCCAAGGGAACATGGATTGCTAAGAATAATATCTATGTATGAATTAAATTAGCCCGAGATTGTTTCCCAAATGTTTTTGATTTAAAAGCAAAAATTAAACAAAATAAACAATTAAACAAAACAAAAGCTAAAACATGAATTAAAAATAAAGCAATAACTGGAATTCTCTTGCTAAAGAAACTATCCACCTTAACTTTCATTGTAATGACTTAAATTCAATAGAAACACCAGTGATTATGGAAAAACTAGTAGTAAAGCAAGATATCTTTATTCAAGTCTATCATTTTTAGCATTAAACTCATAGACAAATCTAATACTTAGTATGAAAATCTAGTTTTAACTTCCTAAATATTCATTGAAGCCTTTCTCAAGAGATTCAACTCCCATTTATTCTTAGTTCTTCCTCTCTTAGTATTAACCAATAAAATTCGCACATAATCATCTCATATTTTGGATAATAATCATGCATAAACATTAAAGAATCAATCTAAGAACATGCAAATCATTAACTATGTCAAAACCAATTTTTAGTTATTTATTCAATAAACCAACAATCAATCTCAACACAATCAAAGATTAGAATATGCTTAAAACCAAGAAATAATGAACCAATATTGAAATTAAGCTCAAAATAAAGTCATAACAATGAAAATATAAGTTTTCAAGAATCCATTAGCAAAAGAAGAAAAAACTATTTACTAAACATAATTAAAAACTAAAGCAAAGTTGAAAAACTAAAACAAAATTGAAAGGAAAACTAAAAACAGAAAAACTAAAAAAAACAAGTAAAACTAAAACTAAAGCAATTAATCCCTTCTAATCCCTAATTGATCTTCTAATTTCTTTAATTGATATTTTAATTCTCTTTTTCTTTGGTGTTAGAGTTGTCTATTTATTGGCAAAAGATGTTGTAGAAGCCTTCCAAACTTCCCAAATTGGAGTAGGAGAAGAATCCTTCTTGAATTGGAAAAAATCGCAAATCCTTCGTTGCATGGGAGACACAACACGTGGCCACGTCCTTTCCTTTGCAATTGAACACGTGGTCACATGTTCCTTAAGGCTTTCTTCACACGTGGCTATGTGTGGATTATGCCTTCCCTCACACGTGGTCACGTGTCTTCAATGCTTTCTTCAATTTCTCTTTCACGTGGCCATGTGTTGCTTAGTTCATTTTTACACATGGCCATGTGTTGCTTTTATTCTTCATATCACGTGGCCATGGGTTTTTTCATTCTTTTCTTCACGTGGCCATGCCTAGTTCTTCTGGACTTCACGATCACTTTCTTGCATAAATTTTCCATATTTGCAGTTTTGGCCCAAATCTTTGCCTTTTTTACAATTAAGTCCTTTTTCTTGCAAAATAACCCTGAAAAACACCAAAATTTACAATTAACTCCAAAAATATAAAAATAACAAATTAAACTCAAATCTAACCTAATTAAGACAAAACTAACCTAATTAAACACCTAAAAACATACTAAAAACATTATATAAATGACCATTATCAAATACCCCACACTTAGATTTTGCTCGCCCTCGAGCAAATTAGAACAATCCAAACTCTCGAAATAATCAAACTCCAATAAAGAATCATGCATTTCAAAACCAAGTTTAACAATTTAACAAGAGCACTTAATAAAATTTTTAACTAGAATAAATTCAACCAAGACAATATGAGTTAGTTTCCTTGTGTGTGTGCAAGACCAAAACATTTTAAGTATTTTCAAAAACCAAAACACCAATGCAAATTCATAGTCAAGTTTAGAATGAATGTACACCTAAGTGTACACATGGTTTCGTGCTTGAAACTCTAGAAACACCATAAGCCTCTCCTTTAGCACCGGAACCCGAAGGTCATCTCCGCTAAACAACTCAAAAACAAAACTTAGAATCACTTAGGTCTTTCAAAGGTTGTAATGGGGCTAAGGTATTGGCTATCAAAGAATGGATAAAAAATCAACAATAAGAATAGCCACTCTAAGATAAAATAGACTAACAATTCTCAAATTTCATCCCATTAACTTAATCAATAAAGAACTTAACCAAATTTTTCCAACCCTTCACAATTCAAAGTACAATGTTGAAATTCTCTCAATTTCAACATTTATACCCTTTTAGAAGTCATATCCATTTTTCCTTTGTAACTACTCCACACTTAAGATTTTTGTCATACATGCTAGCTTTATTTCAATATTTTCTTTCTCTTTTCTTTTTTTTTTCTTTTCTTTTCTTTTTCTCTTTTTTTTTTTCATACTAGCTTTAATTTTGGCAATACAATAATAACATGGGTAATCACAAAGTCACAATTCACTATTCACTTGACTTCAACAATAGCCCTTGATAATAAAATTCAAAATTATCTTACTACACTCATCAAGATACTCAATTCCCATTAATCCATCCAATCCTAGAGTGGCCAATTCTAGAAGGAAAGATAAAAGCTTTTTTAGGGTATATGGTAAAATATATGAGTATAACAAAAATTAAATATGGTACGCATTAAGCATACCTTATTAGGCTCAAATATGGCTTAACAATAAAAACATTGCCTAGATCACTTTCCAAGTTGTTTTAAGTTGCTTTTATGCTTTGAAGGGTGATGACGAAGGTTCTAGTGTTCTAAAATTCATCACTTAACTATTTCAATGCATTGTTTTTCTTTAAGTTCAAAAACTGGTCTTAAGTGCTCAAAAGATAGAAACTAACAAATATAAGCCAAATTGAATATTAAACTAGCCAAAAATTTATTAAACAACATGGTTGTTCTAATGCTAAACAAGAATTTTAAACATTGCACATTCTAAATTCAAGTTCAAAATGTTCAATTTTTGAGAAAAAACTAGGGCGAATTAAGTTAAATGTACAATAAATGATAAATGAATTAACTAAACTACCGTGCAAACTAAAAACTAAACATGCAAACTAAAAACCAAACTAAACAAATAAAGCAATCAAAAATTACTAAAACAAAATAATTCATGAGTAAGAAAATGAGTAAGGTAAGAAAAACTCCCTTAGTTGGATCTTCAATTTCTAGCTCAGCTGAGCTCTATCCCCCTCTTTAAAATCTTGTTGTCAACAGCAAAGTATGAAAAATTTCAGCACACTTCATCACTTTTGAGAAACAAGTTAGTGACCAAGAAAAAAATGTAAGCTCACCATAATTAGAACCATAATCAAGTCAAAAAGAAGGCAAGAGGTCAATGGAATTAAGTTAACAAGCCTACATGCCTCTAAAACCAATAAAGTGCAATGAACAAGACTTAATAAACATGGTAACTAAGTGAACAAATGTAACTAGGCCAAACTTACTTAAGTACTCAATGGATTACAAGATGTATTTTCTCAAGTGTAAAGTGAATTGGTGATGGTTAGGCTTAAATAAAAGGAAGAGAAAGATTTTAATTGATCATGGTAAGCACAAAACAAAATAAGCTAATTCAAATAAAAACTCAACCTATATGAAGCCACAATGAAGTTCAATGTCAAACATTAAGTAGCTAAGAGTAAATACAGTGCATAACTAAAAATCAATCTCTAAGCAAACTTATATTCAACACTAATGAAACCTACACCAATTTATTTGAATTATACTTATCAAGTAAATCATATAATGCCTTAGTGAGGAGGGGTGTGCTTGGGAAATGAAGTGCAACATGCTTCATTACAAGAGTCTCAACTAACTATGCCATGCATCATAAATACATTAATAAAAATCAAGTCATCCATGTCAAATCTTGCTCAACTAAATGTATATATAAAAATTGATGTATCAAAATTGCAGATAATGACTTGAATAAAATTTAAGGTGCTAGGATTAGATAACACGGCGGTCCGCTAGGGGCGATGCCCCTTACGGGGTTCCTAAGGGGCAGCGCCCCTCGAAGCTTTGAAGCAACGAGGAACTCATGAAAAATTTTCTGCACAAAACCTTATTCTGAATCTCTGAAACAAATCAAATTCTGAGCAATCATATTAGCACTTGCTTATTCAATATCAATGCAAGAAATAAACACGTGTAAAGTGCAATATTAAACAAATGAATATGTGCTTGCCTGAATTAATGAGGATAGAAATAATGAAAAAAATGAAGTTCAACTTTGAGGTGTGTGCGTGAGTGAGTATGTGAGTGTGAATGAGTGAGGATGTCTGTGTTTTTGCTTATGCGTGGCCACGTGAGAGGCAAGGGGAAAGATTCACGTGGGCACGTGTGTTTGTGTGCATAGTGTAAGTGTGGCCACGTGATGACTTAGGTGGGTGTGTGCGTGGTCACGTGTGTGTGTAATGAAGGCAGTGAGTGTGTGCATGACCACGTGAAAACTTTAGATGGCTGTAGCCTTACCTACACGTGGGCACGTGATGTTTGATGGGCGAAGCAGTCTTGTTAATGCGTGGGCACGCATGCAGCTGTGAAGGGAGAATGCGTGGGCAAGTAGGAGGGCAGCTCTAGGGGAGGTCTTCCATGCGTGGGCACGCGAGGCATTTGGAGAAGGAGGACGTGGGCACACGAAAGGCTACTGCCAGGCAGAACTCCAACCCGTGGCCACGCATCAACTAGCTTGATTCCTTCACGTGGGCACGCAATGGTCTTCACTTCTGCATTCTCGATCTTCATTTTCCTGCGCATTAAAGCACCAAATTAACTTTTATTCATCTTAATTCATCTTTAACCATGTTCAATCAATCACGTTAACAATGTAAACCAAGCATTGAACCATATAAACCAATTACAGCTCATACTCACTTATTTATGCATTTCCTTTTTCCAAGCTACAATTGAATTATGCCAACAATATGCACATCTATCAATTAAGTAAATTCCAATTGTAGACCACTCTTAACTCAACATATGCAAAGTTCATGAAGGTTAAAATCAAACTCATATCTAACCAACTCATAAATCTTTGACAAGTTTAATTTCACTTACCTTAAAAATCATATTAGCTCTTTAATTCTTTTAAAAGCTCTTACTAATCCAAATTTATTCATGAAGCATAAAAATCATTAGAAGTAGCTTTTTGTTCAAACCCATATCTTAAACTCATGAAATAAAAGACACAAACAACTAATAAACATGTATTAAACCTTAAACTAAAAAAATAAAAACAATAGCAAAAAAAATAACATGCAAAACATAAAAAAAATAGATGAAAGTTTAAAGAGAAGAGTTAGAGAAGAAGTTCTGGTTTATTGAGTCCCAGATCGACTCTTGTTACTCTCGGGAGGTCGAGCTTGTGATCCAAATGTAGGTCTCTCCGGACTTTGTTCCTCATTTTTTCCCGTTAGTAGAAGAAACTTGTCATAGTTTATCAAAGCTGGAAACTCCATATCTTCAATAAAATACGACTCATCCTTTGGCTCATTTATCACGAACTCTACCGGCTCTTCTAGCCTAAATAAACTCTCCAAGCGGACTAAATCCAGTGACTCCACTTGAGAATTCTTTCCTTCTTGCTCCTTTGGTGATAAATTCTCTACAAAAGATCCTACACCTTCTAAATAAACACACGACTTATCCTCAAATATAAATTATTCCTCTTGTTCCTTATCCTCCATAAATGAATGATTTGGTTCCTTTTCCTTACCATCATCACCTTGAGTGCTCAAAAGTTCTAGCTTGGATTCCAACTTTTCAATTCCATGCTCTTTATCCCTTAATAGATTTTCTTGACTTTTAATTGTCTCCTCTTGAGCCCTTATTTTCTCTTCTTGAATTCTAAACTTTTCCTCTTGAGTCCTTAATGTAGCCTCCAACTCCTTTTTTCCAGCATAACATTCCCTTTCCTTTCTTATAAGCAAGTCACAAACATCTTCAACTTCGGAAATAATAGCCTCTTGTGCAGCCCTCCATTTTTCTTTTTCAGTCCAAAATTGTTCGTCCTTACATATAAGCTGGTTATGAAGACGTTGATTCTCGGAGATATAGGCCTCTTTTGAGTATCGTAGTTCTTGATTCTCTCTTTTCAATTCTTCCATTTGTGCTTTCAAAGTCCAAAGAGAATAAGAATCTTCAGCCATGGATGGTGATGAATAAGGATTTTGTGATTGTGCACGCAATCTTTCTATCTCCTCTCTTTCTCTTAGTAGATCATTCATTCGTTGTTTCAAAAGATACAATTCATAATCTTGGACCTCATCTTGCATCATTTTGAAAGATGATTTAGAATTGTTCCTGCAAAGAACAATCACCAAATTAAAAACAAAATAAAAAAATAAAATCTCAGACTAACCCAATAAAAGATATTAAATAAACAACACCGCTGTTCCCCAGCAACGGCGTCAAAAACTTGATCGTTCCCCGGCAACGGCGCCAAAAACTTGACCGGTGTCTAGCAAGTGTACTAGATCGGCTATTAATAAAGGGAAATATAGATTAAGACCCCAAATATCGTACCCAAGGGAACATGGATTGCTAAGAATAATATCTATGTATGAATTAAATTAATCCGAGATTGTTTCCCAAATGTTTTTGATTTAAAAGCAAAAATTAAACAAAATAAACAATTAAACAAAACAAAAGCTAAAACATGAATTAAAAATAAAGCAATAACTGGAATTCTCTTGCTAAAGAAACTATCCACCTTAACTTTCATTGTAATGACTTAAATTCAATCGAAACACCAGTGATTATGGAAAAACTAGTAGTAAAGCAAGATATCTTTATTCAAGTCTATCATTCTTAGCATTAAACTCATAGACAAATCTAATACTTAGCATGAAAATCTAGTTTTAACTTCCTAAATATTCATTGAAGCCTTTCTCAAGAGATTCAACTCCCATTTATTCTTAGTTCTTCCTCTCTTAGTATTAACTAATAAAATTCACACATAATCATCTCATATTTCGGATAATAATCATGCATAAACATTAAAGAATCAATCTAAGAACATTCAAATCATTAACTATGTCAAAACCAATTTTTAGTTATTTATTCAATAAACCAACAATCAATCTCAACATAATCAAAGATTAGAATATGCTTAAAACCAAGAAATAATCAACCAATATTGAAATTAAGCTCAAAATAAAGTCATAACAATGAAAATATAAGTTTTCAAGAATCCATTAGCAAAAGAAGAAAAAACTATTTACTAAACATAATTAAAAACTAAAACAAAGTTGAAAAACTAAAACGAAATTGAAAGGAAAACTAAAAACAGAAAAACTAAAAAAAACAAGTAAAACTAAAACTAAAGCAATTAATCCCTTCTAATCCCTAATTGATCTTCTAATTTCTTTAATTGATCTTCTAATTCTCTTTTCTTTGGTGTTAGAGTTGTCTATTTATAGGCAAAAGATGTTGTAGATGCCTTCCAAACTTCCCAAATTGGAGTAGGAGAAGAATCCTTCTTGAATTGGAAAAAATCGCAAATCCTTCGTTGCATGGGAGACACAACACGTGGCCACGTCCTTTCCTTTGCAATTGAACACGTGGTCACGTGTTCCTTGAGGCTTTCTTCACACATGGCCACGTGTGGATTATGCCTTCCCTCACACGTGGTCACGTGTCTTCAATGCTTCCTTCAATTTCTCTTTCACGTGGCCATGTGTTGCTTAGTTCATTTTTACACATGGCCATGTGTTGCTTTTATTCTTCATATCACGTGGCCATGGGTTCTTGCATTCTTTTCTTCACGTGGCCACGCCTAGTTCTTCTGGACTTCACGATCACTTTCTTGCATACATTTTCCATATTTGCAGTTTTGGCCCAAATCTTTGCCTTTTTACAATTAAGTCCTTTTTCTTGCAAAATAATCCTGAAAAACACCAAAATTTACAATTAACTCCAAAAATATAAAAATAACAAATTAAACTCAAATCGAACCTAATTAACACAAAATAACCTAATTAAACACCTAAAAACATACTAAAAACATTATATAAATGACCATTATGAACCCTCTTTGTATTAATGTTGTATATGGACTCTTTGTTTTGTAAATCAAGGATATAAAGGCCATTTTGCAACATGGCATTGCCATAAGAAATGCCTTGGCGATGAATATGAGCTTTGCCATTTTTAATAACAAAATCAAATTCATCATTATCCAAAGATGAAACTGAAATAATGTTTCTGCTCATAGCAGGTACATAATAACAATTATTCAAAATAATACAAAGTTCGGAAGGTAAAGTGAGTTGATAGTCGCCTATCTCCATGGCAGCAACTCGTGCTCCATTCCCCATACAGAGGTCCACTTCATTCTTCCTAAGTAACCGCCTATTTCTTAGCCCCTGCACATTTGAACAAATATGAGAACCATAACCGGTATCCAATACCCAAGTGGTAGAAATAGAAAGGTTAATCTCAACAACAAAAATACCAGAACTGGACTCCTTGGCTCCATTCTTCTTTTGTTCTTCCTTTAAGAGAGCATAATTCTTCCTCCATTGCCTTATCTTGTTGCAATGGAAGCAAGTGCTCTCACTCTCTTTGAGCTTCTGCGCCTTGGGCTTGGATTGGGCCTGAGGTGCACTCCCACTTGACTTGAACTGAGCCAGGTCATTCTTGGGTTTTGCCTTTCCCTTTCCCTTTCCCTTTCCCTTAGCGGGTCCCTTTTTAATGCCCCCTTGAACCATCAATACGGGATTGGTCTTTCAAATGTTCTCTTCAACATTCTTAAGCATCCCATGGAGCTCAGTGACTGACTTGTTCATTGCATGCATGTTATAATTCATCACAAATGGATCATAATCATCAGTCAATGATCCTAAGATCAAGTCAGTGGCCAATTCCTTTGGCAATTGTACCTCAAGCTTCTCAAGAGTATCAAGATACCCTTTCATCTTGAGTACATGGGTACTAACAGGAGTACCCGCAGCCATCTTACAAGAAATCAAAGCCTTTGTTGTCACGAACCTCTCATGACGAGCTTGCTCTTGGAACATCTCCTTGAGGTGCACCATGATCGCATAAGCCTCTTGGTCTATAAATTGGTTTTGCAAGTCAGGCACCATAGTGGCCAGCATCAGACAGGTCACATCATTGGAGTCGCTCTTCTTGGTCTCAAAAGTTTCCTTTTGAACTGCAGAGGCGTTCCTACCTGGTTCTTCAGGCAAGGGTGCATCCAAAACATTCCACTTTTTCTCTTGCTTAAGAACTATTCTTAAGTTTCGAGACCAGTCTATGAAATTGGTGCCATTAAATTTGTCCTTTTCAAGGACCGATCGCAATGAGAAATTGTTGTTGTTTGAAGATGCCATTTTCAATCTACAATAAAATTTAGCAAGATTAAATGAGGTCTTATTATAATCCCACAAACCGAATTAATATCCCCTTAAATAATTCGAGTTAGTGATTTAATATGGGCCAAGATCCACTTTTCACAACAACTTATTAGTCAAGCTGAGCTTGTACACCTAATAAGTTAAGTTACTTAGGTAGGAAAACTCCAATCATGTCTCGTACATGACTTTTGGATCAAATGGGCTAACATCTTAAGATGTTTTAGCACAAACCCATTTATTAGTTGCCTAGGTTTGGGCATCCCTTTCCATGTTTAGTCCAACCTACATTCACAACTCATGCCTCACAAAGATAATCGGGCGCATCTAGAACTCCTAGTCTACGTGACCAATGATCGATGCCTTGACATGTTTCGAATTAGGAAGGCAACTTTGTGACTTATTATTTTAGGGATTCATTTTATTACGGCTTACATGGCATACGCTTTGTCATCCATTCATAGCATGCATATATATATAATTGCATAAAGTAAAGCGTGACAAACATGGGCCCAAAAACCTACAACTAAGATTCTATACTATTACATAAGAATCTTAAGTTTGGCTTCTCCACTCTGGTGGGCTTCGTCTTGATTTACAAAGTCTTCAAGTATATTCTATTCTAAGAAATAAATGAAACTTTTACAATAAAACATAATGGCTCGCAGGCCATATTTAATTACAAAAGCCCAGGGCCCATGAATGCACCATGCAAATCCATTCATCACACCAAACAAGCCAATAAATATACATAGCATTCATAGATCAAACAAAGTCCAATTTTAATTAATTTAGCCAAGCCCATTAATGGAAATTGTGTACTTGAACCTTTAAGAGATGACCCCGTGATGGGCCTGGGCCGAAGCCCAATGGACTAAATCCTCTTATTGAATAAGTTCTCTTAAAAGCCCAAAACACAAACTAGTTAGATTTGTGCTATAAATCAACTCTAGTATAATTTCCAATTTTTCCATTTTTAATTTTATGTCATACAGCCCATAAACATTAACAATACATATAATATGTGCTAACATGAATTAAAAATATAAAATCATGAAGAACACATATGTAGTACACGACATTCATGCAAAACAAACAAACAACAAAAACTAGTTGTTTAATGCTTATGTAATGCCCCAAAATGCACAAATACTTAAATCAATTTTATGAGTCATTTAATAATTTAAATAAGGTCATAAATAATGATTTAATATTCTGTACCAATTTGATCTAAATTTTTTTTACCATTTTAATCAAAACAAAACAAACAATTTTGATTAAACATGTAACAAACACAAACTAGTCATAGTTTTAAGTGATTTTAAAATTAATCAATTAAATTGTCATGGATCAGAATTAAAAACAAACTTAAAATATGTCCAGACCTGATATTTAATCTTTAAAAATCACTTACAAACATGCCAAAATCGTTTTTACATTTAATATTGAAAACTAGTTGTTAAACTAACAATTAACATGCCAACTAGCACCTAGTTTTAATATTAACATGTACCATCAGGTATTAATAATTAAATTCGACCATTAACAGCTCCTAGAGCATCCTAGGACAGTATATTAACATGTCATATTAATTATAATACCTATCTAATCAATTAAAATCATTTTTACACCAAAACAATGCAAAAAACTCAAAACAGAAAATTTCAGCATTGCATGTTTTCAAAATAACGATTTTTAATTAATTTTTTCATGCATCTAAAGCACTAAAATAAGCATGTTTAGGCTCTGATACCACTGATGGAATATGACATGGTATGAACATGGCAATCACGCAGCAGAAAAACAACAAAAACGATCATACATGCCAAATAATTCCATGACAAGAATCAAAACATGCAATTTTAGGGTTTTTGAAACTTACAACTTTTGATGCCTTTTAAATATTGAATTTGGTGATGGTCAGCAACTAAAATGACTTTATCCGCCTTAGATATTGATCGCCAATGCCAAGGAACAGCCTTTTATGCCACTCCCTCTATTCTCACACACACACTTGCAAAGATGGCTTAAAATAGAGATTGCTAGCTCTCTTTTAAAGTATTGTATAATGGCAATTGTTTGAAGCTACAAGACTTGATCTTGTACTTTTTTTAGGTGCTATTAATGCCCAAGAACACAAGAAAGCAAGAAAGAATCCTTCTCATTTTGTATTTCGGCCAAGAGAAAAATATGTGTGGGAGAGAAGGTTTTCACACAAAAACCAAAGAAAACTAGGTTATTATCTTTTTCTCTCTCATTCAACATATATCATTTTATTTTTTAAGTGATAAATCTAAAATCAACTACTTAGAGATAATTAATTTCAGCCTTTATCACTTCTTTAAAATAAGAGATATATATTGATTCAAATTCTTTTAATTTAATCCAAGATAAATACATAAGACATTTAATCAAATAATATCACTTAATAAAGAAATTCACATTAACCAAAATTCCTTCAATATTTATCTTGGAATTTCGGCTAAGACATCCCTTAATTAAGTATTTTAATCTGATTTAAATATCATTAGGATTTAATACTCAATTAACAAAATTAATACAAGATAATTAATTAATTGAAATTAAACCTAGTGGGCTGAATTTTTCTCTCTCATGGACCAAGGTCCAATAGCAATTTATAATGCCCATTACATACATTAATTTGAATTTAAATAAAAGCTCAAATTAATGCCCAATACTTTATTTAAATATTTTAAGCCCAATGCTTTATGTGCGATCCTATAGGTCCATTTAATGTTGGCAATGAATTAATTCAAAGGCTATATATATTCTCTAGCAAGATATTATAGCATTCCAAATTAAATGAAAATGCATATGGCATTTAGTGACCTAATGCAATTTTATATAGTCCCTTACCCATAAATATCAGAATTAAATATAAGGCATGGAACTAGTCATCCTTATATATATTAATTCCTTTCTTGATATTCCAGTGACACTGAATTCTCAGATAAATAATGATTACTCATTATTTCATTTCGGTATGGCCATACACTTCTCAGTTCACTGATCAAGTGGCCGGTGATATTTTTCTCTCTTATCGAGAGGGGTAATCCCTTCACTTCTCTCATGCTCTCTAACATGAATCAATGTATACCCAATCATACCCGTACTTGTCACTCTGTTATGAGCACGTTAGGTGTATGTCAAAGTACACAGTAATTCATAAAGAGTTTCATAGAGATTTTAGGTCTAAGAACTCCGATACAAAACTTGCATATGAGAAACACTTATGACTTGTACCATATAGTGTTCTCATGAACGGATCGAATCCAGATACCATGTTCTTTAACATGTATCTATGATCTCTGATTGACACTCTTGTCCTAATGATCCGTAAGACAGAACTCATAATATCAAAGAGAGCATACTAGTCTTAATTCATTTGTTATTCCTATAACAACGACTGACTAGGGATATTTAGAATGAAGTCTCTATTGTTTCAAGGTCTTACAACCATGTGCCTCACACATGATAACTTAAACTGAAACAACATTCCTGGATAGTTCTATCAATTGATATACATAGGAATATAATAGATAAAATAAATGCCTCATTTTTATTAACTAAAGTGTTTTATTACAATGTATTGGGGCTAGGGCTTACACTAACAATGGTAGCATATGAGAACATGCTTGGATCACTGATGAGACCGTGGTTCCTTTGCTTGAACAATGGATCCATTGTTGTCACAATATAAAGAAATCAGATCAACAATGCTAGGTATCACTCCTAGTTCAGTTATGAACTTTTTGATCTAGACTGTTTCTTTGGCTGCTTTCGAAGTAGCAATGTACTCAGCTTTCGTCGTAGAATCAGCAGTTGTTTCTTGTTTGGAACTCTTCCAACTAACTGCTCCTCCTCCCATTATGAACACATAACCAGACTATGATTTACAATCATCTTTGTTAGATTAGAAGCTGGCATCTGTATACCTATTTACTTCCAAATTGCCCTCTCCATATACAAAGAATATATCCTTAGTCCTTCTCAAGTACTTAAGGATATTCTTAACAGCTGCCCAGTGTTCCTCTCCAAAATTGGATTGGAATCTGCTTGTGACACTCAAAGTAAATGCTACATATGGACGTGTACATAACATAGTATACATGATAGATCCAATTGCAGATGCATATGGTATTCTATTCATGCTCTCTCTATCCTTTAGTGTCTGCGGACACATAGACTTAGAAAGGTGTTTCCCATGCACCATGGGTATAAACCCTTTCTTAGAGAGATCCATATTGAACCTCTTCAATACTTTATCTATATATGTACTCTGAGAAAGACCTAGCAACCTATTGGATCTATCTCTATAGATCCTTATTCCCAGAATATAGGATGCTTCTCCAAGGTCTTTCATGGAGAATTGCTTGGATAACCATATTTTAACAGATTGGAGAAGAGAAATGTCATTTCCCATGATCAATATGTCATCCACATATAGAAGTAGGAAGACAATTGCACTCCCACTGACCCTTTTATACACACAAGGTTCATCTTCATTCTGTGAGAAACCAAACTCTTTGATTGTCTCATTGAATCGTATGTTCCAGGTCCTAGAGGCTTGCTTCAATCCATAAATGGATCTTTGAAGCTTGCATACCTTTTCACCATTTCCTGATGTGAACCCTTCTGGTTGTGTCATATACACATCCTCAGTAAGATTTCCATTAAGGAAAGCTGTCTTCACATCCATTTGCCAAATCTCATAATCATAATGAGCTAAAATGGCTAAAAGTATTCTTATAGACTTAAGCATTGCTACAGGAGAAAAAGTTTCGTCATAGTCAATATCTTCTTTTTGATGATAACCTTTTGCTACTAAGCGAGCTTTATAGGTAACTATTCCATGTTGGTCTTCTTTTTGAAGACCCATTTGCACCCTATGGGTTTTATCCCTTCAGGTGGTTGAGTTAAAGTCCATACTTTGTTCTCATACATGGAGTCCATTTCAGATTGCGTATCCTTAAGCCATAAATCACGTTCTGAACTGTTCAAAACTTCTTGATAGCTTGTAGGCTCATTGTCTTCTACTACAGTTATGCCTCTATCCAAATCAATGTGAAATCCATATCTCATAGGGATAGAATGCATCCTAGTAGATCTTCTAGGATTTTGTGTGTAATCAGGTTCAACTGCAATTTCATAATTATGAAATTCAATTTCGGGTTCAATCGGTTGATCATCTTCTATTTATGGGTCTTGAACTTCACCAAGTTCAATTTTACTCCCACTGTCCTCTCGTAGGAGAAATTCTCTCTCCAAGAAGACAGCATGCCTTGAAACAAACACCTTTTGTTCTAAGGGATGATAGAAATAATATCCAAACGTTTCTTTTGGATATCCCACAAATAAACATTTATCAGACTTAACATTCAGTTTGTCTGACATTTCCTTTTCACATAAGCAGGACAATCCCATACTTTCATATGAGAAAGCGTGGGTTTGTTGTTATTTCACATCTCATATGGAGTAACATCAACCGATTTACTAGGAACTCTGTTCAACACATAAACAACAGTTTCTAGTGCATATCCCCAAAAGGACTTAGGCAAGTCCGCTCGGCTCATCATTGATCGAACCATATCCAATAGTGTTTGATTTCTCCTTTCAGATACACCATTGTGTTGTGGTGTATATGGTGGAGTCCATTGAGATAAAATCCCATTATCTCTAAGATAATCCTGAAACTCTTGGCTTAAGTATTCTCCATCTCGATCTGATCTAAGTGTTTTAATACTTTTGCCAAGTTGTTTCTCTACTTCATTTCTGAATTCTTTGAACTTTTCAAATGCTTCTGATTTATATTTCATTAGATAGATATATCCAAACCTGGAATAATCATCTATGAAAGTAATGAAGTAGGAGTAACCTCCTCTGGCATGTGTAGTCATTGGACCACATACATCTGAATCTATTAAGTCTAAAACCATTTTAGCTCATTCTCCTTTACCACTAAAGGGAGCTTTTGTCATTTTTCCCAATAAACAAGATTCGCATGTATCAAATGATTCATAATCAAAAGATCCCAAATCACCTGACTTGTGTAATTTGGTCATGCGTTTCTCATTTATATGGCCTAAACGACAATGCCATAAGTATGAGGTATTTAGATTATCATATTTCATTCTCTTGGTATCCACATTATGTACTTCTTTAATTAAATCAAGAACAAATATACCATTCTCAATGATAGCTTTTGCATAAAACATATTGTTCTTAAAAATGTAACAACATTTGTCCTTTAATGAAATATCATAATCGTTCATCAAACGACTGAAATAAATAATACTTTTGGATAAAGCTGGAACATAATAACAATTATTTAATTCCAGTACTAATCCACTAGGAAGAGGCAAATAGTAAGTCCCCACAACTGTTGTAGAGATGTTCTATCCAGTAGCTGACTGCAAACATATCTTTGCCTTTCCAACTTTTCTAAAGCTTCTAAGCCCCTGTAGATCATTACATAAGTGAGATTCACATCCGGTATCTAATACCCAAGATTGTTTTAAAGCAATAGAATAAGTATTAATTTCAATCATATGAATACCTGAAGTAGAAGCATCAGCTTGCTTCTTCTCCTTGAGGGAATCTAGATAGGCCTTGCAGTTACGCTTCCAATGACCATCCTTTCCACAATGGAAGCAAGTTCCTTTGGGATTCTCTTTCTTGGCAATCTTTTTCTTGGAAATCCCACCATCCATTATCTCATGTTGCTTCTGAAGCTCTGAGGACATAGCACCCAGCATCAGACATGCTGCTGCTTCACTATCCTCCATGTATTTTCGATAAGTGCCTTTGATCTCATCAATGGCATCATCTGATGGAACTGGTGGTGGATCTTTATCCAAGACATAATGGATCTTTTCAGCTCTGAGAACAATTCTCACTTGCTTGATCCAGTCAGAATAGTTGCTGCCAACCAGTTTGTTATCCAAGATTGATAGTATATTTGATGTGCTCATGATGATGACATAGATGTGAAAAAGAAAAGATATGAGAGTATGTTCATATATATGTATGCATTAATAAGGTCTTTAATTAATCCATTTACTCCCACTATTTTATTGCGAATTAATAGCCCTCACTATATAATCCGAGAAAACCTGATGGTTTTCTTAGTGGGCCAATATCCAATCCTTGATATGTAATTTGACCTTGACTGTGGTCAACAAGCCAAACTCCATACCCTTGAAAGGTAGGTATCTCTATACCAATTGTGTCTCTACATAACTATTGGATCATTAGGTTATCAACTCTTAATGCTTGCATATCATATATGCATTCCCTAATCTTGCCTCTATAACCATTAGCCTTGACTGTGGTCAACAAGCTAATGGGTTAGCTAAGATGACCCATTTAATTAGATTTTAACATATTCGATATAATGCGAGCTTGACTGTGGTCAACAACCCACACTATAAAGAACTCTGGTTCTCCTCAAATTAATGTAAGGCTTATATACCTTAGTATTTGTTTTGAGGGTTTTAGTTAATTAAGTCTCATCATACATGGTTGGCATACATTGATATGCATCCTATATCTATCACATAAATATAAGCATACAAATATGGTATAGTTATGGACTTTACTACATTGATTTTCCCGAGCCAAGAGGGAAATCAAAAGGTCACACCTAGGTAGTATGCATGATTTAAACAAGAAAAATAATTACATTATCTTTAAGCTTGTTGGATCTCCATCCAGCCCATATTGCTCATTGAAAATGGTCTCCATCTCTATTTCTAATTCTAATCTAAGTAATCTAATTACATATTACAATTTGAAATGAAATACAAACCAAAAACAAGTGGCCAGGACATGAAAGTCCTCATTGGACCAAAACATGCATAATGCTCAATCACATTGGGCTTTGTCCATAACTATCCATCATGCCAATCATACACCCTTATATGCCTTTATAATGCATAAAGAAATGGATTACTAACTTTGTTTCAACCTTTGAAACAATATTTTGAGTTATTTTAATAATGTGATCAAATTAGGAAATTTTTTCCATTTTGGAAACTTTCATTTTAGGAAACCTTTTTGCATGCATGTGTTCTTGCCTTAATAATCAATCCAATTGATTATTAATTAAATATAAATTGATTATTTAATTAATTAATCATATTAAATAATTAAAAGAATCAATTTTGGGCTTAAAACCAAGGGTGGGCCGAAACCCACAAAAGTAAACCCTAAATGTGTTCACATACAAACTAGTTTTGTGTCTTTTGGACCATTTGGGCCTTTTGGAATGAGCCAAGCCCACTCCAGCCCTTAAAACCCATTAATAAACTTAATTAATGTTTATAATATTTAATTTAAATTAGCTCATTGGGCCCACCAAGTCATTCACTAATTTAAACCAAGTCCGTAAACATAATTAAGCCCATTAAGTGGTTTTAATGAATTAAAATTAATCAAATTAATTTAAGGCCCATTTTAATTAATAAAATTAATTAAAAACACTATAATATATCATATATATCAGATTTAGAAGATTAAAAATCGTTCTAAACAAGAACACATCAAGAACACACGAAGAACACAAATTTATCGAACTTTTCGACTAAACTAGTTTTCATGCAAAACTTGTTCGATTTTAATTCCGTTCGATCCTACGGCTTAATATCACATATTAAACACATATAATATCATATAAATGAAGTTTTAATGGATCCATAAGAAATTAAATTAGAACAGCCCCTTAAAATTTCATGGGTTTCACGCAAAACCCTAATGTCACTTTTCTTCAAAAGTTCCGTTTTTGTTTCCGTCAAATTTACTTGATCGCACATACAACCAGAAATCAATATTTCTCATTCATGAACAATTAAATCTGATATTTTAAAGTTCATGAAATAAATAACTCAAAATAAAACAAAACTTATTCTGCAGAAAAATATAGAATTGTATATCCATGGCAAAACCGAGTCTCTGATACCATGTTAGGTTTTATCTGTTACATGCATCTCATACATAAGCGGAATTTAAAATTTTTTAACCAATATTACTGATCTTGCCATGAATATACAATATAACTATATGAGAATAAGAAAAATCACCTTTGATTTTTGTTGAACAGTTGATTTTACTTTGCACTGGGTTGTCGCAAATCACAGTGTCCAAAATCGAACACCTTCAATGAGTAATCCACACTAGAGAAGGATAAATTAAACCAACTAATTGGTGTGTAACTAGGGCTGGTCGAAATTCCCAAGCGCTAGCTTAGGAGTTGGAGCAAAAGGGAGAGAGAGTTAGAATAAAAGACTTTCTTGTGTGTTTAATCACTTCTCCCTAATTCCTCATTTGTTGGTCTTTTATAGTTATGTTAAAATTCCAACTCCTTAATGAGATTGGGCTCTTTAAAATTGCTGGAGAATTATTAAATGGGCCTCTGGAATTAATTATAATTATTTGGGCTTAATTAAATCCAAATTAAACCTTTTCATAAAAGACTATGCATAAAACCCACAAACTAGGCCTTTTGTGCAACTAATTGGATTTAAATACCCAAATGGATTCCAAATCCAACCAAATTAAATATGTAGGTTCCATAATACTTATGTAACATATATAAAGTAATTTGGTCCAAGAAATAGGCCATTAAGATCTTCTGTATGGAGTTGGCATGTGGCCCTCTACAGAAGGGCTTCCACACCAGCTCCATTCCTCTGGCCCCTTTATAACTCCTCCAATGGACTTATTAATTATTATATCAGTACAATAACACTTATAGTAGTCCTATAACATTTATAAGACAATAATAATTAATCATGAAATACATTATTTCAATTAGGTCCAATTTACAGAACATTTCTCAAAAGTTCCGCGGACAATTTTACTTGATCATAATTAATTAAACTCTTTAATTAATTATTATCTTATTCACTTCTCTACCCTCATAATAATATCAAATATTATTATCCTTGTCATTTTACCATTTTATCCTTTTCTCTATATGTGTGTGACCTATTGGGTTCCTGTCCATGTTGGCAGTATAATATGTAATTGTGAGTTCTATTCAAAACTCACATGATTTAAACTCCTTTAAATCATTTTATCAATCTCTATTGATATTTTGATACATCATTATACAAGTCATGATTGGCCTCTAGCTAGGCATCATGACTACCCAAATGTCAGGAAAGTCATGTGGTTTGATTGTACCCTTCCAAAGAAATAGTTACCGTGCAATTACTCCTTTCACCACTCTTATCTCAATTAGATTCTGAGTATGGATTTCTATCAACTCATATAAATCTAATAATGTATGTTCTATTAATTTAACCATTATTCCCAAAATGCCCTCCATGGATCTCTATCCATCTTGGCATTTTACTCTGGCCAGAGATTCTCTGAACAAGGTAATTATAGAATCATGCGAGATAACTTCCCTTATAAAATCTGGGATGGTGAATCCTTTGTCAATCACTCAACTATCTTCAAGTAGGTCATGATATACCCAATCTCCTAACTATGTTCACTCCCAGTTGGAAGTAATCAGTTATGGAGTCAAAGTATACCACTTGCTACATAAGATAACTTTGGTGATCTCAAGTCTAAGGATACTTGCACAACCGCTATGAAGAGATTCCTCACTGACATAGATTTAATATCCATGTGAGGATTCTATTTGCAGGTCTCCAATGAACTTGTTCTTCTAACAAGCATCCACATGTTAGCTTTGATTATCTTCCATAATCATAGTTATGAGAACCACTGCTTGAACCATTCAAGAAGCATAACATGTGCTAGTCTGTCCGAATTAACAATGTCCTATCTTGTTAATTATATGACTAGGGATATTTAGATATTAACACATTTGCATGCAATAGACATCTCACATCATGAACACCTTCATGATTACCTTTGCACTGTGTTTATAATATCTAGGACTTCATTCATTAATTTAAGATTTACAAACTCATGTATTTAAACATAGCATTAATAAATGAATGATGCATTTTATTAAGAATATAAATTCATATATATGAAAAACATCCCTATTACATGGGCTCTAGGGCATACTCTCTAACACCTACATCGACTCTCCTAGATACCGTCTTGAGATTTTTTCTCCACTAACAACTCTTTTTACAGGCAAGAGTTAAAGCCAATATACAATCCTAGTATATTCTACCCATAACTTTTTTCCTAAGAAAATATGTAAGAACTTAATAGAATTTCTAAGGTTCTAGCCAACCCTTCCTCACAACTTAACAGAATTGTTTCTCACAAATGATTACAACAAAAATGCTATAATCTAGTCGAAGAGAATGATAATGTATAAAGTGTAAAATGTGAAAAGTTGATTAGAAAAAGTGTAAGCTTTGTATCTCAAGAGATAAAATGATTTTCCAACTTTTCTTACATCTAAAAACTCCAACTAACTTGTATTTATAGCCAAAAATCAATTATGGCCGTTAGAGAACAAGAACTAGCCGTTATAGAAAAGACAAACTACTGAAAAGCTAAAACTAGCCGTTATTTTTGTCTTTTATCGAAAGATAAAATTAGCAGTTCTGGTGAACTGTTCTATTAGACTAGAACATAAAAATATTTTTTGGAACCTGTTCTGGTAAAAAACTTATAATGATTGTTAAAAATAGTTTTTGACTAGATTAATTTTTAAAACTAAATTTAATGCTTTAGAAAACTTTTTAATGCATGAATATGAATATGAAACTCCTCAAAAGATTTTATAAAAATTAGTATCCTAACTTTTTGGATTCTCCATCTTGAGGTTCCTTCATTTATTAAACTTTGAGCTTTGCTAGAATGGACTTCATACATAATGAAGATAATCTGAAATAGAACACACTTTAAATAGAATATTGACAAAGTTTATTCAAGGGTTGATTATCATTAAAACTGAGATGTAGTCTTGAGCCAACAATCTTGCCCTTTTTGATGATGACAAAACCTTGATAAACTTAGTTAAAAGCCTATCTAGGTTAGTTAACATATGCTCCCTCTTATTATATGCCCGAGGGATGTATATAGATATAATCCTTAAAAAATAACAATTATAACAATTAAAATATCCTACAATAAACAAAAATGTCAAGTCAGAATAGATCAAAATTTTTTTAAGGCAGTTCTATTATCCAACAGATCTCCATCAGAATTGCTGTCATAAGATCATAGTGGAAAATATCAAGATAAGCTTATAAGCATCAATCATTGAAAATAAACTAAGTTCTAATCAATCATTGAAAATAAACTAAGTTCTAAATTTATATGTCTCCCCCTTTTTGTCATCAACATAGAATAGCCAAAAATTATCAAAGCAATACAAAATATCCAATAGAACATATAAGGTACAATAAACACAAGTGAAAAGCAGCTAAAAGGCAGGACGAGATGCAGCATGCTTACGAAGAAGCTTTGCAATCTTAATGTGAGTAGAGTGGATATTGGCTAAGTCTTGCTGTAATGCCCCAAATATAGTGAGCCAATTCAGTGTTAAGATGTGCTAAATCAAAGAGAAGATCAAAATCCACCGATGGCTGAAGAGAATCATTGGAAGTAGCTGGGGGGTCTGGAGTAGAAGCGAGAACAGGAGCAGGCTTGTCTATGTGAATGGCCTGTTCAGCTTCAAAAATTAAGTTGACTATTATGGCAGTAAGAGAACCTTCAAGGACAAGGTCTGTAAGAGGAGGATTGTCATGTTGATTGCCAGAAGGAGCAGAACTTGCCTCATCAACATAATTTGGTTGTTCTACTGCATCAGGATGAAGGGGTTCTGCTGCATCTTGTTCTGATTTAAAATAAGTAGCATCATCCACAGCTTGTTCAACATTGACTAGTGCATCATCAACTAGTTCTGCATCAACCATTTCTTCATTAACCTCTTTATCATGTGCAAATTCAATTTTTGCAGTTCCATATGCAGTTCTAGAAGACTCGAAATAAGGTTTGGCACCACTAGCTTTTTCTTCCTCCTCGATCTCCTCTATAAAGTCCCGAATGTGCTTCTTACTCTCAGAAAGCATAGGATTAATGGGTGCTTCTTTCATAATAGTAGATAGCTACTTGAAAATCTGAGTAGCAAGGTTAGGAGATAATAATTGAAGCAAAGCATTTACCTTTTGGGAAGGGAATATAGTCGAGATTGCAAGGGGTTTGGTAGAGATGGTAAGAGAGTAGGACTCAATAAGAACATCAGACTTTTTTGAGGCAGTATGCTGAACAGAGTCTATGACATTGCATTTTCCAGATATTTTTCTGCGTTTTTCTGACTCCTCAAAAAATTTATCTGAAATACAGTGGAATTTCTAGAGCTGTTGCCTTGTTTCCTTTCTCAAATCTAGGGTCCAAAACTCAAAGAGTTTGTTCAATAGAAGGGTATAAGGCATGCGGGTTTTAGACTTTTCCTCACACATAATGGTCATCAGCAAGTAAGGAAGATTAATTTTTATGTCATGCAAGAAATGCCAAATTATGAAGTCATCTAGAGAGGAAATAAAGGTAACACTCCCTGACCTAGGAACCATATAATCATAAATGAATTTGTGAAGAGCCCAAAATTTTGGTAGCATACAAGTTGAAGTAAAATCTTTAGGCAAAGTTACAAAGTCAAAAGTGTCTCACAGAAATTTCTCCCTATTAAACTTTTTAATGACAGAAGTTCCTAGCTTTCTATCTACCCGAGTCCTAACACAAGGAAGAGAGAAGGCTTTGCCAATAATTTCAGGGGTAACATCAAACTTGTAATTTTTTAGAACTACAGTGAACTCATTTTCAGTGATATTTTCAATGGAAGTGTAAAAAGAACGTACCAAATCGGGATAGAAAAAATCTGAAGCATAGGTGAAAAATGGTAGCCATTTTTGCCTTTCAATCTATTTCGCCAAATCTGGAACAAATTTCACCACTGCTACCCAATCGATTGTCTTAGGGGAAAGAATTATTTCTTCCAAAAAACTGATTTGTACCTTTTTTCTTTTGGACTTTGGATCATCAGTTTTTATGGAGGATTTTCGCTTTCAACCGCTCACCATGGCAGACGTTGGGGGCTGGTCCTCTGCGATTTCAGGCGAATCATCATGTTATGGATGTCTTCGAGAAGTTTTTTTACCCTTGCCATTTTCGGATGATTGAAGAAATGTTTTAGGTTTTAGGGTTTCAAGATAAGAAGAAAGGGAAAATTTTTGGGAAGAGGATAAGGAAGATGAAGAGGGCACCGGTTAAAAAAATAAAAGGTGCCGGTTTTCAAGAAAAATAATAAAGGTTTTTGCATTTAATAATAAGTTGATACAAAAGTGCTCTTATTGGGCGAAGAGTGTGCATGGCAATGTTATTAAAATTGGATCGGATAAATAACAGGATATACAAAGGGTTCTTGGTTCAACCAATTTGATAGAATTCAATCCGATATTTTTTTAAATAATAATATTTTTAAAATTTTCTATAAATATTATGCAAATATAACTATATAAAAAATAAAAAATAATTTTAAAAAACATATTAATCATAAAGTAATATTTTTAACTTATTTAATATTTATAAAAAAATATTTAAAATAAATATAGTAAAAAATTGCAAATGTTCAAAAAAATTCATTAATTATGAATTATAATTTTTATTTTGCGCATAAAAAAATTCATTAAAATTGGTTAAACTTCAATTCTTTTGTATTTGTATTTATATTTTATTTTTTCAGCAAAAAGTAATATTGTATGGATATTTTGGACAAAATTTTGATGTTTTGTTCAAACCAATTTTTCTTATTCCATCCAGTTTTATCATGTTTCAGTCCGATTTTCTCCGGTTTAAAGTCGATTTTTGATCAGTTCCTATGGTTTTTTTCCAGTTTGATTTCTATGTATTGAACCTATCGATCCGGTTTTAATAATATTGGTGCGTGGATTGATTTTTCTTTTTCTTTTTTTTTAATCTTTTATATTGAATGTCTCTTTTGCTAGTTTTTATTGTTCTTTACTATGCATTATTGTTCTTACTTCATTGTAAAAATGAATACTTATAAATTGGTAAGCTTTTCTCTGCAGTTATCAAATCACTTGAAAAATTGTCTTTCACATCTTGGTAGTAATATTTTTCATTGATATGAAAACAGAAAAGAAGTCTCAAAACAAGCAGTAAAATATATGTGAGAAGAACAGAAATCTTCTCTTTCTTCGTCGTTCATGAACGACAAGAAAATGTTTCCCTGTCGTTTTATGAACCGATCATTTGCTTCAGAAAAATCCTAGTTCAACCTTGAAATCTACATCTCCTTGGCCGGCATCAATGGAGGCTCTAAATCTGTTTATTCTAAATAAACAAATTCAAATGCAATTCCATTTAGTTGTTATCCATGCCCTTAAATTTCTTATTCGTGACCAAATTCAGGAGTTAATTATGTGGAAAAGATTCAAAAAACAACAGCATTTGAGAATTTAACATAACAAACATATCATTATAAACCATATGTGTAGGGGAACATCAAAGCTTACAGGTAAGATCAAAAGATTTACTTACAATTACTTGGTATTGTAAGGAATACAACATTGTCATCCAGTTTCGGATAATAGTTTTGCATAGTTGTTGATACAAATATAATATTTTCATAGTGTATTTATAGACAATAAAACTCTCAGTTTGTAGAATGGTTTTTAAAAACAGAGATAGCAAACTTTTCTTACCTGAAAAAGGACACCATTAGGAAGATTCAACGTGTAATCATAAAGGAAGAACAGAGCTTTTGTTCCTGCTATATCTTTGCAAGAACAATTTTCCACCACAAGACATTGATCTCTTTAATGAACTAGGCCCAATTTGTAAAGATCATCCAATTGAAGAACTAGACATGAATTTTATCAAACCTTGATTGCTGCTTCCAACTCTTGTTCGAGCAATTTCCATAGCAGATTCCTCCTCTTTGGCCAACTCCTTATCTGAATTTCTATCAGATTCCCTTGAATGAACACTATTAAGAACTTGACTGATATTGAAAGCTGATAAAGAATCCAAAGAAACTGACCTTCTTATTGGCTGAACTCCATCTTCTTCATCTCTTTTTCTTCTATTCTCATCTCGTAATTCCCTTTCAATTTTAATCCCCAATTCACCATCTCCACCTCCTATTTCTCTATCAATTTCCTCATTATTCTCTGCAAACTTTGATCTGGGTTTCTTCTCTTTCTCCTCCTCCTCCATTGCTAATAATCTCAATAGATGAAGCTGTCGCTGCAGAATTTTGAACAATAATCAGAGCACGACACATGGGGCAACTATAATAATAGGTTAGATGTGCATAAAATAAAATAAAAAATAATTACAAGACGTAAGGGCATCGAGAGTTACACTACAAGAAAATGGAAAATAGCAACGGAAAAAAATTTTCGTTGCTAAAATCGGTTAAACTTTGTAGATTTAGCAATGGAAATATATTTGTTTATCTTTCGTCGTTAAAAGTAGAGAGAATTCTTAGCGCCAAAATTTAGCAACGGAATCACTAATGGTTGCTAAATAAGTTGCCAACAGATGACGGAAAAATTTGGTTGCTAAATAACCAAGGCATTTTCAATTAAAAATAGCAATGGAATTGGATTTCCGTTGCTAATTTTTATTTTTCAATGAAAAATAGCAACGAAATTTATTTTCGGTTGCTAAAACAGCTACTGAAATGAAATTCCATTGTTAATTTATATTTTCAATTAAAAATAGCAATGAAATTAATTTCGGTTGCTAAAATAAAAACCGAAAATAAATTACTTTGCTAAATTAGCAACAAATATAGAATTCCGTTGCTAATTTTCATTTTCAATGAAAAATAGCAATGAAGTTAATAAAAATTAGCAACGGAATTCGATTTCCTTTTCTAAATTAGCAACCGAAATATAATTTCGTTGCTAATTTTTGTTGGAAATATAGCAACCGAAAGGCTATTCCGTTGCTATTTTAGCAACCGAAGTTAAATTCGGTTGGTATTTTGCAATTTGCCCTAGATATAAATAGGGCATTTTCCTTCTCTCCCTCTCCCTCACTCTCTCCCTCTGCCTCTCTCCCTATCTTCTTCACCCCAAACCCAATCAAAACCACACTATTCCATCTCCCCTCTCTCTTGAACTCGCTCCAATCCAACTCACTTCACTTGCTCCTCTCCTTCTCTACTTGGAAATCTCCACTTCTAGAATGGAGATCCCTCCAAAGCTAGCTTCATCCACCTCTTTTTCCATGGCGATCCCTCCAAAGGAAAAATGACAGAAAGAAAAAGAAGACTCTATGACGTTCCAAGTGAGCACAATAATCACTGAGTCAAACTCGGTATCTGGGCAAATCTAATATATGCCTTCTGCTGACAATCGCCACCGTCAAACTCTCGCATTTTGCAATTCGATTTATTCGCTCTCTGAATATGTCTTCATCGCAAATTTTATTGATATATTTAAGTTTAAAGACAATAAAAAATAAAAATAATATAAATATTAACTGTTGGACAAAAATAGTATTATTGAACCTCTAGAGGCTTCAAAAGATTATCTCCTTGTGGTAATTTCTAAGTTTATTAATTACTTTAATGGCCTTTTTCAAGCTTTTGGAGAAGTTACCTTTAAAAGGCGCATATGATTTATTGGAGATTGGATCATCTAGTAGATATAAGGCATAGCATCCTATCCCTTCTTTTTTCTTTTGAATTTTTATTTGAGGAGAATTTTTTAAAACATATTTAAAGTACACTAATTTCATTATTTTGAATTTTTATTTTAGAAGAATTTTTTTAAACATATTTAAGGTCCACTAATTTGATTAATATGAAGGCACATACTGTTTTATAAAAAAGAAAAATACTCTATTTTAAGTATTTAAAATTTTTTTATATTTAAAATTCAAATCTAAAATTTCTGATTAAGAAAAAAAACACCCATAGTATCTTAGGCTGTGAGCTCATGTGCACAAGAATTCTTTGTTTGACAATGGATCTCCACTCATTTTATTTGATAGTGTATGTGTATGCTCTAAAAAAGGGAGAAGGAGAAACGGTGGAATTAAAAATAATTGGGCTAGTTATCTGTTGATGTTTTTGAGTGGGGCAAAGGAATAATAACTTTTTGGCCTTGTAAAAAGATAGTGCATTTTATTTTTCTTTTAAAAGGTTGTCTTTTTGAGAGTAGTAGGGTCAGTGGGAATAGGGAAAACTCCACTAAAAAGCTCTCTTTGCCTCTTTGGTTCTATTGTTATATTCGTTCTCTCTCATGGGTTGTTTTTTATTTTTATTTTTGGTTTGTGAATATATGCTTAGATAGTGCACTCTCAACTTTCAATTATTTTTCTTGCTTCAATACCAAATTATCTTTGAATTTTGAGAGAGAGAAAGAAATTCTTCCCCCACTCAATTCTATCCTTAAAATATACATATTTTCAAACTTCAAATACTCTCAATTGGCCATTACATTTTAAAGCTTCTATATATATGCCATAGTCAATAAGAATAATTAATATTCTCCATGTACACATATGCCTATACTATTCCAAAAATGGTGGATACGGTTGGATTGCATATCCAACTCTTATATTGACATATGTTGGTGGTAAACTTATGGTGCATGATTTCTAACAGTCCATAACAACATGAGCATTCTAGAATCATTCAACAACCCATTTTAGTTTGGTTTCTACTTCTTTCAATTATGAGATCGGAAAGGTTAAATTTTCTAAATGTTTTTTTGATTAAGATGATAGTATATCCTAAATTTGGAAAATAATTACCTGAAATTATTCATAATTAAGGCTTGACAAATCTAGTGTTTAGAGTATTTAATTAGAGTGATCGGCAAGAGTCCACTGCAGTCAGTTATATGTAAAGACTTGCAAAAGAAAAAAAACACTTCTTTCAATTCATTTCTTGTTATGGAGCACGAAAAGGGATTGTCGATACTGCTGTACGAACATCAAATACTGGATATCTTACGCGTAAACTTGTTGAAGTAGTTCAACACATTGTTGTACGTAGAACGGATTGTGGCACTACCCGAGGGATCCCTGTGAGTCCTCAAAATAGGATGATGTCGGAAAGAAATTTTATTCAAACATTAATTGGTCATGTATTAGCAAACAATATATATATGGGTCTGTGATGTATTGCCATTCGAAATCAAGATATTGGGATTAGACTTGCTAATCGATTCATAACCTTTCAAACACAAACAATATCTATTCAAACCTCTTTACTTGTCAGAGTACATCTTGGATCTGTCGATTATGTTATGGTCAGAGTCCCACTCATAGCAATCTAGTGGAATTGGGAGAAGCTGTAGGTATTATTGTGGGTCAATCCATTGGAAAGCCTGGTACTCAACTAACATTAAGAACATTTCATACGGGCGGAGTATTCATAGGGGGTACTGCAGAACATGTACGCGCCCCCTCTAATAGAAAAATAAAATTTAATGAGGATTTGGTTCATCCCATACATACATGTCATGGGCATCCTACTTTTCTATGTTATATCAACTTGTATGTAACTAATAAGAGTTAAGATATTATACATAATACGACTATTCCACCAAAAAGTTTCCTTTTAGTTCAAAATGACCAATATGTAGAATCAAAACAAGTGATTGCTGAAATTCGAGCGGGAACATACACTTTGAATTTTAAAGAGAAGGTTCGAAAGCATATTTATTCTAATTCAGAAAGGGAAATGCACTTAAGTACTGATGTATACCATGCACCTGAATACAACGGGGTACTGATGCAAAATACAACGGGGTACCCCTTGGAGTTTTTTGTGAAAAACTGAGGCAAAATGAAAAAGGGAAACCCCGTTTGAGTTTTTGGTGGAAAACTAAGGCAAAATGCAATGGAATACCACCTTGAGTTTTTTTTTTGTGAAAAAACTGAGGCAAAAATGCAAAGAGGAACCCTTTTGTGTTTTTGTTTAAAAAATGAGGCAAAATGCAATGGGATACAACCTTGAGATTTTTTGTGAAAAAACTGAGGCAAAAATGCAAAGGGGGTACCCCTTTAAGTTTTTGGTGAAACTTTGAAGTGAAATAAAAAGTTGTACCCGTTGGAGTTTTTGGTGAAAAACAGAGTCAAAATACAAAGGGGTACCCCTTTGAGTTTTTGTGAAAAACTGAGGAAAAATGCAAAAGGGTACCCCTTTGAGTTTTTGGTGAAAACCTGAGGCAAAATGCAAAGGGATACACCTTTGAGTTTTTGGTGAAATTTAATGTAAAATACAAAGGGGTACCCCTTTAAGTTTTTGGTGAAAAACTGAGGCAAAATGCAAAGGGGTACCCCTTTGAGTTATTGGTGAAAAACTCAGGCAAAATGCAAAGGGGTACCCCTTTTGAGTTTTTGTGAAAAACTGAGGAAAAATGAAAAGGGGTACCCCTTTGAGTTCTTGGTGAAAAACTGAAGTAAAATTCAAAGGGATACACCTTTGAGTTTTTGGGGAAATTTTCATGTAAAATACAAAGGGGTACCCCTTTGAGTTTTTTGCGAAAGACTGAGGCAAAATTAAAAAGGGGCACCTATTTGAGTTGTTGGTGGAAAACTAAGGCAAAATGCAATGGGATACCGCCTTGAGTTTTTTTGTGAAAAAACTTGGGTAAAAATGCAAAGGGGAACCATTTTGAGTTTTTGTTGAAAAATGAGGCAAAATGCAATGGGATACCACCTTGGGTTTTTTTGTGAAAAAACTAAGGCAAAAATGCAAAGGGGTACCCCTTTGAGTTTCTTGTGAAAACCTGAGGCAAAAGGGAAAGGGGTACCACTTTGAGTTTTTATGAATAACTAAGAAAAAATGCAAAGGGGTACCCCTTTGAGTTTTTGCTGAAAAACTGAGGCTAAATGAAAAAGGGACACCTGTTTGAGTTTTTGGTGGAAAACTGAGGCAAAATACAATGGGATACCACCTTGAGTTTTTTTTTGAAAAAACTAAGGCAAAAATGCAAAGGGGAACCCTTTTGAGTTTTTGTTGAAAAAATGAGGCAAAATGCAATGGGATACAACCATGAGTTTTTTTGTGAAAAAACTGAGGCAAAAATGCAAAGGGGTACCCCTTTGAGTTTTTTGTGAAAATTTGAAGTAAAATACAAAGAGATACCCCTTTGAGTTTTTGGTGAAAAATTGAGGCAAAATGCAAAGGGCTACCCCTTTGAGTTTTAGTGAAAAACTGAGGAAAAATGCAAAGGGGTACCCCTTTGAGTTTTTGGTGAAAAACTGAGGTAAAATGCAATGGGATACACCTTTGAGTTTTTTGTGAAAATTTGATATAAAATACAAAGAGGTACCCCATTGAGTTTTTGGTGAAAAACTGAGGCAAAATGCAAAGTGGTACCCCTTTGAGTTTTTGTGAAAAACTGTGGAAAAATGAAAAGGGGTACCCCTTTGAGTTATTGGTGAAAAACTGAGTCAAAATGCAAAGGGATACCCCTTTGAGTTTTTGGTGAAAAACTGAGGCAAAAAGCAAAGGGATACACCTTTGAGTTTTTGGTGAAAATTTGATGTAAAATACAAATGGGTACCCCTTTGAGTTTTTGGTAAAAAACTGAGGCAAAATGAAAAAGGGGCACCCCTTTTAGTTTTTGGTGGAAAACAAAGGCAAAATGAAATGGGATACCACCTTGATTTTTTTTTGTGAAATAACTGAGGCAAAAATGCAAAGGGAAACCCTTTTAAGTTTTTGTTGAAAAAATGAGGCAAAATGCAATGGGATACCACTTTGAGTTTTTTTGTGAAACAATTGAGGCAGAAATGCAAAGGGGTACCCCCTTAAGTTTTTGGTGAAAATTTGAAGTCAAATACAAAGGTGTACCCCATTGAGTTTTTGGTGAAATCCTGAGGCAAAATGCAAAGGGGTACCGCTTTGAGTTTTTGAGAAAAACTAAGGAAAAATACAAAGGGGTACCCCTTTGAGTTATTCGTGAAAAACTGAGTCAAAATGCAAAGGGATACCCCTTTGAGTTTTTGGTGAAAAACTGAGGCAAAATGCAAAGGGATACAACTTTGAATTTTTGGAGAAAATTTGATGTAAAATACAAATGGGTACCCCTTTGAGTTTTAGGTGAAAAACTGAGGCAAAATGAAAAAGGGGCACCCCTTTCCGTTTTGGTGGAAAACTATGGCAAAATGCAATGGGATACCACCTTTATTTTTTTTTTTTGAAAAAACTGAGGAAAAATTGGAAAGGGAAACCCTTTTGAGTTTTTTCTGAAAAAATGAGGTAAAATGCAATGGGATACCCCCTTGAGTTTTTTTGTGAAAAAACTGAGGCAAAAATGCAAAGGGGTACCCCTTTAAGTTTTTGGTGAAAATTTGAAGTGAAATACAAAGTTGTACCCCTTTATGTTTTTGGTGAAAATTTGAAGTAAAATACATAGGTGTACCCTTTTGAGTTTTTGGTGAAAAACTAAGGCAAAATGCAAAGGGATACCCCTTTTAGTTTTTTTTGAAAAACTGAGGATAAATGCAAAGGGGTACCCCTTTGAGTTTTATGTGAAAAACTGAGGCAAAATGCAAAGGGATACACCTTTGAGTTTTTGGTGAAATTTTGATGCAAAATACAACGGGGTACCCCTTGGAGTTTTTTGTAAAAAACTGAGGCAAAATGAAAAAGGGAAACCCTATTTGAGTTTTTGGTGGAAAACTAAGGCAAAATGCAATGGAATACCACATTGAGTTTTTTTTGTGAAAAAACTGAGGCAAAAATGCAAAGGGGAACCCTTTTGTGTTTTTGTTGAAAAAATAAGGCAAAATGCAATGAGATACAACCTTGAGATTTTTTGTGAAAAACTGAGGGAAAAATGCAAAGGGAAACCCTTTTGAGTTTTTGTTGAAAAAATGAGGAAAAATGCAATGGGATACCACCTTGAGTTTTTTTGTGAAAAAACTGAGGCAGAAATGCAAAGGGGTACCCCCTTAAGTTTTTGGTAAAAATTTGAAGTCAAATACAATGGTGTACCCCTTTGAGTTTTGGGTTAAAACCGGAGGCAAAATGCAAAGGGGTACCCCTTTGAGTTTTTGAGAAAAACTAAGGAAAAATGCAAAGGGGTACCCCTTTGAGTTATTCGTGAAAAACTGAGTCAAAATGCAAAGGGATACCCCTTTGAGTTTTTGGTGAAAAACTGAGGCAAAATGCAAGGGGATGCACCTTTGAGTTTTTGGTGAAAATTTGATGTAAAATACAAATGGGTACCCCTTTGAGTTTTAGGTGAAAAACTGAGGCAAAATGAAAAAGGGGCACCCCTTTGCGTTTTGGTGGAAAACTAAGGCACAATGCAATGGGATACCACCTTGATTTGTTTTGTGAAAAAACTGAGGAAAAATTGCAAAGGGAAACCCTTTTGAGTTTTTTTTGAAAAAATGAGTAAAAAAGCAATGGGATACCACCTTGAGTTTTTTTGTGAAAAAACTGAGGCAAAAATGCAAAGGGGTACCCCCTTTAAGTTTTTGGTGAAAATTTGAAGTGAAACACAAAGTTGTACCCTTTTGAGTTTTTGGTGAAAATTTGAAGTAAAATACATAGGTGTACCCCTTTGAGTTTTTGGTGAAAAACTAAGCAAAAATGCAAAGGGATACCCCTCTGAGTTTTTTTGAAAAACTGAGGAAAAATGCAATGGGATACACCTTTGATTTTTTGGTTAAAATTTGATGCAAAATACAACGGGGTACCCCTTGGAGTTTTTTGTGAAAAACTGAGGCAAAATGAAAAAGGGAAACCCCGTTTGAGTTTTTGGTGGAAAACTAAGGCAAAATGCAATGGAATACCACCTTGAGTTTTTTTTGTGAAAAAACTGAGGCAAAAATGCAAAGGGGAACCCTTTTGTGTTTTTGTTGAAATAATGAGGCAAAATGCAATGGGATACAACCTTGAGGGCAAAAATGCAAAGGGGGTACCCCTTTAAGTTTTTGGTGAAAATTTAAAGTGAAATAAAAAGTTGTACCCCTTGTAGTTTTTGGTGAAAAACAGAGTCAAAATACAAAGGGGTACCCCTTTGAGTTTTTGTGAAAAACTGAGGAAAAATGCAAAAGGGTACCCCTTTGAGTTTGTGGTGAAAACCTGAGGCAAAATGCAAAGGGATACACCTTTTAGTTTTTGGTGAAATTTAATGTAAAATACAAAGGGGTACCCCTTTAAGTTTTTGGTGAAAAACTGAGGCAAAATGCAAAGGGGTACCCCTTTGAGTTATTGGTGAAAAACTCAGGCAAAATGCAAAGGCGTACCGCTTTTGAGTTTTTGTGAAAAACTAAGGAAAAATGAAAAGGGGTACCCCTTTGAGTTCTTGGTGAAAAACTGAAGTAAAATTCAAAGGGATACACCTTTGAGTTTTTGGGGAAAATTTCATGTAAAATACAAAGGGGTACCCCTTTGAGTTTTTGGCGAAAGACTGAGGCAAAATGAAAAAGGGGCACCTATTTGAGTTTTTGGTGGAAAACTAATGAAAAATGCAATGGGATACCGCCTTGAGTTTTTTTTTGTGAAAAAACTGAGGTAAAAATGCAAAGGGGAACCCTTTTGAGTTTTTGTTGAAAAAATGAGGCAAAATACAATGGGATACAACCTTGGGTTTTTTTTGAAAAAACTAAGATAAAAATGCAAAGGGGTACCCTTTTGAGTTTTTTGTGAAAACCTGAGGACAAAGGCAAAGGGGTACCACTTTGAGTTTTTATGAATAACTAAGAAAAAATGCAAAGGGGTACCCCTTTGAGTTTTTGCTGAAAAACTGAGGCTAAATGAAAACGGGACACCCCTTTGAGTTTTTGGTGGAAAACTGAGGCAAAATACAATGGGATACCAACTTGAGTTTTTTTTTTCAAAAAACTAAGGCAAAAATGCAAAGGGGAACCCTTTTGAGTTTTTGTTGAAAAAATGAGGCAAAATGCAATGGGATACAACCTTTAGTTTTTTTTGTGAAAAAACTGAGGCAAAAATGCAAAGGGGTACCCCTTTGAGTTTTTTGTGAAAATTTGAAGTAAAATACAAAGAGATACCCCTTTGAGTTTTTGGTGAAAAATTGAGGCAAAATGCAAAGGGCTACCCCTTTGAGTTTTAGTGAAAAACTGAGGAAAAATGCAAAGGGATACAACTTTGAATTTTTGGAGAAAATTTGATGTAAAATACAAATGGGTACCCCTTTGAGTTTTAGGTGAAAAACTGAGGCAAAATGAAAAAGGGGCACCCCTTTCCGTTTTGGTGGAAAACTATGGCAAAATGCAATGGGATACCACCTTGATTTTTTTTTGTGAAAAAACTGAGGAAAAATTGGAAAGGGAAACCCTTTTGAGTTTTTTCTGAAAAAATGAGGTAAAATGCAATGGGATACCCCCTTGAGTTTTTTTGTGAAAAAACTGAGGCAAAAATGCAAAGGGGTACCCCTTTAAGTTTTTGGTGAAAATTTGAAGTGAAATACAAAGTTGTACACCTTTAAGTTTTTGGTGAAAATTTGAAGTAAAATACATAGGTGTACCCTTTTGAGTTTTTGGTGAAAAACTAAGGCAAAATGCAAAGGGATACCCCTTTTAGTTTTTTTTGAAAAACTGAGGATAAATGCAAAGGGGTACCCCTTTGAGTTTTATGTGAAAAACTGAGGCAAAATGCAAAGGGATACACCTTTGAGTTTTTGGTGAAATTTTGATGCAAAATACAACGGGGTACCCCTTGGAGTTTTTTGTGAAAAACTGAGGCAAAATGAAAAAGGGAAACCCTGTTTGAGTTTTTGGTGGAAAACTAAGGCAAAATGCAATGGAATACCACATTGAGTTTTTTTTTGTGAAAAAACTGAGGCAAAAATGCAAAGGGGAACCCTTTTGTGTTTTTGTTGAAAAAATGAGGCAAAATGCAATGAGATACAACCTTGAGATTTTTTGTGAAAAACTGAGGGAAAAATGCAAAGGGAAACCCTTTTGAGTTTTTGTTGAAAAAATGAGGAAAAATGCAATGGGATACCACCTTGAGTTTTTTTGTCAAAAAACTGAGGCAGAAATGCAAAGGGGTACCCCCTTAAGTTTTGGGTGAAAATTTGAAGTCAAATACAAAGGTGTACCCCTTTGAGTTTTGGGTGAAAACAGGAGGCAAAATGCAAAGGGGTACCCCTTTGAGTTTTTGAGAAAAACTAAGGAAAAATGCAAAGGGGTACCCCTTTGAGTTATTCGTGAAAAACTGAGTCAAAATGCAAAGGGATACCCCTTTGAGTTTTTGGTGAAAAACTGAGGCAAAATGCAAGGGGATGCACCTTTGAGTTTTTGGTGAAAATTTGATGTAAAATACAAATGGGCACCCCTTTGAGTTTTAGGTGAAAAACTGAGGCAAAATGAAAAAGGGGCACCCCTTTGCGTTTTGGTGGAAAACTAAGGCAAAATGCAATGGGATACCACCTTGATTTGTTTTGTGAAAAAACTGAAGGAAAATTGCAAAGGGAAACCCTTTTGAGTTTTTTTTGAAAAAATGAGGAAAAAAGCAATGGGATACCACCTTGAGTTTTTTTGTGAAAAAACTGAGGCAAAAATGCAAAGGGGTACCCCCTTTAAGTTTTTGGTGAAAATTTGAAGTGAAACACAAAGTTGTACCCTTTTGAGTTTTTGGTGAAAATTTGAAGTAAAATACATAGGTGTACCCCTTTGAGTTTTTGGTGAAAAACTATGCAAAAATGCAAAGGGATACCCCTCTGAGTTTTTTTGAAAAACTGAGGAAAAATGCAAAGGGGTACCAATTTGAGTTTTATGTGAAAAACTGAGGCAAAATGCAAAGGGATACCCCTTTGATTTTTTGGTTAAAATTTGATGCAAAATACAACGGGGTACCCCTTGGAGTTTTTTGTGAAAAACTGAGGCAAAATGAAAAAGGGAAACCCCGTTTGAGTTTTTAGTGGAAAACTAAGGCAAAATGCAATGGAATACCACCTTGAGTTTTTTTTTGTGAAAAAACTGAGGCAAAAATGCAAAGGGGAACCCTTTTGTGTTTTTGTTGAAAAAATGAGGTAAAATGCAATGGGATACAACCTTGAGATTTTTTGTGAAAAAACTGAGGCAAAAATTCAAAGGGGGTACCCCTTTAAGTTTTTGGTAAAAATTTGAAGTGAAATAAAAAGTTGTACCCCTTGGAGTTTTTGGTGAAAAACAGAGTCAAAATACAAAGGGGTACCCCTTTGAGTTTTTGTGAAAAACTGAGGAAAAATGCAAAAGGGTACCCCTTTGAGTTTGTGGTGAAAACTTGAGGCAAAATGCAAAGGGATACACCTTTTAGTTTTTGGTGAAATTTAATGTAAAATACAAAGGGGTACCCCTTTAAGTTTTTGGTGAAAAATTTAGGCAAAATGCAAAGGGGTACCCCTTTGAGTTATTGGTGAAAAACTCAGGCAAAATGCAAAGGCGTACCGCTTTTGAGTTTTTGTGAAAAACTGAGGAAAAATGAAAAGGGGTACCCCTTTGAGTTCTTGGTGAAAAACTGAAGTAAAATTCAAAGGGATACACCTTTGAGTTTTTGGGGAAAATTTCATGTAAAATACAAAGGGGTACCCCTTTGAGTTTTTGGCGAAAGACTGAGGCAAAATGAAAAAGGGGCACCTATTTGAGTTTTTGGTGGAAAACTAATGAAAAATGCAATGGGATACCGCCTTGAGTTTTTTTTTGTGAAAAAACTGAGGTAAAAATGCAAAGGGGAACCCTTTTGAGTTTTTGTTGAAAAAATGAGGCAAAATGCAATGGGATACCACCTTGGGTTTTTTTTGAAAAAACTAAGACAAAAATGCAAAGGGGTACCCCTTTGAGTTTTTTGTGAAAACCTGAGGCAAAAGGCAAAGGGGTACCACTTTGTGTTTTTATGAATAACTAAGAAAAAATGCAAAGGGGTACCCCTTTGAGTTTTTGCTGAAAAACTGAGGCTAAATGAAAACGGGACACCCCTTTGAGTTTTTGGTGGAAAACTGAGGCAAAATACAATGGGATACCACCTTGAGTTTTTTTTTCAAAAAACTAAGGCAAAAATGCAAAGGGGAACCCTTTTGAGTTTTTGTTGAAAAAATGAGGCAAAATGCAATGGGATACAACCTTGAGTTTTTTTGTGAAAAAACTGAGGCAAAAATGCAAAGGGGTACCCCTTTGAGTTTTTTTGTGAAAATTTGAAGTAAAATACAAAGAGATACCCCTTTGAGTTTTTGGTGAAAAATTGAGGCAAAATGCAAAGGGCTACCCCTTTGAGTTTTAGTGAAAAACTGAGGAAAAATGCAAAGGGGTACCCTTTTGAGTTTTTGGTGAAAAACTGAGGTAAAATGCAAAGGGATACACCTTTGAGTTTTTGGTGAAAATTTGATGTAAAATACAAAGAGGTACCCCATTGAGTATTTTGTGAAAAACTGAGGCAAAATGCAAAGGGGTACCCCTTTGAGTTTTTGTGAAAAACTGAGGAAAAATGAAAAGGGGTACCCCTTTGAGTTATTGGTGAAAAATTGAGTCAAAATGCAAAGGGATACCCCTTTGAGTTTTTGGTGAAAAACTGAGGCAAAAAGCAAAGGGATACACCTTTGAGTTTTTGGTGAAAATTTGATGTAAAATACAAATGGGTACCCCTTTGAGTTTTTGGTGAAAAACTGAGGCAAAATGAAAAAGGGGCACCCCTTTTAGTTTTTGGTGGAAAACAAAGGCAAAATGAAATGGGATACCACCTTGATTTTGTTTTTGTGAAATAACTGAGGCAAAAATGCAAAGGGAAACGCTTTTAAGTTTTTGTTGAAAAAATGAGGCAAAATGCAATGGGATACCACCTTGAGTTTTTTTGTGAAAAAACTGAGGCAGAAATGCAAAGGGGTACCCCTTATGTTTTTGGTGAAAATTTGAAGTCAAATACAAAGGTGTACCCCTTTCAGTTTTTGGTGAAAACCTGAGGCAAAAGGCAAAGGTGTACCACTTTGAGTTTTTATGAATAACTAAGAAAAAATGCAAAGGGGTACCCCTTTGAGTTTTTGCTGAAAAACTGAGGCTAAATGAAAACGGGACACCCCTTTGAGTTTTTGGTGGAAAACTGAGGCAAAATGCAATGGGATACCACCTTGAGTTTTTGGTGAAAATTTGATGCAAAATACAACGGGGTACCCCTTGGAATTTTTTGTGAAAAACTAAGGCAAAATGCAATGGGATACACCCTTGATTTGTTTTGTGAAAAAACTGAGGAAAAATTGCAAAGGGAAACCCTTTTGAGTTTTTTTTTGAAAAAATGAGGAAAAAAGCAATGGGATACCACCTTCAGTTTTTTTGTGAGAAAACTGAGGCAAAAATGCAATGGGGTACCCCCTTTAAGTTTTTGGTGAAAATTTGAAGTGAAACACAAAGTTGTACCCTTTTGAGTTTTTGGTGAAAATTTGAAGTAAAATACATAGGTGTACCCCTTTGAGTTTTTGGTGAAAAACTAAGCAAAAATGCAAAGGGATACCCCTCTGAGTTTTTTTGAAAAACTGATGAAAAATGCAAAGGGGTACCAATTTGAGTTTTATGTGAAAAACTGAGGCAAATTGCAAAGGGATACATCTTTGATTTTTTGGTTAAAATTTGATGCAAAATACAACGGGGTACCCCTTGGAGTTTTTTGTGAAAAACTGAGGCAAAATGAAAAAGGGGCAACCCTTTTAGTTTTTGGTGGAAAACAAAGGCAAAATGAAATGGGATACCACCTTGATTTTTTTTGTGAAATAACTGAGGCAAAAATGCAAAGGGAAACCCTTTTAAGTTTTTGTTGAAAAAATGACGCAAAATGCAATTGGATAACACTTTGAGTTTTTTTGTGAAAAAACTGAGGCAGAAATGCAAAGGGGTACCCCCTTAAGTTTTTGGTGAAAATTTGAAGTCAAATACAAAGGTGTACCCCTTTGAGTTTTTGGTGAAAACCTGAGGCAAAATGCAAAGGGGTATCCCTTTGAGTTTTTGAGAAAAACTAAGGAAAAATGCAAAGGGATACCCCTTTGAGTTTTTTTGAAAAACTGAGGAAAAATGCAAAGGGGTACCCCTTTGAGTTTTATGTGAAAAACTGAGGCAAAATACAAAGGGATACCCCTTTGAGTTTTTGGTGAAAATTTGATGCAAAATACAACGGGGTACCCCTTGGAATTTTTGGTGAAAAACTGAGGCAAAATGAAAAAGGGAAACGCCGTTTGAGTTTTTGGTGGAAAACTAAGGCAAAATGCAATGGAATACCACCTTGAGTTTTTTTTTGTTAAAAAACTGAGGCAAAAATGCAAAAGGGAACCCTTTTGTGTTTTTGTTGAAAAAATGAGGCAAAATGCAATGGGATACAACCTTGAGATTTTTTGTGAAAAAACTGAGGCAAAAATGCAAAGGGGAACCCTTTTGTGTTTTTGTTGAAAAAATGAGGCAAAATGCAATGGGATACAACCTTGAGATTTTTTGTGAAAAAACTGAGGAAAAAATGCAAAGGGGGTACCCCTTTAAGTTTTTGGTGAAAATTTGAAGTGAAATAAAAAGGTGTACCCCTTTGAGTTTTTGGTGAAAAACAGAGTCAAAATACAAAGGGGTACCCCTTTGAGTTTTTGTGAAAAACTGAGGAAAAATGGAAAAGGGTACCCCTTTGAGTTTTTGGTGAAAACCTGAGGCAAAATGCAAAGGGATACACCTTTGAGTTTTTGGTGAAATTTTGATGTAAAATACAAAGGGGTACCCCTTTAAGTTTTTGGTAAAAAACTGAGGCAAAATGCAAAGGGGTACCCCTTTGAGTTATTGGTGAAAAACTCAGGCAAAATACAAAGGGGTACCCTTTTTGAGTTTTTGTGAAAAACTGAGGAAAAATGAAAAGGGGTACCCCTTTGAGTTCTTGGTGAAAAACTGAAGTAGAATGCAAAGGGATACACCTTTGAGTTTTTGGGGAAAATTTCATGTTAAATACAAAGGGGTACCCCTTTGAGTTTTTGGCGAAAGACTGAGACAAAATGAAAAAGGGGCACCTATTTGGGTTTTTGGTGGAAAACTAAGGCAAAATGCAATGGGATACCGCCTTGAGTTTTTTTGTGAAAAAACTGAGGTAAAAATGCAAAGGGGAACCCTTTTGAGTTTTTGTTGAAAAAATGAGGCAAAATGCAATGGGATACCACCTTGGGTTTTTTTGTGAAAAAACTAAGGCAAAAATGCAAAGGGGCACCCCTTTGAGTTTTTTGTGAAAACCTGAGGCAAAAGGCAAAGGGGTACCACTTTGAGTTATTATGAATAACTAAGAAAAAATGCAAAGGGGTACCCCTTTAAGTTTTTGCTGAAAAACTGAGGCTAAATGAAAAAGGGACACCCCTTTGAGTTTTTGGTGGAAAACTAAAGCAAAATACAATGGGATACCACCTTGAGTTTTTTTTTGAAAAAACTAAGGCAAAAATGCAAAGGGGAACCCTTTTGAGTGTTTGTTGAAAAAATGAGACAAAATGCAATGGGATACAACCTTGAGTTTTTTTGTGAAAAAACTGAAGCAAAAATGTAAAGGGGTACCCCTTTGAGTTTTTTGTGAAAATTTGAAGTAAAATACATAGAGATACCCCTTTGAGTTTTTGGTGAAAAATTGAGGCAAAATGCAAAGGGCTACCCCTTTGAGTTTTAGTGAAAAACTGAGGAAAAATGCAAAGGGGTACCCCTTTGAGTTCTTGGTGAAAAACTGAGGAAAAATACAAAGGGATACACCTTTATGTTTTTGGTGAAAATTTGATGTTAAATACAAAGGGGTACCCCTTTGAGTTTTTGGTGAAAAACTGAGGTAAAATGCAAAAGGGTACCCCTTTAAGTTTTTATGAAAAACTGAGGAAAAATGAAAAGGGATAGCTCTTTGAGTTCTTGGTGAAAAACTGAGGCAAAATGCAAAGGGATACACCTTTGAGATTTTGGTGAAAATTTTATGTAAAATACAAAGGGGTACCCCTTAGAGTTTTTTGTGAAAAACTGAGGCAAAATGAAAAAGCGGAACCCCTTTGAGTTTTTGGTGTAAAACTAAGGCAAAATGCAATGGGATACCATCTTGAATTTTTTTGTGAAAAAAAGAAGCAAAAATACAAAGGGGAACCCATTTAAGTTTTTGTTAAAAAAATGAGGCAAAATGCAATGGGATACCACCTAGAGTTTTTTTTGTGAAAAAACTGAGGCAAAAATGCAAAGGGGTACCCCTTGAAGTTTTTTTGTGAAATATTGAAGTAAAATACAAAGGGGTACCCCTTTGAGTTTTTGGTGAAAAATTGAGGCAAAAATACAAAGGGCTACTGCTTTGAGTTTTACTGAAAAACTGAGCAAAAATGCAAAGGGGTACACCTTTGAGTTTTTGGTGAAAAATTGAGGCAAAATGCAAAGGGATACACCTTTGAGTTTTTGGTGAAAATTTGATGTAAAATACAAAGGGGTTCCCCTTTGAGTTTTTTTTGAAAAACTGAGACAAAATGCAAAGGGGTGCCCCTTTGAGTTTTTGTGAAAAATAGAGGAAAAATGAAAAGGGGTACCCCTTTGATTTATTGGTGAAAAACTGAGGCAAAATGCAAAGAGATATACCTTTGAGTTTTTGGTGAAACTTTAATGTAAAATACAAAGGGGTACCCCTATGAGTTTTTGGCGAAAGACTGACGCAAAATGAAAAAGGGGCACCAAATTGAGTTTTTGGTGGAAAACTAAGGCAAAATGCAATGGGATACAACCTTTAGTTTTTTTTTCTGAAAAAAATGAGGCAAAAATGCAAAAGGGAACCCTTTTGAGTTTTTATTGAAAAAATGAGGCAAAATGCAATGGGATACCACCTTGAGTTTTTTCTGAAAAAACTGAGGCAAAAATGCAAAGGGATACCCCTTTAAGTTCTTTGTGAAAATTTAAAAGGGTTAGCCCTTGATTTTTTGTGAAAAACTGAGGCAAAATGGAAAGGGCTACCCCTTTGAGTTTTTTTGAAAAATTGAGCAAAAATGCAAAGGGGTACCCCTTTGAGTTTTTGGTGAAAAACTGAGGCAAAGTGCAAGGGATACACCTTTGAGTTTTTGGTGAAAATTTGATGTTAAATACAAAGGGGTACCAATTTGAGTTTTTGGTGAAAAACTGAGGCAAAATGCAAAGGGGTACCCCTTTGAGTTTTTGTGAAAAACTGAGGAAAAATGTAAAGGGGTACCCCTTTGAGTTTTTGGTAAAAAACTGAGTCAAAATGCAAAGGGATACACCTTTGAGTTTTTGGTGAAAAAATGAGGCAAAATGCAAAGGGATACACCTTTGAGTTTTTGGTGAAAATTTGATGTTAAATACAAAGGGGTACAACTTTGAGTTTTTGGTGAAAAACTGAGGCAAAATGCAAAGGGGTACCCCTTTGAGTTTTTGTGAAAAACTGAGGAAAAATGAAAAGGGGTACCCCTTTGAGTTTTTATAAAAAACTGAGGAAAAATGAAAAATGGTAGCCCTTTGAGTTTTTGGTGAAAAACAAACTGAAGTAAAATTCAAAGGGATACACCTTTGAGTTTTTGGGGAAAATTTCATGTAAAATACAAAGGGGTACCCCTTTGAGTTTTTGGCGAAAGACTGAGGCAAAATGAAAAAGGGGCACCTATTTGAGTTTTTGGTGGAAAACTAATGAAAAATGCAATGGGATACCGCCTTGAGTTTTTTTGTGAAAAAACTGAGGTAAAAATGCAAAGGGGAACCCTTTTGAGTTTTTGTTGAAAAAATGAGGCAAAATGCAATGGGATACCACCTTGGGTTTTTTTTGTGAAAAAACTAAGGCAAAAATGCAAAGGGGTACCCCTTTGAGTTTTTTGTGAAAACCTGAGGCAAAAGGCAAAGGGGTACCCCTTTGAGTTTTTATGAATAACTAAGAAAAAATGCAAAGGGGTACCCCTTTGAATTTTTGCTTAAAAACTGAGGCTAAATGAAAAAGCGACACCCCTTTGAGTTTTTGGTGGAAAACTGAGGCAAAATACCATGGGATACCACCTTGAGTTTTTTTTTAAAAAAAGTAAGGCAAAAATGCAAAGGGGAACCCTTTTGAGTTTTTGTTGAAAAAATGAGGCAAAATGCAATGGGATACAACCTTGAGTTTTTTTGTGAAAAAACTGAGGCAAAAATGCAAAGGGGTACCCCTTTGAGTTTTTTGTGAAAATTTGAAGTAAAATACAAAGAGATACCCCTTTGAGTTTTTGGTGAAAAATTGAGGCAAAATGCAAAGGGCTACCCCTTTGAGTTTTAGTGAAAAACTGAGGAAAAATGCAAAGGGGTACCCCTTTGAGTTTTTGGTGAAAAACTGAGGTAAAATGCAAAGGGATACACCTTTGAGTTTTTAGTGAAAATTTGATGTAAAATACAAAGAGGTACCCCATTGACTTTTTTGGTGAAAAACTGAGGCAAAATGCAAAGGGGTACCCCTTTGAGTTTTTGTGAAAAACTGAGGAAAAATGAAAAGGGGTACCCCTTTGAGTTATTGGTGAAAAATTGAGTCAAAATGCAAAGGGATACCCCTTTTAGTTTTTGGTGAAAAACTGAGGCAAAAAGCAAAGGTATACACCTTTGAGTTTTTGGTGAAAATTTGATGTAAAATACAAATGGGTACCCCTTTGAGTTTTTGGTGAAAAACTGAGGCAAAATGAAAAAGGGGCACCCCTTTTAGATTTTGGTGGAAAACAAAGGCAAAATGAAATGGGATACCACCTTGATTTTTTTTTGTGAAATAACTCAGGGAAAAATCGAAAGGGAAACCCTTTTAAGTTTTTATTGAAAAAATGAGGCAAAATGCAATGGGATACCACCTTGAGTTTTTTTGTGAAAAAACTGAGGCAGAAATGCAAAGGGGTACCCCCTTAAGATTTTGGTGAAAATTTGAAGTCAAATACAAAGGTGTACCCCTTTGAGTTTTTGGTGAAAACCTAAGGCAAAATGCAAAGGGGTATCCCTTTGAGTTTTTGAGAAAAACTAATGAAAAATGCAAAGGGATACCCCTTTGAGTTTTTTTGAAAAACTGAGGAAAAATGCAAAGGGGTACCCCTTTGAGCTTTATGTGAAAAACTGAGGCAAAATGCAAACGGATACCCCTTTGAGTTTTTGGTGAAAATTTGATGCAAAATACAACGGGGTACCCCTTGGAATTTTTTGTGAAAAACTGAGGCAAAATGAAAAAGGGAAACGCCGTTTGAGTTTTTGGTGGAAAACTAAGGCAAAATGCAATGGAATACCACCTTGAGTTTTTTTTTGTTAAAAAACTGAGGCAAAAATGCAAAAGGGAACCCTTTTGTGTTTTTGTTGAAAAAATGAGGCAAAATGCAATGGGATACAACCTTGAGATTTTTTGTGAAAAAACTGAGGCAAAAATGCAAAGGGAAACCCTTTTGAGTTTTTGTTGAAAAAATGAGGCAAAATGCAATGGGATACCACCTTGAGTTTTTTTGTGAAAATACTGAGGCAGAAATGCAAAGGGGTACCCCCTTAAGTTTTTGGTGAAAATTTGAAGTCAAATACAAAGGTGTACCCCTTTGAGTTTTAGGTGAAAACCTGAGGCAAAATGCAAAGGGGTACCCCTTTGAGTTTTTGAGAAAAACTAAGGAAAAATGCAAAGGGGTACCCCTTTGAGTTATTCGTGAAAAACTGAGTCAAAATGCAAAGGGATACCCTTTTGAGTTTTTGGTGAAAAACCGAGGCAAAATGCAAAGGGTTACACCTTTGAGTTTTTGGTGAAAATTTGATGTAAAATACAAATGGGTACCCCTTTGAGTTTTAGGTGAAAAACTGAGGCAAAATGAAAAAGGGGCACCCCTTTGCGTTTTTATGGAAAACTAAGGCAAAATGCAATGGGATTACACCTTGATTTGTTTTGTGAAAAAACTGAGGAAAAATTGCAAAGGAAAACCCTTTTGAGTTTTTTTTGAAAAAATGAGAAAAAAAGCAATGGGATACCACCTTGAGTTTTTTTGTGAGAAAACTGAGGCAAAAATGCAAAGAGGTACCCCTTTAAGTTTTTGGTGAAAATTTGAAGTGAAATACAAAGTTGTACCCCATTGAGTTTTTGGAGAAAATTTGAAGTAAAATACATAGGTGTACCCCTTTGAGTTTTTGGTGAAAAACTAAGGCAAAATGCAAAGGGATACCCCTTTGAGTTTTTGTGAAAAACTTAGGAAAAATGCAAAGGGGTACCCCTTTGATTTTTATGTGAAAAACTGAGGCAAAATGCAAAGGGATACACCTTGGAGTTTTTCGTGAAAATATGATGCAAAATACAACGGGGTACCCCTTGGAGTTTTTTGTGAAAAACTGAGGCAAAATGAAAAAGGGAAACCCCGTTTGAGTTTTTGGTGGAAAACTAAGGCAAAATGCAATGAAATACCACCTTGAGTTTTTTTTGTGAAAAACCTGAGGCAAAAATGCAAAGGGGAACCCTTTTGTGTTTTTGTTGAAAAAATGAGTCAAAATGCAATGGGATACAACCTTGAGATTTTTTGTGAAAAAATTGAGGCAAAAATGCAAAGGGAAACCCTTTTGAGTTTTTGTTGAAAAAATGAGGCAAAATGCAATGGGATACCACCTTGAGTTTTTTTGTGAAAAAACTGAGGCAGAAATGCAAAGGGGTACCCCCTTAAGTTTTTGGTGAAAATTTGAAGTCAAATACAAAGGTGTACCCCTTTGAGTTTTAGGTGAAAACCTGAGGCAAAATGCAAAGGGGTACCCCTTTGAGTTTTTGAGAAAAACTAAGGAAAAATGAAAAGGGGTACCCCTTTGAGTTATTGGTGAAAATTGAGTCAAAATGCAAAGGGATACCCTTTTGAGTTTTTGGTGAAAAACCGAGGCAAAATGCAAAGGGTTACACCTTTGAGTTTTTGGTGAAAATTTGATGTAAAATACAAATGGGTACCCCTTTGAGTTTTAGGTGAAAAACTGAGGCAAAATGAAAAAGGGGCACCCCTTTGCGTTTTTGTGGAAAACTAAGGCAAAATGCAATGGGATACCACCTTGATTTGTTTTGTGAAAAAACTGAGGAAAAATTGCAAAGGAAAACCCTTTTGAGTTTTTTTTGAAAAAATGAGAAAAAAAGCAATGGGATACCACCTTGAGTTTTTTTGTGAGAAAACTGAGGCAAAAATGCAAAGAGGTACCCCTTTAAGTTTTTGGTGAAAATTTGAAGTGAAATACAAAGTTGTACCCCATTGAGTTTTTGGAGAAAATTTGAAGTAAAATACATAGGTGTACCCCTTTGAGTTTTTGGTGAAAAACTAAGGCAAAATGCAAAGGGATACCCCTTTGAGTTTTTGTGAAAAACTTAGGAAAAATGCAAAGGGGTACCCCTTTGAGTTTTTGGTGAAAAACTGAGGTAAAAAGCAAAGGGATACACCTTTGAGTTTTTGGTGAAAATTTGATGTAAAATACAAAGAGGTACCCCATTGAGTTTTTGGTGAAAAACTGAGGCAAAATGCAAAGGGGTACCCCTTTGAGTTTTTGTGAAAAACTGAGGAAAAATGAAAAGGGGTACCCCTTTGAGTTATTGGTGAAAATTGAGTCAAAATGCAAAGGGATACCCCTTTGAGTTTTTGGTGAAAAACTGAGGCAAAAAGCAAAGGGATACACCTTTGAGTTTTTGGTGAAAATTTGATGTAAAATACAAATGGGTACCCCTTTGAGTTTTTGGTGAAAAACTGAGGCAAAATGAAAAAGGGGCACCCCTTTTAGTTTTTGGTGGAAAACAAAGGCAAAACGAAATGGGATACCACCTTGATTTTTTTTGTGAAATAACTGAGGCAAAAATGCAAAGGGAAACCCTTTTGAGTTTTTGTTGAAAAAATGAGGCAAAATGCAATGGGATACCACCTTGAGTTTTTTTGTGAAAAAACTGAGGCAGAAATGCAAAGGGGTACCCCCTTAAGATTTTGGTGAAAATTTGAAGTCAAATACAAAGATGTACCCCTTTGAGTTTTTGGTGAAAACCTGAGGCAAAATGCAAAGGGGTATCCCTTTGAGTTTTTGAGAAAAACTAAGGAAAAATGCAAAGGGATACCCCTTTGAGTTTTTTTGAAAAACTGAGGAAAAATGCAAAGGGGTACCCCTTTGAGTTTTATGTGAAAAACTGAGGCAAAATGCAAACGGATACCCCTTTGAGTTTTTGGTGAAAATTTGATGCAAAATACAACGGGGTACCCCTTGGAATTTTTTGTGAAAAACTGAGGCAAAATGAAAAAGGGAAACGCCGTTTGAGTTTTTGGCGGAAAACTAAGGCAAAATGCAATGGAATACCACCTTGAGTTTTTTTTTGTTAAAAAACTGAGGCAAAAATGCAAAAGGGAACCCTTTTGTGTTTTTGTTGAAAAAATGAGGCAAAATGCAATGGGATACAACCTTGAGATTTTTTGTGAAAAAACTGAGGGAAAAATGCAAAGGGAAACCCTTTTGAGTTTTTGTTGAAAAAATGAGGCAAAATGCAATGGGATACCACCTTGAGTTTTTTTGTGAAAAAACTGAGGCAGAAATGCAAAGGGGTACCCCCTTAAGTTTTTGGTGAAAATTTGAAGTCAAATACAAAGGTGTACCCCTTTGAGTTTTAGGTGAAAACCTGAGGCAAAATGCAAAGGGGTACCCCTTTGAGTTTTTGAGAAAAACTAAGGAAAAATGCAAAGGGGTACCCCTTTGAGTTATTCGTGAAAAACTGAGTCAAAATGCAAAGGGATACCCTTTTGAGTTTTTGGTGAAAAACCGAGGCAAAATGCAAAGGGTTACACCTTTGAGTTTTTGGTGAAAATTTGATGTAAAATACAAATGGGTACCCCTTTGAGTTTTAGGTGAAAAACTGAGGCAAAATGAAAAAGGGGCACCCCTTTGCGTTTTTGTGGAAAACTAAGGCAAAATGCAATGGGCTACCACCTTGATTTGTTTTGTGAAAAAACTGAGGAAAAATTGCAAAGGAAAACCCTTTTGAGTTTTTTTTGAAAAAATGAGAAAAAAAGCAATGGGATACCACCTTGAGTTTTTTTGTGAGAAAACTGAGGCAAAAATGCAAAGAGGTACCCCTTTAAGTTTTTGGTGAAAATTTGAAGTGAAATACAAAGTTGTACCCCATTGAGTTTTTGGAGAAACTTTGAAGTAAAATACATAGGTGTACCCCTTTGAGTTTTTGGTGAAAAACTAAGGCAAAATGCAAAGGGATACCCCTTTGAGTTTTTGTGAAAAACTTAGGAAAAATGCAAAGGGGTACCCCTTTGAGTTTTATGTGAAAAACTGAGGCAAAATGCAAAGGGATACACCTTTGAGTTTTTGGTGAAAATATGATGCAAAAGACAACGGGGTACCCCTTGGAGTTTTTTGTGAAAAACTGAGGCAAAATGAAAAAGGGAAACCCCGTTTGAGTTTTTGGTGGAAAACTAAGGCAAAATGCAATGAAATACCACCTTAAGTTTTATTTGTGAAAAACCTGAGGCAAAAATGCAAAGGGGAACCCTTTTGTGTTTTTGTTGAAAAAATGAGGCAAAATGCAATGGGATACAACCTTGAGATTTTTTGTGAAAAAACTGAGGCAAAAATGCAAAGGGGGTACCCCTTTAAGTTTTTGGTGAAAATTTGAAGTGAAATAAAAAGGTGTACCCCTTTGAGTTTTTGGTGAAAAACAGAGTCAAAATACAAAGGGGTACCCCTTTCAGTTTTTGTGAAAAACTGAGGAAAAATGCAAAAGGGTACCCCTTTGAGTTTTTGGTGAAAACCTGAGGCAAAATGCAAAGGGATACACCTTTGAGTTTTTGTTGAAATTTTGATGTAAAATACAAAGGGGTACCCCTTTAAGTTTTTGGTGAAAAACTGAGGCAAAATGCAAAGGGGTACCCCTTTGAGTTATTGGTGAAAAACTCAGGCAAAATGCAAAGGGGTACCCTTTTTGAGTTTTTGTGAAAAACTGAGGAAAAATGAAAAGGGGTACCCCTTTGAGTTCTTGGTGAAAAACTGAAGTAAAATGCAAAGGGATACACCTTTGAGTTTTTGGGGAAATTTTCATGTTAAATACAAAGGGGTACCCCTTTGAGTTTTTGGCGAAAGACTGAGATAAAATGAAAAAGGGGCACCTATTTGGGTTTTTGGTGGAAAACTAAGGCAAAATGCAATGGGATACCGCCTTGAGTTTTTTTGTGAAAAAACTGAGGTAAAAATGCAAAGGGGAACCCTTTTGAGTTTTTGTTGAAAAAATGAGGCAAAAGGCAAAGGGGTACCACTTTGAGTTTTTATGAATAACTAAGAAAAAATGCAAAGGGGTACCCCTTTAAGTTTTTGCTGAAAAACTGAGGCTAAATGAAAAAGGGACACCCCTTTGAGTTTTTGGTGGAAAACTAAGGCAAAATACAATGGGATACCACCTTGAGTTTTTTTTTTGAAAAAACTAAGGCAAAAATGCAAAGGGGAACCCTTTTGAGTGTTTGTTGAAAAAATGAGACAAAATGCAATGGGATACAACCTTGAGTTTTTTTGTGAAAAAACTGAAGCAAAAATGTAAAGGGGTACCCCTTTGAGTTTTTTGTGAAAATTTGAAGTAAAATACAAAGAGATACCCCTTTGAGTTTTTGGTGAAAAATTGAGGCAAAATGCAAAGGGCTACCCCTTTGAGTTTTAGTGAAAAACTGAGGAAAAATGCAAAGGGGTACCCCTTTGAGTTCTTGGTGAAAAACTGAGGAAAAATACAAAGGGATACACCTTTAAGTTTTTGGTGAAAATTTGATGTTAAATACAAAGGGGTACCCCTTTGAGTTTTTGGTGAAAAACTGAGGTAAAATGCAAAGGGGTACCCCTTTAAGTTTTTATGAAAAACTGAGGAAAAATGAAAAGGGATAGCTCTTTGAGTTCTTGGTGAAAAACTGAGGCAAAATGCAAAGGGATACACCTTTGAGTTTTTGGTGAAAATTTTATGTAAAATACAAAGGGGTACCCCTTAGAGTTTTTTGTGAAAAACTGAGGCAAAATGAAAAAGTGAAACCCCTTTGAGTTTTTGGTGGAAAACTAAGGCAAAATGCAATTGGATACCATCTTGAATTTTTTTGTGAAAAAAAGAAGAAAAAATACAAAGGGAAACCCATTTAAGTTTTTGTTAAAAAAATGAGGCAAAATGCAATGGGATACCACCTAGAGTTTTTTTTGTGAAAAAACTGAGGCAAAATTGCAAAGGGGTACCCCTTGAAGTTTTTTTTGGAAAATTTGAAGTAAAATACAAAGGGGTACCCCTTTGAGTTTTTGGTGAAAAATTGAGGCAAAAATGCAAAGGGCTACTGCTTTGAGTTTTACTGAAAAACTGAGCAAAAATGCAAAGGGGTACACCTTTGCGTTTTTGGTGAAAAATTGAGGCAAAATGCAAAGGGATACACCTTTGAGTTTTTGGTGAAAATTTGATGTAAAATACAAAGGGGTTCCCCTTTGAGTTTTTTTTGAAAAACTGAGGCAAAATGCAAAGGGGTGCCCCTTTGAGTTTTTGTGAAAAATAGAGGAAAAATGAAAAGGGGTACCCCTTTGAGTTATTGGTGAAAACCTGAGGCAAAATGCAAAGAGATATACCTTTGAGTTTTTGGTGAAACTTTAATGTAAAATACAAAGGGGTACCCCTATGAGTTTTTGGCGAAAGACTGACGCAAAATGAAAAAGGGGCACCAAATTGAGTTTTAGGTGGAAAACTAAGGCAAAATGCAATGGGATACAACCTTTAGTTTTTTTTTCTGAAAAAAATGAGGCAAAAATGCAAAAGGGAACCCTTTTGAGTTTTTATTGAAAAAATGAGGCAAAATGCAATGGGATACCACCTTGAGTTTTTTCTGAAAAAACTGAGGCAAAAATGCAAAGGGATACCCCTTTAAGTTCTTTGTGAAAATTTAAAAGGGTTAGCCCTTGATTTTTTGTGAAAAACTGAGGCAAAATGGAAAGGGCTACCCCTTTGAGTTTTTTTGAAAAATTGAGCAAAAATGCAAAGGGGTACCCCTTTGAGTTTTTGGTGAAAAACTGAGGCAAAGTGCAAGGGATACACCTTTGAGTTTTTGGTAAAAATTTGATGTTAAATACAAAGGGGTACCAATTTGAGTTTTTGGTGAAAAACTGAGGCAAAATGCAAAGGGGTATCCCTTTGAGTTTTTGTGAAAAACTGAGGAAAAATGTAAAGGGGTACCACTTTGAGTTTTTGGTAAAAAAACTGAGTCAAAATGCAAAGGGATACACCTTTTAGTTTTTGGTGAAAAACTGAGGCAAAATGCAAAGGGATACACCTTTGAGTATTTGGTGAAAATTTGTTGTTAAATACAAAGGGGTACCACTTTGAGTTTTTGGTGAAAAACTGAGGCAAAATGCAAAGGGGTACCCCTTTGAGTTTTTGTGAAAAACTGAGGAAAAATGTAAAGGGGTACCCCTTTGAGTTTTTATGAAAAACTGAGGAAAAATGAAAAGGGGTAGCCCTTTGAGTTCTTGGTGAAAAACTGAAGTAAAATTCAAAGGGATACACCTTTGTGTTTTTGGGGAAAATTTCATGTAAAATACAAAGGGGTACCCCTTTTAGTTTTTGGCGAAAGACTGAGGCAAAATGAAAAAGGGGCACCTATTTGAGTTTTTGGTGGAAAACTAATGAAAAATGCAATGGGATACCGCCTTGAGTTTTTTTTGTGAAAAAACTGAGGTAAAAATGCAAAGGGGAACCCTTTTGAGTTTTTGTTGAAAAAATGAGGCAAAATGCAATGGGATACCACCTTGGGTTTTTTTGTGAAAAAACTAAGGCAAAAATGCAAAGGGGTACCCCTTTGAGTTTGTTGTGAAAACCTGAGGCAAAAGGCAAAGGGGTACCACTTTGAGTTTTTATGAATAACTAAAAAAAAATGCAAAGGGGTACCCCTTTGAGTTTTTGCTGAAAAACTGAGGCTAAATGAAAAAGGGACACCCCTTTGAGTTTTTGGTGGAAAACTGAGGCAAAATACAATGGGATACCACCTTGAGTTTTTTTTTCAAAAAACTAAGGCAAAAATGCAAAGGGGAACCCTTTTGAGTTTTTGTTGAAAAAATGTGGCAAAATGCAATGGGATACAACCTTGAGTTTTTTTGTGAAAAAACTGAGGCAAAAATGCAAAGGTGTACACCTTTGAGTTTTTTGTGAAAATTTGAAGTAAAATACAAAGAGATACCCCTTTGATTTTTTGGTGAAAAATTGAGGCAAAATGCAAAGGGCTACCCCTTTGAGTTTTAGTGAAAAACTGAGGAAAAATGCAAAGGGGTACGCCTTTGAGTTTTTGGTGAAAAACTGAGGTAAAATGCAAAGGGATACACCTTTGAGTTTTTGGTGAAAATTTGATGTAAAATACAAAGAGGTACCCCATTGAGTTTTTGGTGAAAAACTGAGGCAAAATGCAAAGGGGTACCCCTTTGAGTTTTTGTGAAAAACTGAGGAAAAATGAAAAGGGGTACCCCTTTGAGTTATTGGTGAAAATTGAGTCAAAATGCAAAGGGATACCCCTTTGAGTTTTTGGTGAAAAACTGAGGCAAAAAGCAAAGGGATACACCTTTGAGTTTTTGGTGAAAATTTGATGTAAAATACAAATGGGTACCCCTTTGAGTTTTTGGTGAAAAACTGAGGCAAAATGAAAAAGGGGCACCCCTTTTAGTTTTTGGTGGAAAACAAAGGCAAAACGAAATGGGATACCACCTTGATTTTTTTTGTGAAATAACTGAGGCAAAAATGCAAAGGGAAACCCTTTTGAGTTTTTGTTGAAAAAATGAGGCAAAATGCAATGGGATACCACCTTGAGTTTTTTTGTGAAAAAACTGAGGCAGAAATGCAAAGGGGTACCCCCTTAAGATTTTGGTCAAAATTTGAAGTCAAATACAAAGGTGTACCCCTTTGAGTTTTTGGTGAAAACCTGAGGCAAAATGCAAAGGGGTATCCCTTTGAGTTTTTGAGAAAAACTAAGGAAAAATGCAAAGGGATACCCCTTTGAGTTTTTTTTGAAAAACTGAGGAAAAATGCAAAGGGGTACCCCTTTGAATTTTGTGTGAAAAACTGAGGCAAAATGCAAACGGATGTACCCCTTTGAGTTTTTATGAAAAACTGAGGAAAAATGAAAAGGGGTACCCCTTTGAGTTCTTGGTGAAAAACTGAGGCAAAATGCAAAGGGATACACCTTTGAGTTTTTGGTGAAAATTTTATGTAAAATACAAAGGGGTACCACTTAGAGTTTTTTGTGAAAAACTGAGGCAAAATGAAAAAGGGGAACCCCTTTGAGTTTTTGGTGGAAAACTAAGGCAAAATACAATGGGATACCATCTTGAATTTTTTTGTGAAAAAAAGAGGCAAAAATGCAAAGGGGAACGCATTTAAGTTTTTGTTAAAAAAATGAGGCAAAATGCAATGGGATTCCACCTTGAGTTTTTTTGTGAAAAAACTGAGGCAAAAATGCAAAAGGGGTACCCCTTGAAGTTTTTTTGTGAAAATTTGAAGTAAAATACAAAGGGGTACCCCTTTGAGTTTTTGGTGAAAAACTGTGGAAAAATGCAAAGGGCTACCGCTTTGAGTTTTTGTGAAAAACTAAGGAAAAATGCAAAGGGGTACCCCTTTGAGATTTTGTGAAAAACTCAGGAAAAATGTAAAGGGGTACCCCTTTGAGTTTTTGGTGAAAAACTGAGGAAAAATGAAAAGGGGTACCCCTTTGAGTTCTTGGTGAAAAACTGAGGCAAAATGCAAAAGGATACACCTTTTGAGTTTTTCGTGAAAATTTGATGTGAAATACAAAGGGGTACCCCTTTGAGTTTTTGGTGAAAAACTGAGGCAAAATACAAAGGGGTACCCCTTTGAGTTCTTGGTGAAAAACTGAGGCAAAATGCAAAGGGGTACCCCTTTTGAGTTTTTGTGAAAAACTGAGGAAAAATGAAAAGGGGTACCCCTTTGAGTTCTTGGTGAATAACTGAGGCAAAATGCAAAGGGATATACCTTTGAGTTTTTGGTGAAACTTTGATGTAAAATACAAAGGGGTACCCTTCTGAGTTTTTGGCGAAAGACTGACGCAAAATGAAAAAGGGGCACCCATTTGAGTTTTTGGTGGAAAACTAAGGCAAAATACAATGGGATACAACCTTTAGTTTTTTTGTGAAAAAAATGAGGCAAAAATGCAAAAGGGAACCCTTTTGAGTTTTTGTTGAAAAAATGAGGCAAAATGCAATGGGATACCACCTTGTGTTTTTTCTGAAAAACTGAGGCAAAATGCATAGGGGTACCCCTTTGAGTTTTTGTGAAAAACAGAGGAAAAATGTAAAGGGGTACCCCTTTGTGTTTTTGGTGAAAAACTGAGGAAAAATGAAAAGGTGTACCCCTTTGAGTTCTTGGTGAAAAACTGAGCCAAAATGCAAAGGGATACACCTTTGAGTTTTTGGTGAAAATTTTATGTAAAATACAAAGGGGTACCCGTAGGAGTTTTTGGCGAAAGACTGACGCAAAATGAAAAAGGGGCACCAATTTGAGTTTTTGGTGTAAAACTAAGGCAAAATGCAATGGGATACAACCTTGAGTTTTTTTGAGAAAAAACTGAGGCAAAAATGCAAAGGGAAACCCTTTTGAGTTTTTGTTGAAAAAATGAGGCAAAATGCAAAGGGATACACCTTTGAGTTTTTGGTTAAAATTTGATGTAAAATACAACGGGGTACCCCTTTGAGTTTTTGGTGAATAACTGAGGCAAAATGCAAAGGGGTACCCCTTTGAGTTTTTGTGAAAAACTCAGGAAAAATGTAAAGGGGTACCCCTTTGAGTTTTTGGTGAAAAACTGAGGAAAAATGAAAAGGGGTACCCCTTTGAGTTCTTGGTGAAAAACTGAGGCAAAATGCAAAGGGATACACCTTTGAGTTTTTCGTGAAAATTTGATGTGAAATACAAAGGGGTACCCCTTTGAGTTTTTGGTGAAAAACTGAGGCAAAATGCAAAGGGGTACCCCTTTGAGTTCTTGGTGAAAAACTGAGGCAAAATGCAAAGGGATACCCCTTTTGAGTTTTTGTGAAAAACTGAGGAAAAATGAAAAGGGATACACCTTTGAGTTTTTGGTGAAAAACTGAGTCAAAATGCAAAGGGATACACCTTTGTGTTTTTGGTGAAAAACTGAGGCAAAATGCAAAGGGATGCACCTTTGAGTTTTTGGTGAAAATTTGATGTTAAATACAAAGGGGTACCCCTTTGAGTTTTTGGTGAAAAACTGAGGTAAAATGCAAAGGGGTACCCCTTTGAGTTTTTGTGAAAAACTGATGAAAAATGTAAACGGGTACCCCTTTGAGTTTTTGTGAAAAACTGAGGAAAAATGAAAAGGGGTACCCCTTTGAGTTCTTGGTGAAAAACTGAGGCAAAATGCAAAGGGATACACCTTTTGAGTTTTTCGTGAAAATTTGATGTGAAATAGAAAGGGGTACCCCTTTGAGTTTTTGGTGAAAAACTGAGGCAAAATGCAAAGGGGTACCCCTTTGAGTTCTTGGTGAAAAACTGAGGCAAAATGCAAAGGGGTACCACTTTTGAGTTTTTGTGAAAAACTGAGGAAAAATGAAAAGGGGTACCCCTTTGAGTTCTTGGTGAAAAACTGAGGCAAAATGCAAAGGGATATACCTTTGAGTTTTTGGTGAAACTTTGATGTAAAATATAAAGGGGTACCCTTTTGAGTTTTTGGCGAAAGATTGACGCAAAATGAAAAAGGGGCACAATGCAATGGGATACAACCTTTAGTTTTTTTGTGAAAAAAATGAGGCAAAAATGCAAAAGGGAACCCTTTTGAGTTTTTGTTGAAAAAATGAGACAAAATGCAATGGGATACCACCTTGAGTTTTTTCTGAAAACTGAGGCAAAATGCATAGGGGTATGCCCTTGAGTTTTTGTGAAAAACAGAGGAAAAATGTAAAGGGGTACCCCTTTGTGTTTTTGGTGAAAAACTGAGGAAAAATGAAAGGGGGTACCCCTTTGAGTTCTTGGTGAAAAACTGAGGCAAAATGCAAAGGGATACACCTTTGAGTTTTTGGTGAAAATTTTATGTAAAATACAAAGGGGTACCCCTATGAGTTTTTGGCGAAAGACTGACGCAAAATGAAAAAGGGGCACCAATTTGAGTTTTTGGTGTAAAACTAAGGCAAAATGCAATGGGATACCATCTTGAGTTTTTTTGAGAAAAAACTGAGGCAAAATGCAAAGGGATACACCTTTGAGTTTTTGGTTAAAATTTGATGTAAAATACAAAGGGTACCCCTTTGAGTTTTGGTAAAAAACTGAGGCAAAATGCAAAGGGGTACCCCTTTGAGTTTTTGTGAAAAACTCAGAAAAAATGTAAAGGGGTACCCCTTTGAGTTTTTGGTGAAAAGTTGAGGCAAAATGCAAAGGGATACACCTTTGAGTTTTTGGTTAAAATTTGATGTAAAATACAACGGGGTACCCCTTTGAGTTTTTGGTGAAAAACTGAGGCAAAATGCAAAGGGGTACCCCTTTGAGTTTTTGTGAAAAACTCAGAAAAAATGTAAAGGGGTACCCCTTTGAGTTTTTGGTGAAAAGTTGAGGCAAAATGCAAAGGGATACACCTTTGAGTTTTTGGTGAAAATTTAATGTAAAATACAAAGGGGTACCCCCTTGAGTTTTTGGTGAAAAATTGAGGCAAAATGCAAAGGAGTACCCCTTTGAGTTTTTATGAAAAACTGAGGAAAAATGAAAAGGGGTACCCCTTTGAGTTCTTGGTGAAAAACTGACGCAAAATGCAAAGGGATACACCTTTGAGTTTTTGGTGAAAATTTTATGTAAAATACAAAGGGGTACCCCTTAGAGTTTTTTGTGAAAAACTGAGGCAAAATGAAAAAGGGGAACCCCTTTGAGTTTTTGGTGGAAAACTAAGGCAAAATGCAATGGGATACCATCTTGAATTTTTTTGTGAAAAAAAGAGGCAAAAATGCAAAGGGGAACGCATTTATGTTTTTGTTAAAAAAATGAGGCAAAATGCAATGGGATTCCACCTTGAGTTTTTTTTGTGAAAAAACTGAGGCAAAAATGCAAAGGGGTACCCCTTGAAGTTTTTTTGTGAAAATTTGAAGTAAAATAAAAGGGGTACCCCTTTGAGTTTTTGGTGAAAAACTGTGGAAAAATGCAAAGGGCTACCGCTTTGAGTTTTTGTGAAAAACTAAGGAAAAATGCAAAGGGGTACCCCTTTGAGTTTTTGGTGAAATATTGAGGCAAAATGCAAAGGGATACACCTTTGAGTTTTTGGTGATAATTTGATGTAAAATACAAAGGGGTACCCCTTTGAGTTTTTTGTGAAAACCTGAGGCAAAATGCAAAGGGGTGCCCCTTTGAGTTTTTGTGAAAAACAGAGGAAAAATGAAACGGGGTACCCCTTTGAGTTATTGGTGAAAAACTGAGGCAAAATGCAAAGGGATATACCTTTGAGTTTTTTCTCAAACTTTGATGTAAAATACAAAGGGGTACCCCTATGAGTTTTTGGCGAAAGACTGACGCAAAATGAAAAAGGGGCACCAATTTGAGTTTTTGGTGGAAAACTAAGGCAAAATGCAATGGGATACCATCTTGAGTTTTTTTGAGAAAAAACTGAGGCAAAAATGCAAAGGGGAACCCTTTTGAGTTTTTGTTGAAAAAATGAGGCAAAATGCAAAGGGATACCCCTTTGAGTTTTTTTGAAAAATTGAGCAAAAATGCAAAGGGGTACCCCTTTTAGTTTTTGCGAAAAACTCTGGAAAAATGTAAAGGGGTACCCCTTTGAGTTTTTGGTGAAAAGCTGAGGCAAAATGCAAAGGGATACATCTTTGAGTTTTTGGTGAAAATTTAATGTAAAGTACAAAGGGGTACCCCTTTGAGTTTTTGGTGAAAAACTGAGGCAAAATGCAAAGGGCTACCCCTTTGAGTTTTTGTGAAAAACTAAGGAAAAATGAAAAGGGGTACCCCTTTTAGTTCTTGGTGAAAAACTGAGGCAAAATGCAAAGGGATATACCTTTGAGTTTTTGGTGAAAATTTGATGTAAAATACAAAGGGGTACCCCTTTGAGTTTTTGGCGAAAGACTGACGCAAAATGAAAAATGGGCACCCATTTGAGTTTTTGGTGGAAAACTAAGGCAAAATGCAATGTGATAAAACATTTATTTTTTTTTTGAGAAAAATGAGGCAAAAATTCAAAAGGGAACCCTTTTGAGTTTTTGTTGAAAAAATGAGGCAAAATGCAATGGGATACCACCTTGAGTTTTTTTCTGAAAAAACTGAGGCAAAAATGCAAAGGGATACCCCTTTAAGTTTTTTGTGAAAATTTAAAAGGGTTACCCTTTTGATTTTTTGTGAAAAACTGAGGCAAAATGGAAAGGCCTACTCCTTTGAGTTTTTTTGAAAAATTGAGAAAAAATGCAAAGGGGTACCCCTTTGAGTTTTTGGTGAAAAACTAAGGCAAAATGCAAAGGGATACACCTTTGAGTTTTTGGTGAAAATTTGATGTTAAATACAAAGGGGTACCCCTTTGAGTTTTTGGTGAAAAACTGAGGCAAAATGCAAAGAGGTACCCCTTTGAGTTTTTGTGAAAAACTGAGGAAAAATGTAAAGGGGTACCCATTGAGTTTTTGGTGAAAACTGAGTCAAAATGCAAATGGATACACCTTTGAGTTCTTGGTGATAAACTGAGGCAAAATGCAAAGGGATACACCTTTGAGTTTTTGGTGAAATTTTGATGTTAAATAAAAAGGGTACCCCTTTGAGTTTTTGGTGAAAAACTGAGGCAAAATGCAAAGGGGTACCCCTTTGAGTTTTTGTGAAAAACTGAGGAAAATGTAAAGGGGTACCCCTTTGAGTTTTTGAGAAAAACTGAGGCAAAATGAAAAGGGGTACCCCTTTGAGTTCTTGGTGAAAAGCTGAGGCAAAATGCAAAGGGATACACCTTTGAGTTTTTCGTGAAAATTTGATGTGAAATACAAAGGGGTACCCCTTTGAGTTTTTGGTGAAAAACTGAGGCAAAATGCAAAGAGGTACCCCTTTGAGTTCTTGGTGAAAAACTGAGGCAAAATACAAAGGGATATACCTTTGAGTTTTTGGTGAAAATTTGATGTAAAATATAAAGGGGTACCCCTTTGAGTTTTTGGCGAAAGACTGACGCAAAATGAAAAAGGGGCAACCATTTGAGTTTTTGGTGGAAAACTAAGGCAAAATGCAATGTGATAAATCATTTAGTTTTTTTTTGAAAAAAATGAGGCAAAAATTCAAAAGGGAACCCTTTTGAGTTTTTGTTGAAAAAATGAGGCAAAATGCAATGGGATACCACCTTGAGTTTTTTCCTGAAAAAACTGAAGCAAAAATGCAAAGGGATACCCCTTTAAGTTTTTTGTGAAAATTTAAAAGGGTTACACTTTTGATTTTTTGTGAAAAACTGAGGCAAAATGGAAAGGGCTACCCCTTTGAGTTTTTTTGAAAAATTGAGCAAAAATGCAAAGGGGTACCCCTTTGAGTTTTTGGTTAAAAACTAAGGCAAAATGCAAAGGGATACACCTTTGAGTTTTTGGTGAAAATTTGATGTTAAATACAAAGGGGTACCCCTTTGAGTTTTTGGTGAAAAACTGAGGCAAAATGCAAAGAGGTACCCCTTTCAGTTTTTGTGAAAAACTGAGGAAAAATGTAAAGGGGTACCCCATTGAGTTTTTGGTGAAAAACTGAGTCAAAATGCAAATGGATACACCTTTGAGTTCTTGGTGAAAAACTGAGGCAAAATGCAAAGGGATGCACCTTTGAGTTTTTGGTGAAATTTTGATGTTAAATACAAAGGGGTACCCCTTTGAGTTTTTGGTGAAAAACTGAGGCAAAATGCAAAGGGGTACCACTTTGAGTTTTTGTGAAAAACTGAGGAAAAATGTAAAGGGGTACCCCTTTGAGTTTTTATGAAAAATTGAGGCAAAATGAAAAGGGGTACCCCTTTCAGTTCTTGGTGAAACAATGAGGCAAAATGCAAAGGGATACACCTTTGAGTTTTTAGTGAAAATTTGATGTGAAATACAAAGGGGTACCCCTTTGAGTTTTTGGTGAAAAACTGAGGCAAAATGCAAAGAGGTACCCCTTTGAGTTCTTGGTGAAAAACTGAGGCAAAATACAAAGGGATATACCTTTGAGTTTTTGGTGAAAATTTGATGTAAAATATAAAGGGTACCCCTTTGAGTTTTTGGCGAAAGACTGACGCAAAATGAAAAAGGGGCACCCATTTGAGTTTTTGGTGGAAAACTAAGGCAAAATGCAATGGGATACAACCTTTAGTTTTTTTGTGAAAAAAATGAGGCAAAAATGCAAAAGAGAACCCTTTTGATTTTTTGTTGAAAAAATGAGGCAAAATGCGATGGGATACCACCTTGAGTTTTTTCTGAAAAAACTAAGGCAAAAATGAAAAGGGGTACCCCTTTAAGTTTTTTGTGAAAATTTAAAAGGGTTACCCCTTTGAGTTTTTGTGAAAAACTGAGACAAAATGCAAAGGGCTACCAATTTGAGTTTTTTTGAAAAATTGATCAAAAATGCAAATGTGGTACCCCTTTGAGTTTTTGGTGAAAAAATGAGGCAAAATACAAAGGCGTACCCCTTTGAGTTTTTGTGAAAAACTGAGGAAAAATGTGAAGGGGTACCCCATTGAGTTTTTGGTGAAAAACAGAGGCAAAATGAAAAGGGATACACCTTTGAGTTTTTGGTGAAAATTTGATGTAAAATACAAAGGGGTACCCCTTTGAGTTTTTGGTGAAAAACTGAGTCAAAATGCTAAGGGGTACCCCTTTGAGTTTTTGTGAAAATTTAAAAGGGGTACCCCTTTAAGTTTTTTGTGAAAATTTAAAAGGGTTACCCCTTTGAGTTTTTGTGAAAAACTGAGACAAAATGCAAAGGGCTACAAATTTGAGTTTTTTTGAAAAATTGAGCAAAAATGCAAATGTGGTACCCCTTTGAGTTTTTGGTGAAAAAATGAGGCAAAATACAAAGGGGTACCCCTTTGAGTTTTTGTGAGAAACTGAGGAAAAATGTGAAGGGGTACCCCATTGACTTTTTGGTGAAAAACTGAGGCGAAATGAAAAGGGATACACCTTTGAGTTTTTGGTGAAACTTTGATGTAAAATACAAAGGGGTACCCCTTTGAGTTTTTGGTGAAAAACTGAGTCAAAATGCTAAGGGGTACCCCTTTGAGTTTTTGTGAAAAACTGAGGAAAAATGAAAAGGGGTACCCCTTTGAGTTCTTGGTGAAAAACTGAGGCAAAATGCAAAGTGATACACCTTTGAGTTTTTGGTGAACAATTGATGCAAAATAAAAAGGGGTACCCCTCTGAGTTTTTGGTGAAAAACTGAGGCAAAATACAAAGGGGTACCCCTTTGAGTTCTTGGTGAAAAACTGAGGCAAAATGAGTACCCCTTTTGAGTTTTTTTTTAAAATCTGAGGAAAAATGAAAAGGGGTACCCCTTTTAGTTTTTGGTGAAAAACTGAGTCAAAATGCAAAGGGATACACCTTTGAGTTTTTTGTGAAAAACTGAGGCAAAATGCAAAGGGATACACCTTTGATTTTTTGGTGAAAATTTGATGTTAAATACAAAGGGGTACCCCTTTGAGTTTTTGGTGAAAAACTGACGAAAAATGAAAAGGAGTACCCCTTTGAGTTTTTATGAAAAACTGAGGAAAAATGAAAAGGGGTACCCCTTTGAGTTCTTGGTGAAAAACTGAGGCAAAATGCAAAGGGATACACCTTTGAGTTTTTGGTGAAAATTTTATGTAAAATACAAAGGGGTACCCCTTAGAGTTTTTTGTGAAAAACTGAGGCAAAATGAAAAAGGGGAACCCCTTTGAGTTTTAGGTGGAATACTAAGGCAAAATGCAATGGGATACCATCTTGAATTTTTTTGTGAAAAAAAGAGGCAAAAATGAAAAGAGGTACCCCTTTGAGTTCTTGGTGAAAAACTGAGGCAAAATGCAAAGTGATACACCTTTGAGTTTTTGGTGAAAAATTGATATAAAATACAAAGGGGTACCCCTTTGAGTTTTTGGTGAAAAACTGAGGCAAAATGCAAAGGGGTACCCCTTTGAGTTCTTGGTGAAAAACTGAGGCAAAATGCAAAGGGGTAACCCTTTTGAGTTTTTGTGAAAAACTGAGGAAAAATGAAAAGGGGTACCCCTTTGAGTTCTTGGTGAAAATCTGAGGCAAAATGCAAAGGGATATACCTTTGAATTTTTTGTGAAAATTTGATGTAAAATATAAAGGGGTACCCCATTTGAGTTTTTGGTGGAAAACTAAGGCAAAATGCAATAGGATACAACCTTTAGTTTTTTTGTGAAAAAAATGAGGCAAAAATGCAAAAGGGAACCCTTTTGAGTTTTTTTGAAAAAATGAGGCAAAATGCAATGGGATACCACTTTGAGTTTTTTTCTGAAAAAACTGAGGCAAAAATGCAAGGGAGTACCCCTTTAAGTTTTTTGTGAAAATTTAAAAGGGTTACCCCTTTGAGTTTTTGTGAAAAACTGAGACAAAATGCAAAGGGCTACCAATTTGAGTTTTTTTGAAAAATTGAGCAAAAATGCAAATGTGGTACCCCTTTGAGTTTTTGGCGAAAAAATGAGGCAAAATACAAAGGGGTACCCCTTTGAGTTTTTGTGAAAAACTGAGGAAAAATGTGAAAGGGTACCCCATTGACTTTTTGGTGAAAAACTGAGGCAAAATGAAAAGGGATACACCTTTGAGTTTTTGGTGAAAATTTGATGTAAAATACAAAGGGGTACCCCTTTGAGTTTTTGGTGAAAAACTGAGTCAAAATGCTAAGGGGTACCCCTTTGAGTTTTTATGAAAAACTGAGGAAAAATAAAAAGGGGTACCCCTTTGAGTTCTTGGTGAAAAACTGAGGCAAAATGCAAAGTGATACACCTTTAAGTTTTTGGTGAAAAATTGATGTAAAATAAAAAGGGGTACCCCTTTGAGCTTTTGGTGAAAAACTGAGGCAAAATGCAAAGGGGTACCCCTTTGAGTTCTTGGTGAAAAACTGAGGCAAAATGAGTACCCCTTTTGAGTTTTTTTTTTTTTAAATCTGAGGAAAAATGAAAAGGGGTACCCCTTTGAGTTTTTGGTGAAAAACTGAGTCAAAATGCAAAGGGATACACCTTTGAGTTTTTGGTGAAAAACTGAGGCAAAATGCAAAGGGATACACCTTTGATTTTTTGGTGAAAATTTGATGTTAAATACAAAGGGGTACCCCTTTGAGTTTTTGGTGAAAAACTGAGGAAAAATGAAAAGGAGTACCCCTTTGAGTTTTTATGAAAAACTGAGGAAAAATGAAAAGGGATACCCCTTTGAGTTCTTGGTGAAAAACTGAGGCAAAATGCAAAGGGATACACCTTTGAGTTTTTGGTGAAAATTTTATGTAAAATACAAAGGGGTACCCCTTAGAGTTTTTTGTGAAAACCTGAGGCAAAATGAAAAAGGGGAACCCCTTTGAGTTTTAGGTGGAAAACTAAGGCAAAATGCAATGGGATACCATCTTGAATTTTTTTGTGAAAAAAAGAGGGAAAAATGAAAAGAGATACCCCTTTGAGTTCTTGGTGAAAAACTGAGGCAAAATGCAAAGTGATACACCTTTGAGTTTTTGGTGAAAAATTGATGTAAAATACAAAGGGGTACCCCTTTGAGTTTTTGGTGAAAAACTGAGGCAAAATGCAAAGGGGTACCCCTTTGAGTTCTTGGTGAAAAACTGAGGCAAAATGCAAAGGGGTAACCCTTTTGAGTTTTTGTGAAAAACTGAGGAAAAATGAAAAGGGGTACCCCTTTGAGTTCTTGGTGAAAATCTGAGGCAAAATGCAAAGGGATATACCTTTGAATTTTTTGTGAAAATTTGATGTAAAATATAAAGGGGTACCCCATTTGAGTTTTTGGTGGAAAACTAAGGCAAAATGCAATAGGATACAACCTTTAGTTTTTTTGTGAAAAAAATGAGGCAAAAATGCAAAAGGGAACCCTTTTGAGTTTTTTTGAAAAAATGAGGCAAAATGCAATGGGATACCACTTTGAGTTTTTTTCTGAAAAAACTGAGGCAAAAATGCAAAGGAGTACCCCTTTAAGTTTTTTGTGAAAATTTAAAAGGGTTACCCCTTTGAGTTTTTGTGAAAAACTGAGACAAAATGCAAAGGGCTACCAATTTGAGTTTTTTTGAAAAATTGAGCAAAAATGCAAATGTGGTACCCCTTTGAGTTTTTGGCGAAAAAATGAGGCAAAATACAAAGGGGTACCCCTTTGAGTTTTTGTGAAAAACTGAGGAAAAATGTGAAGGGGTACCCCATTGACTTTTTGGTGAAAAACTGAGGCAAAATGAAAAGGGATACACCTTTGAGTTTTTGGTGAAAATTTGATGTAAAATACAAAGGGGTACCCCTTTGAGTTTTTGGTGAAAAACTGAGTCAAAATGCTAAGGGGTACCCCTTTAAGTTTTTGTGAAAAACTGAGGAAAAATGAAAAGGGGTACCCCTTTGAGTTCTTGGTGAAAAACTGAGGCAAAATGCAAAGTGATACACCTTTGAATTTTTGGTGAAAAATTGATGTAAAATAAAAAGGGGTACCCCTTTGAGCTTTTGGTGAAAAACTGAGGCAAAATGAGTACCCCTTTTGAGTTTTTTTTTAAAATCTGAGGAAAAATGAAAAGGGGTACCCCTTTGAGTTTTTGGTGAAAAACTGAGTCAAAATGCAAAGGGATACACCTTTGAGTTTTTGGTGAAAACTGAGGCAAAATGCAAAGGGATACACCTTTGATTTTTTGGTGAAAATTTTATGTAAAATACAAAGGGGTACCCCTTAGAGTTTTTTGTGAAAAACTGAGGCAAAATGAAAAAGGGGAACCCCTTTGAGTTTTAGGTGGAAAACTAAGGCAAAATGCAATGGGATACCATCTTGAATTTTTTTGTGAAAAAAAGAGGGAAAAATGAAAAGAGGTACCCCTTTGAGTTCTTGGTGAAAAACTGAGGCAAAATGCAAAGTGATACACCTTTGAGTTTTTGGTGAAAAATTGATGTAAAATACAAAGGGGTACCCCTTTGAGTTTTTGGTGAAAAATTGAGGCAAAATGCAAAGGGGTACCCCTTTATGTTTTTGTGAAAAACTGAGGAAAAATGAAAAGGGGTACCCCTTTGAGTTCTTGGTGAAAAACTGAGGCAAAATGCAAAGTGATACACCTTTGAGTTTTTGGTGAAAAATTGATGTAAAATAAAAAGGGGTACCCCTTTGAGCTTTTGGTGAAAAACTGAGGCAAAATGAGTACCCCTTTTGAGTTTTTTTTTAAAATCTGAGGAAAAATGAAAAGGGGTACCCCTTTGAATTTTTGGTGAAAAACTGAGTCAAAATGCAAAGGGATACACCTTTGAGTTTTTGTGAAAAACTGAGGAAAAATGTGAAGGGGTACCCCATTGACTTTTTGGTGAAAAACTGAGGCAAAATGAAAAGGGATACACCTTTGAGTTTTTGGTGAAAATTTGATGTAAAATACAAAGGGGTACCCCTTTGAGTTTTTGGTGAAAAACTGAGTCGAAATGCTAAGGGGTACCCCTTTGAGTTCTTGGTGAAAAACTGAGGCAAAATGAGTACCCCTTTTGAGTTTTTTTTTAAAATCTGAGGAAAAATGAAAAGGGGTACCCCTTTGAGTTTTTGGTGAAAAAATGAGTCAAAATGCAAAGGGATACACCTTTGAGTTTTTGGTGAAAAACTGAGGCAAAATGCAAAGGGATACACCTTTGATTTTTTGGTGAAAATTTGATGTTAAATACAAAGGGGTACCCCTTTGAGTTTTTGGTGAAAAACTGAGGAAAAATGAAAAGGAGTACCCCTTTGAGTTTTTATGAAAAACTGAGGAAAAATGAAAAGGGGTACCCCTTTGAGTTCTTGGTGAAAAACTGAGGCAAAATGCAAAGGGATACACCTTTGAGTTTTTGGTGAAAATTTTATGTAAAATACAAAGGGGTACCCCTTAGAGTTTTTTGTGAAAAACTGAGGCAAAATGAAAAAGGGGAACCCCTTTGAGTTTTAGGTGGAAAACTAAGGCAAAATGCAATGGGATACCATCTTGAATTTTTTTGTGAAAAAAAGAGGGAAAAATGAAAAGAGGTACCCCTTTGAGTTCTTGGTGAAAAACTGAGGCAAAATGCAAAGTGATACACCTTTGAGTTTTTGGTGAAAAATTGATGTAAAATACAAAGGGGTACCCCTTTGAGTTTTTGGTGAAAAACTGAGGCAAAATGCAAAGGGGTACCCCTTTGAGTTCTTGGTGAAAAACTGAGGCAAAATGCAAAGGGGTAACCCTTTTGAGTTTTTGTGAAAAACTGAGGAAAAATGAAAAGGGGTACCCCTTTGAGTTCTTGGTGAAAATCTGAGGCAAAATGCAAAGGGATATACCTTTGAATTTTTTGTGAAAATTTGATGTAAAATATAAAGGGGTACCCCATTTGAGTTTTTGGTGGAAAACTAAGGCAAAATGCAATAGGATACAACCTTTAGTTTTTTTGTGAAAAAAATGAGGCAAAAATGCAAAAGGGAACCCTTTTGAGTTTTTTTGAAAAAATGAGGCAAAATGCAATGGGATACCACTTTGAGTTTTTTTCTGAAAAAACTGAGGCAAAAATGCAAATGAGTACCCCTTTAAGTTTTTTGTGAAAATTTAAAAGGGTTACCCCTTTGAGTTTTTGTGAAAAACTGAGACAAAATGCAAAGGGCTACCAATTTGAGTTTTTTTGAAAAATTGAGCAAAAATGCAAATGTGGTACCCCTTTGAGTTTTTGGCGAAAAAATGAGGCAAAATACAAAGGGGTACCCCTTTGAGTTTTTGTGAAAAACTGAGGAAAAATGTGAAGGGGTACCCCATTGACTTTTTGGTGAAAAACTGAGGCAAAATGAAAAGGGATACACCTTTGAGTTTTTGGTGAAAATTTGATGTAAAATACAAAGGGGTACCCCTTTGAGTTTTTGGTGAAAAACTGAGTCAAAATGCTAAGGGGTACCCCTTTAAGTTTTTGTGAAAAACTGAGGAAAAATGAAAAGGGGTACCCCTTTGAGTTCTTGGTGAAAAACTGAGGCAAAATGCAAAGTGATACACCTTTGAATTTTTGGTGAAAAATTGATGTAAAATAAAAAGGGGTACCCCTTTGAGCTTTTGGTGAAAAACTGAGGCAAAATGAGTACCCCTTTTGAGTTTTTTTTTAAAATCTGAGGAAAAATGAAAAGGGGTACCCCTTTGAGTTTTTGGTGAAAAACTGAGTCAAAATGCAAAGGGATACACCTTTGAGTTTTTGGTGAAAACTGAGGCAAAATGCAAAGGGATACACCTTTGATTTTTTGGTGAAAATTTTATGTAAAATACAAAGGGGTACCCCTTAGAGTTTTTTGTGAAAAACTGAGGCAAAATGAAAAAGGGGAACCCCTTTGAGTTTTAGGTGGAAAACTAAGGCAAAATGCAATGGGATACCATCTTGAATTTTTTTGTGAAAAAAAGAGGGAAAAATGAAAAGAGGTACCCCTTTGAGTTCTTGGTGAAAAACTGAGGCAAAATGCAAAGTGATACACCTTTGAGTTTTTGGTGAAAAATTGATGTAAAATACAAAGGGGTACCCCTTTGAGTTTTTGGTGAAAAACTGAGGCAAAATGCAAAGGGGTACCCCTTTAAGTTATTGTGAAAAACTGAGGAAAAATGAAAAGGGATACCCCTTTGAGTTCTTGGTGAAAAACTGAGGCAAAATGCAAAGTGATACACCTTTGAGTTTTTGGTGAAAAATTGATGTAAAATAAAAAGGGGTACCCCTTTGAGCTTTTGGTTAAAAACTGAGGCAAAATGAGTACCCCTTTTGAGTTTTTTTTTAAAATCTGAGGAAAAATGAAAAGGGGTACCCCTTTGAATTTTTGGTGAAAAACTGAGTCAAAATGCAAAGGGATACACCTTTGAGTTTTTGTGAAAAACTGAGGAAAAATGTGAAGGGGTACCCCATTGACTTTTTGGTGAAAAACTGAGGCAAAATGAAAAGGGATACACCTTTGAGTTTTTGGTGAAAATTTGATGTAAAATACAAAGGGGTACCCCTTTGAGTTTTTGGTGAAAAACTGAGTCAAAATGCTAAGGGGTACCCCTTTGAGTTCTTGGTGAAAAACTGAGGCAAAATGAGTACCCCTTTTGAGTTTTTTTTTAAAATCTGAGGAAAAATGAAAAGGGGTACCCCTTTGAATTTTTGGTGAAAAACTGAGTCAAAATGCAAAGGGATACACCTTTGAGTTTTTGGTGAAAAACTGAGGCAAAATGCAAAGGGATACACCTTTGATTTTTTGGTGAAAATTTGATGTTAAATACAAAGGGGTACCCCTTTGAGTTTTTGGTGAAAAACTGAGGAAAAATGAAAAGGAGTACCCCTTTGAGTTTTTATGAAAAACTGAGGAAAAATGAAAAGGGGTACCCCTTTGAGTTCTTGGTGAAAAACTGAGGCAAAATGCAAAGGGATACACCTTTGAGTTTTTGGTGAAAATTTTATGTAAAATACAAAGGGGTACCCCTTAGAGTTTTTTGTGAAAAACTGAGGCAAAATGAAAAAGGGGAACCCCTTTGAGTTTTAGGTGGAAAACTAAGGCAAAATGCAATGGGATACCATCTTGAATTTTTTTGTGAAAAAAAGAGGGAAAAATGAAAAGAGGTACCCCTTTGAGTTCTTGGTGAAAAACTGAGGCAAAATGCAAAGTGATACACCTTTGAGTTTTTGGTGAAAAATTGATGTAAAATACAAAGGGGTACCCCTTTGAGTTTTTGGTGAAAAACTGAGGCAAAATGCAAAGGGGTTTGAGTTCTTGGTGAAAAACTGAGGCAAAATGCAAAGGGGTAACCCTTTTGAGTTTTTGTGAAAAACTGAGGAAAAATGAAAAGGGGTACCCCTTTGAGTTCTTGGTGAAAATCTGAGGCAAAATGCAAAGGGATATACCTTTGAATTTTTTGTGAAAATTTGATGTAAAATATAAAGGGGTACCCCATTTGAGTTTTTGGTGGAAAACTAAGGCAAAATGCAATAGGATACAACCTTTAGTTTTTTTGTGAAAAAAATGAGGCAAAAATGCAAAAGGGAACCCTTTTGAGTTTTTTTGAAAAAATGAGGCAAAATGCAATGGGATACCACTTTGAGTTTTTTTCTGAAAAAACTGAGGCAAAAATGCAAAGGAGTACCCCTTTAAGTTTTTTGTGAAAATTTAAAAGGGTTACCCCTTTGAGTTTTTGTGAAAAACTGAGACAAAATGCAAAGGGCTACCAATTTGAGTTTTTTTGAAAAATTGAGCAAAAATGCAAATGTGGTACCCCTTTGAGTTTTTGGCGAAAAAATGAGGCAAAATACAAAGGGGTACCCCTTTGAGTTTTTGTGAAAAACTGAGGAAAAATGTGAAGGGGTACCCCATTGACTTTTTGGTGAAAAACTGAGGCAAAATGAAAAGGGATACACCTTTGAGTTTTTGGTGAAAATTTGATGTAAAATACAAAGGGGTACCCCTTTGAGTTTTTGGTGAAAAACTGAGTCAAAATGCTAAGGGGTACCCCTTTAAGTTTTTGTGAAAAACTGAGGAAAAATGAAAAGGGGTACCCCTTTGAGTTCTTGGTGAAAAACTGAGGCAAAATGCAAAGTGATACACCTTTGAATTTTTGGTGAAAAATTGATGTAAAATAAAAAGGGGTACCCCTTTGAGCTTTTGGTGAAAAACTGAGGCAAAATGAGTACCCCTTTTGAGTTTTTTTTTTAAATCTGAGGAAAAATGAAAAGGGGTACCCCTTTGAGTTTTTGGTGAAAAACTGAGTCAAAATGCAAAGGGATACACCTTTGAGTTTTTGGTGAAAACTGAGGCAAAATGCAAAGGGATACACCTTTGATTTTTTGGTGAAAATTTTATGTAAAATACAAAGGGGTACCCCTTAGAGTTTTTTGTGAAAAACTGAGGCAAAATGAAAAAGGGGAACCCCTTTGAGTTTTAGGTGGAAAACTAAGGCAAAATGCAATGGGATACCATCTTGAATTTTTTTGTGAAAAAAAGAGGGAAAAATGAAAAGAGGTACCCCTTTGAGTTCTTGGTGAAAAACTGAGGCAAAATGCAAAGTGATACACCTTTGAGTTTTTGGTGAAAAATTGATGTAAAATACAAAGGGGTACCCCTTTGAGTTTTTGGTGAAAAACTGAGGCAAAATGCAAAGGGGTACCCCTTTAAGTTATTGTGAAAAACTGAGGAAAAATGAAAAGGGGTACCCCTTTGAGTTCTTGGTGAAAAACTGAGGCAAAATGCAAAGTGATACACCTTTGAGTTTTTGGTGAAAAATTGATGTAAAATAAAAAGGGGTACCCCTTTGAGCTTTTGGTTAAAAACTGAGGCAAAATGAGTACCCCTTTTGAGTTTTTTTTTAAAATCTGAGGAAAAATGAAAAGGGGTACCCCTTTGAATTTTTGGTGAAAAACTGAGTCAAAATGCAAAGGGATACACCTTTGAGTTTTTGTGAAAAACTGAGGAAAAATGTGAAGGGGTACCCCATTGACTTTTTGGTGAAAAACTGAGGCAAAATGAAAAGGGATACACCTTTGAGTTTTTGGTGAAAATTTGATGTAAAATACAAAGGGGTACCCCTTTGAGTTTTTGGTGAAAAACTGAGTCAAAATGCTAAGGGGTACCCCTTTGAGTTCTTGGTGAAAAACTGAGGCAAAATGAGTACCCCTTTTGAGTTTTTTTTTAAAATCTGAGGAAAAATGAAAAGGGGTACCCCTTTGAGTTTTTGGTGAAAAACTGAGTCAAAATGCAAAGGGATACACCTTTGAGTTTTTGGTGAAAAACTGAGGCAAAATGCAAAGGGATACACCTTTGATTTTTTGGTGAAAATTTGATGTTAAATACAAAGGGGTACCCCTTTGAGTTTTTGGTGAAAAACTGAGGAAAAATGAAAAGGAGTACCCCTTTGAGTTTTTATGAAAAACTGAGGAAAAATGAAAAGGGGTACCCCTTTGAGTTCTTGGTGAAAAACTGAGGCAAAATGCAAAGGGATACACCTTTGAGTTTTTGGTGAAAATTTTATGTAAAATACAAAGGGGTACCCCTTAGAGTTTTTTGTGAAAAACTGAGGCAAAATGAAAAAGGGGAACCCCTTTGAGTTTTAGGTGGAAAACTAAGGCAAAATGCAATGGGATACCATCTTGAATTTTTTTGTGAAAAAAAGAGGGAAAAATGAAAAGAGGTACCCCTTTGAGTTCTTGGTGAAAAACTGAGGCAAAATGCAAAGTGATACACCTTTGAGTTTTTGGTGAAAAATTGATGTAAAATACAAAGGGGTACCCCTTTGAGTTTTTGGTGAAAAACTGAGGCAAAATGCAAAGGGGTTTGAGTTCTTGGTGAAAAACTGAGGCAAAATGCAAAGGGGTAACCCTTTTGAGTTTTTGTGAAAAACTGAGGAAAAATGAAAAGGGGTACCCCTTTGAGTTCTTGGTGAAAATCTGAGGCAAAATGCAAAGGGATATACCTTTGAATTTTTTGTGAAAATTTGATGTAAAATATAAAGGGGTACCCCATTTGAGTTTTTGGTGGAAAACTAAGGCAAAATGCAATAGGATACAACCTTTAGTTTTTTTGTGAAAAAAATGAGGCAAAAATGCAAAAGGGAACCCTTTTGAGTTTTTTTGAAAAAATGAGGCAAAATGCAATGGGATACCACTTTGAGTTTTTTTCTGAAAAAACTGAGGCAAAAATGCAAAGGAGTACCCCTTTAAGTTTTTTGTGAAAATTTAAAAGGGTTACCCCTTTGAGTTTTTGTGAAAAACTGAGACAAAATGCAAAGGGCTACCAATTTGAGTTTTTTTGAAAAATTGAGCAAAAATGCAAATGTGGTACCCCTTTGAGTTTTTGGCGAAAAAATGAGGCAAAATACAAAGGGGTACCCCTTTGAGTTTTTGTGAAAAACTGAGGAAAAATGTGAAGGGGTACCCCATTGACTTTTTGGTGAAAAACTGAGGCAAAATGAAAAGGGATACACCTTTGAGTTTTTGGTGAAAATTTGATGTAAAATACAAAGGGGTACCCCTTTGAGTTTTTGGTGAAAAACTGAGTCAAAATGCTAAGGGGTACCCCTTTAAGTTTTTGTGAAAAACTGAGGAAAAATGAAAAGGGGTACCCCTTTGAGTTCTTGGTGAAAAACTGAGGCAAAATGCAAAGTGATACACCTTTGAATTTTTGGTGAAAAATTGATGTAAAATAAAAAGGGGTACCCCTTTGAGCTTTTGGTGAAAAACTGAGGCAAAATGAGTACCCCTTTTGAGTTTTTTTTTAAAATCTGAGGAAAAATGAAAAGGGGTACCCCTTTGAGTTTTTGGTGAAAACTGAGTCAAAATGCAAAGGGATACACCTTTGAGTTTTTGGTGAAAACTGAGGCAAAATGCAAAGGGATACACCTTTGATTTTTTGGTGAAAATTTTATGTAAAATACAAAGGGGTACCCCTTAGAGTTTTTTGTGAAAAACTGAGGCAAAATGAAAAAGGGGAACCCCTTTGAGTTTTAGGTGGAAAACTAAGGCAAAATGCAATGGGATACCATCTTGAATTTTTTTGTGAAAAAAAGAGGGAAAAATGAAAAGAGGTACCCCTTTGAGTTCTTGGTGAAAAACTGAGGCAAAATGCAAAGTGATACACCTTTGAGTTTTTGGTGAAAAATTGATGTAAAATACAAAGGGGTACCCCTTTGAGTTTTTGGTGAAAAACTGAGGCAAAATGCAAAGGGGTACCCCTTTGAGTTCTTGGTGAAAAACTGAGGCAAAATGCAAAGGGGTAACCCTTTTGAGTTTTTGTGAAAAACTGAGGAAAAATGAAAAGGGGTACCCCTTTGAGTTCTTGGTGAAAATCTGAGGCAAAATGCAAAGGGATATACCTTTGAATTTTTTGTGAAAATTTGATGTAAAATATAAAGGGGTACCCCATTTGAGTTTTTGGTGGAAAACTAAGGCAAAATGCAATAGGATACAACCTTTAGTTTTTTTGTGAAAAAAATGAGGCAAAAATGCAAAAGGGAACCCTTTTGAGTTTTTTTGAAAAAATGAGGCAAAATGCAATGGGATACCACTTTGAGTTTTTTTCTGAAAAAACTGAGGCAAAAATGCAAATGAGTACCCCTTTAAGTTTTTTGTGAAAATTTAAAAGGGTTACCCCTTTGAGTTTTTGTGAAAAACTGAGACAAAATGCAAAGGGCTACCAATTTGAGTTTTTTTGAAAAATTGAGCAAAAATGCAAATGTGGTACCCCTTTGAGTTTTTGGCGAAAAAATGAGGCAAAATACAAAGGGGTACCCCTTTGAGTTTTTGTGAAAAACTGAGGAAAAATGTGAAGGGGTACCCCATTGACTTTTTGGTGAAAAACTGAGGCAAAATGAAAAGGGATACACCTTTGAGTTTTTGGTGAAAATTTGATGTAAAATACAAAGGGGTACCCCTTTGAGTTTTTGGTGAAAAACTGAGTCAAAATGCTAAGGGGTACCCCTTTAAGTTTTTGTGAAAAACTGAGGAAAAATGAAAAGGGGTACCCCTTTGAGTTCTTGGTGAAAAACTGAGGCAAAATGCAAAGTGATACACCTTTGAATTTTTGGTGAAAAATTGATGTAAAATAAAAAGGGGTACCCCTTTGAGCTTTTGGTGAAAAACTGAGGCAAAATGAGTACCCCTTTTGAGTTTTTTTTTAAAATCTGAGGAAAAATGAAAAGGGGTACCCCTTTGAGTTTTTGGTGAAAAACTGAGTCAAAATGCAAAGGGATACACCTTTGAGTTTTTGGTGAAAACTGAGGCAAAATGCAAAGGGATACACCTTTGATTTTTTGGTGAAAATTTTATGTAAAATACAAAGGGGTACCCCTTAGAGTTTTTTGTGAAAAACTGAGGCAAAATGAAAAAGGGGAACCCCTTTGAGTTTTAGGTGGAAAACTAAGGCAAAATGCAATGGGATACCATCTTGAATTTTTTTGTGAAAAAAAGAGGGAAAAATGAAAAGAGGTACCCCTTTGAGTTCTTGGTGAAAAACTGAGGCAAAATGCAAAGTGATACACCTTTGAGTTTTTGGTGAAAAATTGATGTAAAATACAAAGGGGTACCCCTTTGAGTTTTTGGTGAAAAACTGAGGCAAAATGCAAAGGGGTACCCCTTTGAGTTCTTGGTGAAAAACTGAGGCAAAATGCAAAGGGGTAACCCTTTTGAGTTTTTGTGAAAAACTGAGGAAAAATGAAAAGGGGTATCCCTTTGAGTTCTTGGTGAAAATCTGAGGCAAAATGCAAAGGGATATACCTTTGAATTTTTTGTGAAAATTTGATGTAAAATATAAAGGGGTACCCCATTTGAGTTTTTGGTGGAAAACTAAGGCAAAATGCAATAGGATACAACCTTTAGTTTTTTTGTGAAAAAAATGAGGCAAAAATGCAAAAGGGAACCCTTTTGAGTTTTTTTGAAAAAATGAGGCAAAATGCAATGGGATACCACTTTGAGTTTTTTTCTGAAAAAACTGAGGCAAAAATGCAAATGAGTACCCCTTTAAGTTTTTTGTGAAAATTTAAAAGGGTTACCCCTTTGAGTTTTTGTGAAAAACTGAGACAAAATGCAAAGGGCTACCAATTTGAGTTTTTTTGAAAAATTGAGCAAAAATGCAAATGTGGTACCCCTTTGAGTTTTTGGCGAAAAAATGAGGCAAAATACAAAGGGGTACCCCTTTGAGTTTTTGTGAAAAACTGAGGAAAAATGTGAAGGGGTACCCCATTGACTTTTTGGTGAAAAACTGAGGCAAAATGAAAAGGGATACACCTTTGAGTTTTTGGTGAAAATTTGATGTAAAATACAAAGGGGTACCCCTTTGAGTTTTTGGTGAAAAACTGAGTCAAAATGCTAAGGGGTACCCCTTTAAGTTTTTGTGAAAAACTGAGGAAAAATGAAAAGGGGTACCCCTTTGAGTTCTTGGTGAAAAACTGAGGCAAAATGCAAAGTGATACACCTTTGAATTTTTGGTGAAAAATTGATGTAAAATAAAAAGGGGTACCCCTTTGAGCTTTTGGTGAAAAACTGAGGCAAAATGAGTACCCCTTTTGAGTTTTTTTTTAAAATCTGAGGAAAAATGAAAAGGGGTACCCCTTTGAGTTTTTGGTGAAAAACTGAGTCAAAATGCAAAGGGATACACCTTTGAGTTTTTGGTGAAAACTGAGGCAAAATGCAAAGGGATACACCTTTGATTTTTTGGTGAAAATTTTATGTAAAATACAAAGGGGTACCCCTTAGAGTTTTTTGTGAAAAACTGAGGCAAAATGAAAAAGGGGAACCCCTTTGAGTTTTAGGTGGAAAACTAAGGCAAAATGCAATGGGATACCATCTTGAATTTTTTTGTGAAAAAAAGAGGGAAAAATGAAAAGAGGTACCCCTTTGAGTTCTTGGTGAAAAACTGAGGCAAAATGCAAAGTGATACACCTTTGAGTTTTTGGTGAAAAATTGATGTAAAATACAAAGGGGTACCCCTTTGAGTTTTTGGTGAAAAACTGAGGCAAAATGCAAAGGGGTACCCCTTTAAGTTTTTGTGAAAAACTGAGGAAAAATGAAAAGGGGTACCCCTTTGAGTTCTTGGTGAAAAACTGAGGCAAAATGCAAAGTGATACACCTTTGAGTTTTTGGTGAAAAATTGATGTAAAATAAAAAGGGGTACCCCTTTGAGCTTTTGGTTAAAAACTGAGGCAAAATGAGTACCCCTTTTGAGTTTTTTTTTAAAATCTGAGGAAAAATGAAAAGGGGTACCCCTTTGAATTTTTGGTGAAAAACTGAGTCAAAATGCAAAGGGATACACCTTTGAGTTTTTGTGAAAAACTGAGGAAAAATGTGAAGGGGTACCCCATTGACTTTTTGGTGAAAAACTGAGGCAAAATGAAAAGGGATACACCTTTGAGTTTTTGGTGAAAATTTGATGTAAAATACAAAGGGGTACCCCTTTGAGTTTTTGGTGAAAAACTGAGTCAAAATGCTAAGGGGTACCCCTTTGAGTTCTTGGTGAAAAACTGAGGCAAAATGAGTACCCCTTTTGAGTTTTTTTTTAAAATCTGAGGAAAAATGAAAAGGGGTACCCCTTTGAGTTTTTGGTGAAAAAATGAGTCAAAATGCAAAGGGATACACCTTTGAGTTTTTGGTGAAAAACTGAGGCAAAATGCAAAGGGATACACCTTTGATTTTTTGGTGAAAATTTGATGTTAAATACAAAGGGGTACCCCTTTGAGTTTTTGGTGAAAAACTGAGGAAAAATGAAAAGGAGTACCCCTTTGAGATTTTATGAAAAACTGAGGAAAAATGAAAAGGGGTACCCCTTTGAGTTCTTGGTGAAAAACTGAGGCAAAATGCAAAGGGATACACCTTTGAGTTTTTGGTGAAAATTTTATGTAAAATACAAAGGGGTACCCCTTAGAGTTTTTTGTGAAAAACTGAGGCAAAATGAAAAAGGGGAACCCCTTTGAGTTTTAGGTGGAAAACTAAGGCAAAATGCAATGGGATACCATCTTGAATTTTTTTGTGAAAAAAAGAGGGAAAAATGAAAAGAGGTACCCCTTTGAGTTCTTGGTGAAAAACTGAGGCAAAATGCAAAGTGATACACCTTTGAGTTTTTGGTGAAAAATTGATGTAAAATACAAAGGGGTACCCCTTTGAGTTTTTGGTGAAAAACTGAGGCAAAATGCAAAGGGGTTTGAGTTCTTGGTGAAAAACTGAGGCAAAATGCAAAGGGGTAACCCTTTTGAGTTTTTGTGAAAAACTGAGGAAAAATGAAAAGGGGTACCCCTTTGAGTTCTTGGTGAAAATCTGAGGCAAAATGCAAAGGGATATACCTTTGAATTTTTTGTGAAAATTTGATGTAAAATATAAAGGGGTACCCCATTTGAGTTTTTGGTGGAAAACTAAGGCAAAATGCAATAGGATACAACCTTTAGTTTTTTTGTGAAAAAAATGAGGCAAAAATGCAAAAGGGAACCCTTTTGAGTTTTTTTGAAAAAATGAGGCAAAATGCAATGGGATACCACTTTGAGTTTTTTTCTGAAAAAACTGAGGCAAAAATGCAAAGGAGTACCCCTTTAAGTTTTTTGTGAAAATTTAAAAGGGTTACCCCTTTGAGTTTTTGTGAAAAACTGAGACAAAATGCAAAGGGCTACCAATTTGAGTTTTTTTGAAAAATTGAGCAAAAATGCAAATGTGGTACCCCTTTGAGTTTTTGGCGAAAAAATGAGGCAAAATACAAAGGGGTACCCCTTTGAGTTTTTGTGAAAAACTGAGGAAAAATGTGAAGGGGTACCCCATTGACTTTTTGGTGAAAAACTGAGGCAAAATGAAAAGGGATACACCTTTGAGTTTTTGGTGAAAATTTGATGTAAAATACAAAGGGGTACCCCTTTGAGTTTTTGGTGAAAAACTGAGTCAAAATGCTAAGGGGTACCCCTTTAAGTTTTTGTGAAAAACTGAGGAAAAATGAAAAGGGGTACCCCTTTGAGTTCTTGGTGAAAAACTGAGGCAAAATGCAAAGTGATACACCTTTGAGTTTTTGGTGAAAAATTGATGTAAAATAAAAAGGGGTACCCCTTTGAGCTTTTGGTGAAAAACTGAGGCAAAATGAGTACCCCTTTTGAGTTTTCTTTTAAAATCTGAGGAAAAATGAAAAGGGGTACCCCTTTGAGTTTTTGGTGAAAAACTGAGTCAAAATGCAAAGGGATACACCTTTGAGTTTTTGGTGAAAACTGAGGCAAAATGTAAAGGGATACACCTTTGATTTTTTGGTGAAAATTTTATGTAAAATACAAAGGGGTACCCCTTAGAGTTTTTTGTGAAAAACTGAGGCAAAATGAAAAAGGGGAACCCCTTTGAGTTTTAGGTGGAAAACTAAGGCAAAATGCAATGGGATACCATCTTGAATTTTTTTGTGAAAAAAAGAGGGAAAAATGAAAAGAGGTACCCCTTTGAGTTCTTGGTGAAAAACTGAGGCAAAATGCAAAGTGATACACCTTTGAGTTTTTGGTGAAAAATTGATGTAAAATACAAAGGGGTACCCCTTTGAGTTTTTGGTGAAAAACTGAGGCAAAATGCAAAGGGGTACCCCTTTATGTTTTTGTGAAAAACTGAGGAAAAATGAAAAGGGGTACCCCTTTGAGTTCTTGGTGAAAAACTGAGGCAAAATGCAAAGTGATACACCTTTGAGTTTTTGGTGAAAAATTGATGTAAAATAAAAAGGGGTACCCCTTTGAGCTTTTGGTGAAAAACTGAGGCAAAATGAGTACCCCTTTTGAGTTTTTTTTTAAAATCTGAGGAAAAATGAAAAGGGGTACCCCTTTGAATTTTTGGTGAAAAACTGAGTCAAAATGCAAAGGGATACACCTTTGAGTTTTTGTGAAAAACTGAGGAAAAATGTGAAGGGGTACCCCATTGACTTTTTGGTGAAAAACTGAGGCAAAATGAAAAGGGATACACCTTTGAGTTTTTGGTGAAAATTTGATGTAAAATACAAAGGGGTACCCCTTTGAGTTTTTGGTGAAAAACTGAGTCAAAATGCTAAGGGGTACCCCTTAGAGTTTTTGTGAAAAACTGAGGAAAAATGAAAAGGGGTACCCCTTTGAGTTCTTGGTGAAAAACTGAGGCAAAATGCAAAGTGATACACCTTTGAGTTTTTGGTGAAAAATTGATGTAAAATAAAAAGGGGTACCCCTTTGAGCTTTTGGTGAAAAACTGAGGCAAAATGAGTACCCCTTTTGAGTTTTCTTTTAAAATCTGAGGAAAAATGAAAAGGGGTACCCCTTTGAGTTTTTGGTGAAAAACTGAGTCAAAATGCAAAGGGATACACCTTTGAGTTTTTGGTGAAAACTGAGGCAAAATGTAAAGGGATACACCTTTGATTTTTTGGTGAAAATTTTATGTAAAATACAAAGGGGTACCCCTTAGAGTTTTTTGTGAAAAACTGAGGCAAAATGAAAAAGGGGAACCCCTTTGAGTTTTAGGTGGAAAACTAAGGCAAAATGCAATGGGATACCATCTTGAATTTTTTTGTGAAAAAAAGAGGGAAAAATGAAAAGAGGTACCCCTTTGAGTTCTTGGTGAAAAACTGAGGCAAAATGCAAAGTGATACACCTTTGAGTTTTTGGTGAAAAATTGATGTAAAATACAAAGGGGTACCCCTTTGAGTTTTTGGTGAAAAACTGAGGCAAAATGCAAAGGGGTACCCCTTTATGTTTTTGTGAAAAACTGAGGAAAAATGAAAAGGGGTACCCCTTTGAGTTCTTGGTGAAAAACTGAGGCAAAATGCAAAGTGATACACCTTTGAGTTTTTGGTGAAAAATTGATGTAAAATAAAAAGGGGTACCCCTTTGAGCTTTTGGTGAAAAACTGAGGCAAAATGAGTACCCCTTTTGAGTTTTTTTTTAAAATCTGAGGAAAAATGAAAAGGGGTACCCCTTTGAATTTTTGGTGAAAAACTGAGTCAAAATGCAAAGGGATACACCTTTGAGTTTTTGTGAAAAACTGAGGAAAAATGTGAAGGGGTACCCCATTGACTTTTTGGTGAAAAACTGAGTCAAAATGCAAAGGGATACACCTTTGAGTTTTTGTGAAAAACTGAGGAAAAATGTGAAGGGGTACCCCATTGACTTTTTGGTGAAAAACTGAGGCAAAATGAAAAGGGATACACCTTTGAGTTTTTGGTGAAAATTTGATGTAAAATACAAAGGGGTACCCCTTTGAGTTTTTGGTGAAAAACTGAGTCAAAATGCTAAGGGGTACCCCTTAGAGTTTTTGTGAAAAACTGAGGAAAAATGAAAAGGGGTACCCCTTTGAGTTCTTGGTGAAAAACTGAGGCAAAATGCAAAGTGATACACCTTTGAGTTTTTGGTGAAAAATTGATGTAAAATAAAAAGGGGTACCCCTTTGAGCTTTTGGTGAAAAACTGAGGCAAATGCAAAGGGGTACCCCTTTGAGTTCTTGGTGAAAAACTGAGGCAAAATGAGTACCCCTTTTGAGTTTTTTTTTAAAATCTGAGGAAAAATGAAAAGGGGTACCCCTTTGAGTTTTTGGTGAAAAAATGAGTCAAAATGCAAAGGGATACACCTTTGAGTTTTTGGTGAAAAACTGAGGCAAAATGCAAAGGGATACACCTTTGATTTTTTGGTGAAAATTTGATGTTAAATACAAAGGGGTACCCCTTTGAGTTTTTGGTGAAAAACTGAGGAAAAATGAAAAGGAGTACCCCTTTGAGTTTTTATGAAAAACTGAGGAAAAATGAAAAGGGGTACCCCTTTGAGTTCTTGGTGAAAAACTGAGGCAAAATGCAAAGGGATACACCTTTGAGTTTTTGGTGAAAATTTTATGTAAAATACAAAGGGGTACCCCTTAGAGTTTTTTGTGAAAAACTGAGGCAAAATGAAAAAGGGTAACCCCTTTGAGTTTTAGGTGGAAAACTAAGGCAAAATGCAATGGGATACCATCTTGAATTTTTTTGTGAAAAAAAGAGGGAAAAATGAAAAGAGGTACCCCTTTGAGTTCTTGGTGAAAAACTGAGGCAAAATGCAAAGTGATACACCTTTGAGTTTTTGGTGAAAAATTGATGTAAAATACAAAGGGGTACCCCTTTGAGTTTTTGGTGAAAAACTGAGGCAAAATGCAAAGGGGTACCCCTTTGAGTTCTTGGTGAAAAACTGAGGCAAAATGCAAAGGGGTAACCCTTTTGAGTTTTTGTGAAAAACTGAGGAAAAATGAAAAGGGGTACCCCTTTGAGTTCTTGGTGAAAATCTGAGGCAAAATGAGTACCCCTTTTGAGTTTTTTTTTAAAATCTGAGGAAAAATGAAAAGGGGTACCCCTTTGAGTTTTTGGTGAAAAAATGAGTCAAAATGCAAAGGGATACACCTTTGAGTTTTTGGTGAAAAACTGAGGCAAAATGCAAAGGGATACACCTTTGATTTTTTGGTGAAAATATGATGTTAAATACAAAGGGGTACCCCTTTCAGTTTTTGGTGAAAAACTGAGGAAAAATGAAAAGGAGTACCCCTTTGAGTTTTTATGAAAAACTGAGGAAAAATGAAAAGGGGTACCCCTTTGAGTTCTTGGTGAAAAACTGAGGCAAAATGCAAAGGGATACACCTTTGAGTTTTTGGTGAAAATTTTATGTAAAATACAAAGGGGTACCCCTTAGAGTTTTTTGTGAAAAACTGAGGCAAAATGAAAAAGGGGAACCCCTTTGAGTTTTAGGTGGAAAACTAAGGCAAAATGCAATGGGATACCATCTTGAATTTTTTTGTAAAAAAAAGAGGGAAAAATGAAAAGAGGTACCCCTTTGAGTTCTTGGTGAAAAACTGAGGCAAAATGCAAAGTGATACACCTTTGAGTTTTTGGTGAAAAATTGATGTAAAATACAAAGGGGTACCCCTTTGAGTTTTTGGTGAAAAACTGAGGCAAAATGCAAAGGGGTACCCCTTTGAGTTCTTGGTGAAAAACTGAGGCAAAATGCAAAGGGGTAACCCTTTTGAGTTTTTGTGAAAAACTGAGGAAAAATGAAAAGGGGTACCCCTTTGAGTTCTTGGTGAAAATCTAAGGCAAAATGCAAAGGGATATACCTTTGAATTTTTTGTGAAAATTTGATGTAAAATATAAAGGGGTACCCAATTTGAGTTTTTGGTGGAAAACTAAGGCAAAATGCAATAGGATACAACCTTTAGTTTTTTGTGAAAAAAATGAGGCAAAAATGCAAAAGGGAACCCTTTTGAGTTTTTTTGAAAAAATGAGGCAAAATGTAATGGGATACCACTTTGAGTTTTTTTCTGAAAAAACTGAGGCAAAAATGCAAAGGAGTACCCCTTTAAGTTTTTTGTGAAAATTTAAAAGGGTTACCCCTTTGAGTTTTTGTGAAAAACTGAGACAAAATGCAAAGGGCTACCAATTTGAGTTTTTTTGAAAAATTGAGCAAAAATGCAAATGTGGTACCCCTTTGAGTTTTTGGCGAAAAAATGAGGCAAAATACAAAGGGGTACCCCTTTGAGTTTTTGTGAAAAACTGAGGAAAAATGTGAAGGGGTACCCCATTGACTTTTTGGTGAAAAACTGAGGCAAAATGAAAATGGATACACCTTTGAGTTTTTGGTGAAAATTTGATGTAAAATACAAAGGGGTACCCCTTTGAGTTTTTGGTGAAAAACTGAGTCAAAATGCTAAGGGGTACCCCTTTGAGTTTTTGTGAAAAACTGAGGAAAAATGAAAAGGGGTACCCCTTTGAGTTCTTGGTGAAAAACTGAGGCCAAATGCAAAGTGATACACCTTTGAGTTTTTGGTGAAAAATTGATGTAAAATAAAAAGGGGTACCCCTTTGAGCTTTTGGTGAAAAACTGAGGCAAAATGCAAAGGGGTACCCCTTTGAGTTCTTGGTGAAAAACTGAGGCAAAATGAGTACCCCTTTTGAGTTTTTTTTTTAAAATCTGAGGAAAAATGAAAAGGGGTACCCCTTTGAGTTTTTGGTGAAAAACTGAGTCAAAATGCAAAGGGATACACCTTTGAGTTTTTGGTGAAAAACTGAGGCAAAATGCAAAGGGATACACCTTTGATTTTTTGGTGAAAATTTGATGTTAAATACAAAGGGGTACCCCTTTGAGTTTTTGGTGAAAAACTGAGGAAAAATGAAAAGGAGTACCCCTTTGAGTTTTTATGAAAAACTGAGGAAAAATGAAAAGGGGTACCCCTTTGAGTTCTTGGTGAAAAACTGAGGCAAAATGCAAAGGGATACACCTTTGAGTTTTTGGTGAAAATTTTATGTAAAATACAAAGGGGTACCCCTTAGAGTTTTTTGTGAAAAACTGAGGCAAAATGAAAAAGGGGAACCCCTTTGAGTTTTAGGTGGAAAACTAAGGCAAAATGCAATGGGATACCATCTTGAATTTTTTTGTGAAAAAAAGAGGGAAAAATGAAAAGAGGTACCCCTTTGAGTTCTTGGTGAAAAACTGAGGCAAAATGCAAAGTGATACACCTTTGAGTTTTTGGTGAAAAATTGATGTAAAATACAAAGGGGTACCCCTTTGAGTTTTTGGTGAAAAACTGAGGCAAAATGCAAAGGGGTACCCCTTTGAGTTCTTGGTGAAAAACTGAGGCAAAATGAGTACCGCTTTTGAGTTTTTTTTTAAAATCTGAGGAAAAATGAAAAGGGGTACCCCTTTGAGTTTTTGGTGAAAAACTGAGTCAAAATGCAAAGGGATACACCTTTGAGTTTTTGGTGAAAAACTGAGGCAAAATGCAAAGGGATAGACCTTTGATTTTTTGGTGAAAATTTGATGTTAAATACAAAGGGGTACCCCTTTGAGTTTTTGGTGAAAAACTGAGGAAAAATGAAAAGGAGTACCCCTTTGAGTTTTTATGAAAAACTGAGGAAAAATGAAAAGGGGTACCCCTTTGAGTTCTTGGTGAAAAACTGAGGCAAAATGCAAAGGGATACACCTTTGAGTTTTTGGTGAAAATTTTATGTAAAATACAAAGGGGTACCCCTTAGAGTTTTTTGTGAAAAACTGAGGCAAAATGAAAAAGGGGAACCCTTTTGAGTTTTAGGTGGAAAACTAAGGCAAAATGCAATGGGATAGCATCTTGAATTTTTTTGTGAAAAAAAGAGGGAAAAATGAAAAGAGGTACCCCTTTGAGTTCTTGGTGAAAAACTGAGGCAAAATGCAAAGTGATACACCTTTGAGTTTTTGGTGAAAAATTGATGTAAAATACAAAGGGGTACCCCTTTGAGTTTTTGGTGAAAAACTGAGGCAAAATGCAAAGGGGTACCCCTTTGAGTTCTTGGTGAAAAACTGAGGCAAAATGCAAAGGGGTAACCCTTTTGAGTTTTTGTGAAAAACTGAGGAAAAATGAAAAGGGGTACCCCTTTGAGTTCTTGGTGAAAATCTGAGGCAAAATGCAAAGGGATATACCTTTGAATTTTTTGTGAAAATTTGATGTAAAATATAAAGGGGTACCCAATTTGAGTTTTTGGTGGAAAACTAAGGCAAAATGCAATAGGATACAACCTTTAGTTTTTTTGTGAAAAAAATGAGGCAAAAATGCAAAAGGGAACCCTTTTGAGTTTTTTTGAAAAAATGAGGCAAAATGCAATGGGATACCACTTTGAGTTTTTTTCTGAAAAAACTGAGGCAAAAATGCAAAGGAGTACCCCTTTATGTTTTTTGTGAAAATTTAAAAGGGTTACTCCTTTGAGTTTTTGTGAAAAACTGAGACAAAATGCAAAAGGCTACCAATTTGAGTTTTTTTGAAAAATTGAGCAAAAATGCAAATGTGGTACCCCTTTGAGTTTTTGGCGAAAAAATGATGCAAAATACAAAGGGGTACCCCTTTGAGTTTTTGTGAAAAACTGAGGAAAAATGTGAAGGGGTACCCCATTGACTTTTTGGTGAAAAACTGAGGCAAAATGAAAATGGATACACCTTTGAGTTTTTGGTGAAAATTTGATGTAAAATACAAAGGGGTACCCCTTTGAGTTTTTGGTGAAAAACTGAGTCAAAATGCTAAGGGGTACCCCTTTGAGTTTTTGTGAAAAACTGAGGAAAAATGAAAAGGGATACCCCTTTGAGTTCTTGGTGAAAAACTGAGGCAAAATGCAAAGTGATACACCTTTGAGTTTTTGGTGAAAAATTGATGTAAAATAAATAGGGGTACCCCTTTGAGCTTTTGGTGAAAAACTGAGGCAAAATGCAAAGGGGTACCCCTTTGAGTTCTTCCTTATTGCAAATATTTGAGCAATTTTTATTTTATAAATTAATTTTTAGGATTAAATTAGATCTGATTAATTTTATTTTATTCATATAATATCAAAATCACTAATTCAAAAGAGAAAGTAAAATTTATGAAAAATAAAAATAAAAAGAATTAAGTAGATATAAATTACATTGGATTTTAATTAATAGCTACATAGTTACACTTTTTTGACTTTTTAATCTATTTTGTAAATGAAACGAAGTTGACTTTTCAAGGAAAGTTAAGGAAATAAACAGTAATAGCCTCCTACAAGCTGCAAAATAGTAATGGACACATGATTAACAACTCTCTTAAAAATTCTTTAATTTATCTCCAAAGAGTGCTACACTTATCGCTATATAATTAACTAGGGTTTCCAGGAAAAAGAACAGCAGGTGATAATTTTGATGCCATGCATCCATGGTATGGACTAATTAAATTCTTCTCAAAACAGACTAATTAAGAATAATTATAATAATTTATATTCCGTCATAAATATGATTAACAAACAAAAATGAGTAGATTATGCATGCACAGTTTTGGATGCCAAGGAGCTCGACAAATGACAAACACAATATGCTCTCTTCCACCGTAAATTCGGTGGAAGAAAATTAATGCATTTCATCCATATCTCACTTATAGCATCAAAGCCAAATTATTTGATGAATTAATGAAATAAAATCATTATTTACAATTTATTATATGGACTTCATACTGTTTAAAAAGCAAGATACAGCAAGATTTTTCATGCTCAAAAAATTTGAAAACTTCACTTTCCCAGTTTGAAAATATTTTTTTTTTTAAAAGCCAGTAAACAAGGAGAACCATTCATACTAAGGAGGTGTTGGCCAGTAGAAAATCCTAGTCGTTAAAAATTTGTGGATGACAGTATTTATTTTCTTCTTGTTTAATTTAATAATTTTAGGTATATTATGAATAAAGGTACACACTTCTCACTCCAGGCACAGCCATGCATTACTAAATCAGTCACTTTCCATATCCCTCCACAGCCTTTCTAGCTTCATGTTATCTGTTTCTTCCTATAAATATCCAAAACCCTTTTTCTTCATTCTCCAACTAAACCTCGCTCTTCTTCTTCTTCTCCTCATTTCTTGATTCTTGAATTCTTGATTCTTGATTCAAGAACCCTTCAGAAATGGAGGAAGCTCTTAGAAGACTTAATGGAATGTCCCACTCCCATCCCATAGACACTATCTCACACGAACCCATCACCACCAACCAAAAAAAGACCTCAACTGGAACCGCCTCCTCCTCTGCCACCACCGCTTCAACAAAAAGATCCCTGAAAGAAACGGGTAATTCTGGTGGTACCATGAGGTACCTTGGAGTTCGTAGAGGCCGATGGGGTCGTTATTCAGCTGAAACTAGGGATCCTCAGTCTAAAAGAAAACGGTGGCTAGGCACTTTTGACACCGCGGAGGAGGCTGCTTGTGCCTATGACTATGCAACTCGAGCCATACGTGGCCTTAAAGCTCGCACTAATTTCGTTTACCCTACTACTTCTGATCCCCCCATTCCTCCATTTCATTTCATTTCTAAACGGTCTCAGCCACAAATTAGGGACTTTACTTCTCGCCATTGTAGCCCTAATTACTCCAACCAAAAAAAGACCTCAACTGGAACCGCCTCCTCCTCTGCCACCACCGCTTCAACAAAAAGATCCCTGAAAGAAACGGGTAATTCTGGTGGTACTATGAGGTACCGTGGAGTTCTTAGAAGGCTATCGGGTCGTTATGCAGCTAGAATTAGCGTGTCTGCAGAAAGACGGTGGCTAGGCACTTTTGATACCGCGGAGGAGGCTGCTTGTGCCTATGACTGTGCAGCTGGAGCCATGCATGGCCTTAAAGCTCACACAAATTTAGTTTACCCTACTACTTCTGATCCCCCCATTCCTCCATTTCATTTCACTTCTAAACAGTCTCAGCCACAAATTAGGGACTTCACTTCTCGCCATTGTAGCCCTAATTACTCAAACTGGTGTAACCCTAATGTAATTGGGGATTTTTCTGGTTCAAACACACACAACAACATGCTTCTTCTTCGTGATTTCCTCAACCAACCTTCTGGTTCATTTTATAATCATCCTCAAGTTTTATATGATCAGTTCGCATCTTCTTCTGTTCCTGCATCTACTAGTTTCTCCACTGGGTCTGATCTTCCAGACTCTTTACCTGCTAAAATAGTTGAAAACTGCGACTTTTTCCCTCAAGAATCAGCTGATTCTGGATTACTGCAAGACATAATTGGAGGGGTTTTGCCAAAACCTTCTTCTGACGAGGCTGATCAAACTTCAAATCAATCAACGAGTGCACCTGCAGTATCTGACATGGCGGCTATGTGCTTGAAGACTTAGAATTTGGGGTTTTATTATGGAGTTCCTGCACCATGTGAGAGTTTCAATGGAGTTTCTTATGGCCATGAGATTATGCCAGCACAGAATCTTCATCACCATCAGATGGGTTTAGACTCCATTTTAGATAATATTTTTCAATACCCAGATCTTATGACGGGCTTTGCCGCCAGGGTCCAGAATTAGTTATATTTTAATTATGCCAATTAGTTCTTGATCAATTAGAAGTTTAAGACTATCGTGTCTAACATGTTGTGGTTCAGCTTTATTAAATATATATAGAGAGAGAAAATATGGTAGTAGTTTTTAGGTTTCTAAAAGTATTATGCTCTTAATTAATGTAACTCTCCTTGCAAATCTGAAGTTATAATTATATTATAACATGAAAAGCGAGAAATTTGATATTTTTTTCCTTTAAAAATCACAATTCAATTCAAAATTAACAGCGTAATTTACGCAATTGAAATTGCCAAGATTTACCCATTATATTTTTATTGATATAAAATGCTAATTGTATTCTTTTATCGATACAAATTATTTTATCACTCCGACGAGTAAAACATTAAATTTGCTGTAACCACTGTTAAAATTAATTACTTGGGTGTGCCAAACCCAATACGCAAGCCGGTGCACCGTCAGGTCAGGTGAACGCATCAGTTCAAGATCAGACGGTGATTATCCGGCCTCTTATTTTAAGAGAAGAAAAATCAGAAAGAAACAAAAAATCATCATGCTGAAACAAAGGAACTCTGTTCCTTGTAACGCTCTGCCCGCAAACAAATGCTAAACAACACATATTTAATAAGCAGAAAACAAAAAAGAGGAAAACTCCAGAAATATAGAAATATGGATGAGCCATACATATATAGAATCCAACAAAAATATACAAGTATATGAAATAATGGCGAAGTTTGTACAATACAACCGATAATGAATCCTTTATTTCATCCTATAACTACACAAATGAATCAATAGCACCTATAATATTCTCAATCCATCAAAACAACACTCTCTCTCTATGTATAATCATAGATAATGCAGATCTAATTTAGTGCTTGAACAGAGCAAGCATGGAGAAGAAAAGAGAAGTGGAAATAAGAGCGCCAGAAACTCCTAAACAATAAGAAGCTCCTTTATCCAGGGAAGGCGCTGGTGCTGGTGCAAATTCTCCCAAATCTTGAGCTGAAGTAACAACAGCAAGAACTGCTACCAACAAAACAACAGCCATGGACTTACCAGATGCCATTGTGAATCTGGAGCTAAACGAACAAGAAATTGTACAGAGAGAGAGAGAAAGAGTGAATTGATTTAGTTGTAAAGAGAAGTACAGAGAAAGGGAGGAGGGTTGAAGGTATAAATAGAGAAAGAAAGCGTGTAGGCTGGAGGTAGAGAGAGAAACGCGGACAGCTGGATGGCCACGTTGAGAAAAATACAGCAAGAAAACGGCTTGTAAGTTAAGAAATTCATAAATTTGAACGTTGGCGGGCACATGTGTCTTTTTCTTTTCTTTTTATTTATTTATTAGGTAACTGTTAACCTAATGCTAGACTACAAACAGCTTGGACAACTTTGAAAAGAAAATGGCGCAGCTATGGGAAAAGAACAATAAGTCGGTGATATTTTAGGGCTTTGGGCTGGACTGTCAAAATTTGGTTTCCCACTTGGAATGGTAACACCTGCCGTGTACTTTCTTCCAATCTTTCTTCTTTCTTTTTATTTTTTTTAATATGTTAACAATATTGATTTAAAAATAAAATATGTTAACAATATTGATTTAAAAATAAAATAAAAAAATAGTCACAGTAATTCTCACCTAACTTAGTTGACTTCAACAGTAGAAAGCAATAGAAAATTGACATTTAAAGATAACATTTACTGTTATCCTTGGCAAAGGTTCACTCTGCGTATCCATGGAAGATTGTTGTAATATATGAGAAATTTATGATGTGAAATGATAATGGAGAAGATTAAGACTTTGATGAGCAGAGGTTTATATAGTTAATTTTTTCATAAACCGGGTCTTTTCCCTTCAGAAGCTTGTTTCCAGATCTCAGTTTTTATGAGTCCTTCCTGTATTGGCAGTAGTTTTTCTCTTTTGAACTGGGCTCAGTCCCGTCCTTTTGGGGGTATCTTGGTGGTTTCAGAATTACTCTCTAGGTAGGGCCTGCTGACTTTTTTTCTCTCTGCCTTGGGTTTATTTGTTAGTCTGGTACTGTGTATTGGCGGAGGTTCTGTTTAGGCCCTGTTCTGGTTGTTTTACGGGCTCTTTTACTGCTGTCTCACGCTCTTTTCTGCTTTTATTAATAAAATTAACAGCTTATCAAAAAAAAAAAAAAGAATTAGAAGATCCAGTTAGAGAAAAAATAATAATAAACTCATCAAATCGCATTTTTTTTTTTTTGAAGGAGCATATGTTTGTTTGTATTGTTTGGATTTACAATAGGTAGTTTCCTCTTTTCATGAAAAAGGAAGTTTGTTTTGTGAATTCTGAGGTCGTTAATCAAAGAAAAACCCTAAAATGGCAAAAGTGAAGTTTCTTTTAAGAAATAGAAGGCAGGCAGTTTATAGGGAAGTGAGAATTGGCAGGTGGCTTTTTACATAAGACAGATATTAGCACGTCATTGTCCACTGGTTTGCATTTGCGGGTTTTTTATAGTCCAGTTCATGCAATCAGTTCAGTTTGCTCTTCTCTTCTCTTATTCATTTCCACCACATTTTATACCTCAAATTTTTTATTTAAAACTAATATTATCCGCATTTTTAAATTATTTATATTCTATGTATTACTCTAAAATTTAAGAAAAAAATAAAAGAATAAAATTTCTGAGAAAAAGAGTCGATAAAGTCATTCTTGAACTGTTAAATCATGGCAAAGACTCAATTATTGGCATAATTCAGAACATTATTAATTAATGGAACAAATTAAGCTGTAAGTAAAAAATATATATATTTATTGATTTAAGGGTAAAATTGAGTAAAATGGATGAAGCAGTAGATGAAATATAGTCCTGGCCCCTAGCAATTCCAATAATTTAACCTTAATTATAACGTCCATTTACTAATGCAGCTGCCAAACCCAAAAAGATATGCCAAACGGATCTCAAGGATTTAATGATAACTATTCTTGAGGCTTAATTATAATTATGCCCTTTTTGACTACACACATTATTTAATAATAATATTTTATTTTTATAAAATCAATGAATTATTTTTATAAGATTAATATGCTTATAAAAATTAAATTAATTTTTACTATGGAGCAGAAAGACTAAAATATGATATTTTTACTTCCAATTTGACAATAATATTATTAATAGAAAATGTAATTCAATGCTTTCAAATACTCCATAAGTTTAGTATTTAGAGTTTAAAATCAATGTCATTCATAAGTCCAAACATTTAATATAATATGCCAAAACATTTAGGTCCATTAATTAATTAAAGAGTTAGGTCTCTTTCTCGAGTTGCATAATAAACTAAGCCCAGGCTAGTCAATATTGAATTAATTAATAATTTAAATACTGGTATTTTTATAACTAAATTATATGAATAAATAAATCATGAATCAGTCCGTAGACTGAATCATACATATATACATATATATATATATATATGAGAAAATGAATTATGTATAAAATTCGTCACTTAATTCATGAATAGGATCACAAATTAATTTCTCCATTAATAAGTAAATGAATGCAAATATGAAGCATTAATAAATTTATCATTCCAATAAAATGTTGGATCCAACTACATTAAAGAAGCCCGTGGTCCCGAATGGACCTAGAATCGTGATAGACAATAGAGAGGACAAAACTTTAAATACGAAAGGAGATTGAAATTTTTTAAAAATTAGAAATAAAAAGTTCATAGTAATCAATGGCATTTATCATTTCTTTATCATTATCAATGAAATAAATAAATCAATCAATCAATCAATAACTGAATTAATCTTATATTCCCTCCGTCGTATTTTTTACATTTTTTTATATGTGACTTTTTCAAAAAAAATTTAAATTTTATTTATTTATTGTTTTTATATTTACAATATAATTTAATTTTCTTTTTTAATAAAAATTAATTTATTTAAAATTAATTAAATTTGATAATTTAGTCAAAATTACGCAATTTAATACTAAATTTTAAGCCGAATTAATATTTTTTAATTTTTGTAAAAACTGAGGAATTAACTTTTTAATTTTCACAAAAATTAAGAAAATGATTAAAATAACTCGATTTTATAAAAAATTATAGTTATTGGTAAAAATAACCTTATATATTTTAAAAAATTTCATTTAATGCTAATTAAAAGTAAATAGTGATAAAATAGAGAAATATTTAATAAAATATATAATAAATAAGGGTTTACATGATAACTTATTTTTCAAATTTGAAAAATGATATTTAAAGTGTAACAAAATAAAATAGAGAAAATAATCTTTTAAAATGTGATTGAATAAGTAATAAATTACAATATATACACATAGAGCAATATAAGAAATTAAGAACAAAATTGTTGACATTCTTCTTACAAAAATCATTCCTTTAATTAAGATTCATAGGAAAAAAACTTACAATTAATTGTGCAAAAAACTAAGATTATAATATCTTTTTAGCAATCTTGATTATCAACTCCGTTATATAATTAATCCCTACCACTATACTACATAATGGGTCTTATGACTCTTATGCAACACATTCTTAACAACAGACTCAAAATCGGGACAACAAATTGGCAACAGTTAAAAAAAATTATAAAAAATGGTTTAAAAAACGGATGGAACTAGTAAAATTGGACAAATTATTGACTTAATCTATATCTCATATTATTATAAAAAGTATACGGTAATTTTAAATATAAATATATAAATATTTATGATGAATATTACTTTTTTTTAATATTCGTTTAGTATTGAAAATTTATATCCGTAGTTTTTATAACCATTCGATATTCAAAATTCAATACAAGAAAAATTCATTTTGCCGACGGAAATTCCCGACGGAATTGAGTGAATTTCCGCAGGAAAACAAAATTGCCGCTGGAAAATGGCGTTGGAGAACCGTTTGTAGGTAATTTTACCGATGAAAGTTTTCGGTAATTTCCGTCGGTAATTCCGTTGGGAGATAAAAATCAAAAACTGTCGGCATTTGACATATTTACCGACGGAATTAAATCCGTCGTTAAAATTACCGACGGAACTATTTGTTCCGTCGCTATATTTTCCTACTGAATAATATATTCCGTAGGTAAATTTACCAACGGTCCGTAAATGTCTGTCGGTAAAGTTGCCATATGGTAAAAATATTGGCGACGGAATTTCCGTCGCGATTCCGTTACTAAAAATATTTTAATTTTCTAATAATTATTTAATAAATATGTTCTGTATTTTCTTCCTTTATCTAATAAATCTAACGGCAATTAACAATGAACCAATGGAAGGATAAGATTTTGAAAATGTAAAAATATCGTCAAGCATAAATTATAAAAAATGACCCAGAAATGAAAGAGGAGAAAGTTCAAATACTAGGAGATAATAAAAAATATGAAAGAGCAGAAATTAAGTTTATCAAGTATTTTAACAGAGAAATAGTTATCCCGGTAAATTGGTCAAATTAAGAACCTGAACAGAGAAATAGAAATAGTAATAAAGATATAGTTATTAACATTCAAAAATATATGGCTAATTATAGATGCTATAGACATTCAAGCCCTATAAACAACACAAGCAATTGTAAGTTCCGACTTCTGAGGAAGCTTACTTCTTATAGTGGTTCTATATGACATTGTGATAGAGAAGGGCAACATCAGGCCCACAAGTGTGAAGGCTCCTTATCCACCAAAAGGAATTCCTGTGGAGGGAGCCCAACACCCTTATAAGCCACTAACTGCCTAGTCAGTTAACCAATGTGGGATCGTAACATTGCCCCCTCCCTCAACAGCCGACGTCCCGGCGCCTTGTCACCCACTGGCGGCTTCTCCCCAAGGGTTCCTTTCCTGGGTCACACCCACTTGGCAGCTTCTCCCTTCTGGGTTCCTCTCCTGGGCCACACCCACTTGGCAGCTTCTCCCCTGAGGTTCCTCTCCTGGGCCGCGAATCCGGCAGGTCGGACCACTGATAGAGAAGGGCAACATCAGGCCCACAAGTGTGAAGGCTCCTTATCAACCAAAAGGAATTCCTAGTCAGTTAACCGATGTGGGATCGTAACATTGCCCCCTCCCTCAACAGCCGACGTCCCGGTGGCTTGTCACCCACCGGCGGCTTCTCCCTAAGGGTTCCTTTCCTGGGTCACACCCACTTGGCGATGTTACGAATCCCACATCGGTTAACTGCCTAGGCAGTTAGTGGCTTATAAGTGTGTGGGGCTTCCTCCACTAATAGGAATTCCTTTTGGTGGATAAGGGGCCTTCATATTTATGGGCCTAGCATTGCCGTTCTCTATCACATTGTTATTACAATGAAATCAAATCTCAAGCTACTGGCTAACCTTTGATAATAGGAATAATTTGAAAATAATAAATGATTTAAGAAGATAACCATCTGAGGGCAAAGAAAGCAAATACTTCACAACAACTTTTGCAAGGAACGTCCAAAAATTTGAATGTAGAAGAAAACAATGAGCAAACATTTTTAGGTTTTATAACTAAATTATGAGAAGAATATCGACTTATAATACAATAGACCAAAAATTAGCCCTATTTGTTCAAAGATTCAGACAATAACTTTTAAATTTCAAATCGAAATATATTATGTAAAAAAAGAGAGATGTGAGTTACAACTTACAATTGAAGGTAGAACATTGACATAATGTAGATTTTGTGTAGCCAACTTTAGCTTTTCATTAATGAGCCCACCATCTAAATTGTAGAATCTAACATTCGTTTGTCCTACTAAGAAATTTGGACATGTAATCTAAATTTTCCGCTTAAAACAAACACTTCAAAAAAAAATCCCTAAATTTGCTCAGTGACCAAACAAAGGGAGAAAATAAAACAGTGACCAAACAACTATTCACCAATACAAAAACATTATTCTTGAAAAACACGAGAAACTAAAAACTTTCGAAGAATAACTCTAGCTATTACCGTAAATGCCTTGCGGCGGTGACTCTTTGCCACGAATGTGGGTTACTTGGCACACTCCTACAAATTGTTTGAGAGAAGCGACAGCGAGGGAAGAGAAGCAAAAAGAGAGAGCGAAAAATTGTCTGAACAAAAATAAAGTAGTTCTTAGGATTTTGAGGTGAAGCAATCCGACTGTCTATGGCCGACGAACGGTGGGTGTCGAGGTGAACACCTCACCTTAGGGGACTCACCGTTGAGCGGCTTTGAGGTTACCAATCTCCTCCTCCGTCCCCTGCTTCTTTCTTCTTCTTTTTTTTCTTTGTATATATATATATATATATATATATATTAAGTTTTTACTTTAATATTAGGGCCAGAGGTACTCTTCGCTTCTATTTATTTTTACTTTAATATTAAGTTTGGAGCTTATGCACAACAGGGAGAGTTCATTTTGGAAAATATTGCTCAATTTATTATTAGTTTTGGTTAATGCTTTTGTTATTAAATTTTTTACTTATAGAAAAAGCATTGTAGTGAATCCATAAAGGAAGAATGGTAAATTGAATTTTATTAACTTGATGATTTGAATGTTTGTCAATTATAAATATATTTAAATAATGAGTAACTTAGTTATTAATATAATTATTAACAATAATTCATATATAGTCTAATCCAATTTCAATTTATATATAATCTAATTATATTTATTTATTCTTCACAGGCACACAAAATATTTTGTACTTACACTTTAATCAAATTATTATAATAATTATATTTTAAGTGTTATTTATAATTAGTTGAAATTACAAATAAAATTATATAATTATAATAATTAATTATTTATATTATTAAAGTTATAACTTATTTTAAAAAATCTATTTATATTATTAATAAAATAATAAAGCTATTTGAGGGGATATAGTCAATGTTATAGTAAGTATTATTATTATTGGAAGGGTTTAATTTAATTTCGGATTTTGTTTTAGTAAGTATGTTGAAATATTGGTTATTTAAAATGTTGGGTGTATTGGATTCTCTGGATGTGATATGTATGTAAATGTAACTGAAATATTCCCTGGTTAAGCATAAAAGACAATATTGTTTAGGACATCTTTTGGACTGTCTTACAGTCTTCTTCGTTATTATTACAGTTTGTGCCATTAATGATTCAATAACAAATGAGTCAACCAGAAAACTAAAATTAAAATTGGCATTTGATATAAATTAAACAGCTTAATAATATATTACCATTAGTTGAAAAATAAACGAAGTCTTAATTAACATTTTATGGGTAATTGTGTACTATTAACCTACATCAAAACTAAGTTTAAGAATTTTCCAATTCTTTTTTTCTGGTGGCAATACTTCATTTTGTTACTTAACATCAAAATTATGTTCAGAAAGTAAAAAAAATATACTCTTCAAATTTAATTGGAAAGTCAAGTGAATTACTTATAGTTTAATTGTGCTATTTATATTATTAATAAAATAATAATAATAATAATAATAAATAAATAATATTTTTAAATATATGTGTAAATAATTTATTATCCTTCATTTGTGTTATATGATTAGGAATATTTTTTTTATTTTTTACCATAAGGCTAAATCCCTTTTGTGATGATCTTTTTTTTAGAATAAAAAGAAATTTCATTTAATTAGCTTTGCATCTTAATTTAGGAAATTTACTGACGAAAATATGATTTATCCCTGTATAAGAACTCGGGAAAATTATAGTGTGATTAGATGGAAGTTTTTTATAATATAACCCGAGTTAGGCAAAGATTTTGTGATCTATAATGATGCCTCTAGAAATGATTTAGGTTGTGTACTGATGCATGAAGGCAAGGTGATTGCTTATGCCTCCCGATAACTTAAGACTCATGAGATGAACTATTCTACACATGATCTTAAGCTAGCAGCTATTGTTTTTGCATTAAAGATTTAGAGGCACTATCTGTATGGAGAAAGATGCTATATATATTTATTCAGATCATAAAATTTTAAAGTATTTACTTACTCAGAGAGAACTCAACCTCAGATAGAGGTGCTGATTGGAGTTGATTAAAGAATATGATTGCTTTATCAACTACAGGGAAAGCTAATGTAGTAGCTGATGTACGTAGCAGGAAATTAATGTCAGGTAATGTAAAATGCTTTTCAAATGAATACGTATAAGTAATTGATAAGTGTTATTGATTGATATTATTATTGGCAGCTTTTCGGGCTATGAACGTCAGTTTGAGTTTGGCTTCAAATGGAGCTTTATTAGCTGAAATACAAGTGAAGCCTGACTTTGTGCATCAGGTGAAAGTAGCCCAGAAGGAAGATGATTGACTGAACACTGTCATGAATAAGTTGAAAGATAGCAGTGAAAGAGATTACTCCTTGAATGTTGATGGAAGCCTTTGCTATAAGAAAAGACTGTGTACCGGATTAGGAGAAACTGAAAAAAATATCCTTACCAAAGCACAACATAGTAGTTATGCCATACATCCTAGAGGTAACAAGATGTACCAGGATTTAAATGCTTACTATTGGTGGCCAGGTATGAAGCTAGATATGACATATTTTATGGATAAATGTCTGATATGTCAGCAAGTAAAGGTAGAGTACCAGATTCCTTCGGGATTGCTTCATCCCATTTTGATACCAGAGTGAAAATGGAATAGGGTAACTATGAATTTTGTAACAGGATTACTTGTCACTCGAAGGAAGCATGATGCCATATTGGTGATTACTGACAGACTCACCAAATCTGCTCATTTCTTGCCAGTGTGGATGGATTATCCTTTGACCAAGTTGGCAGAAATCTACATCAATGAAGTAGTGAGATTACATGGAGTGCCGTCATCCATTATTTATGATAAGGATCCCATATTTACTTTTCATTTTTGGAAAAGTTTGCAAGAAGTTCTAGGTATAAGGCTTCATTTTAGCACAGTATTTCATCCTCAGACAGATGGCCAGTCAGAATTGATGATTCAGATTTTGGAGAACATGCTACGATGCTGTATGTTAGAGTTTTATAGCAATTGGAAAAAATATGTCTCTTACAGAATTTGCCTACAATAACAACTACCAGTCCAGCATAAAAATGGCTCATTTTGAAGCTTTATATGAAAGAAAATTAGGTCCCAATATAAATCCAGAAGGATCTTTAAAGGAAGTCATTTTTGTAATTATCAATGGGTACAAATATGAGTGCTGTACAAATCCAGAATTTCGCTGTATGTGGATTTATTTTTGTATTCCAAGAGATATTTTTGTATTCTATTGATTTTTCTTGGTATTACAAATTAGATTGATTTTCTAATGGAGAATTGACTTCTAACACCTATAGCTTTAAGGATCCTAGTTAACATGATAAATGGGCCCGAACATTTTGTTGGATGATACACTTCCTACTGAAGTCGACAAAGGATTGCTGGGTTCTATCAGGGATTCCATTGTCCAAGGGTAAGCTGGGATTTATCTTGCACTAAGTATTGTGGCTCTTTAAATATTTCCTGCAAGTATATGTTTCATGTTTTTTTGGTTAGGTTTTAGTGGGGTGCACGAGAAGGACCGCTTTGTGATAAACCAATCAGAAATGTTAAATTCAAAATAGTTGATGCTAGGATTGCACCAGAACCACTTCATAGAGGATCTGGTCAGATTATTCCCACAGCTCGACGTGTGGCCTATTCTGCTTTTTTAATGGCAACACCACGACTCATGGAACCGGTGTATTATGTCGAGGCATATACTTGCTAATCTCATGTTAATAGTAGTTTGCATATGTAATGGAGTTAATCAACTACGTTCTTTTTCTTTGGCTGTGCTTGTTAAAGTTTGTTTATGTTTTTTCAGATACAAACACCGATAGATTGCCTTTCTGGAATATATATTGTGTTATCTCGCAGATGTGGACATGTTACAGCAGATGTTCCTCAGCCTGGGACCCCAGCTTACATTGTGAAGGCTTGATGACTAAGCTTTACCTGCATCTATAAATGATTATAGGGAATATTTGCAGTCACTTATTCTTGGACTATAATTGGAGAGAACAATTGCTAATGATTGTATGCTAAAAAAATTTAGAAGCATAAAAGGGTTTTTCAAAAATCACAAAGCTGTGCAAGCAGTGAATAGCCAGCTGATTTTCTTATAATTCTTATGTCATATGGTGATTTTTTGTGGCTTAACTTCATTTATTTATTTATTCCTAGGTTAAGATTGCATTGTTTTCCAATGGTTGATTAGAATTCTTCAGGGTTAATTGTTTTTCAATGATTGATTAGAACTGGACTGACTAGCTTTTAGGTATATGAGCACTCTGTTATCTTGTTCACCTTCTTTTGATGTAAATATATTTAATACACATAAAATATTATGAATTTCTCAAATAAAACATGACTGGGATAGAATAATTAGGCTACATTTGATTGTTATGGGATAATAACTTGGATAATTTTGTATCATTATATTACTTGACAAATGCACTTGCCAAACATTAGGTTCACAAATGTCATTGATACTATAGGTTTTTGTTTATTAATTAAAATAATGCATAATGGTTGTTTGATTATATGCCATGGATAGTAATATTAAAAATATGAAGGATGTATGCCCTAATTAATTCTCTAAAAGATGGAAAATTATCCACATATGGGCAATTATGTACTTTAGTAAACAAGAAAATTATATATAGTAATTAATTCCTTATATACATATAACATAAAATTATTCAAAACAAAGATATGAGATATAGGGTGTTGGTGGGTTAAATGAAATATGTATATGTATTGATTAATAAATGATTGTTTTTGTGAAAGAACTAAAATATGAAAATAGAAATTGAAAAGTTTATGTTCTCTCACAGTAAAATATATAGGCATAATTTCTATTTTTTTTAGCTTTAGAAAATTAGTTTGGCATTAATCACTCTTCTTGTTATGATTGTGGGTTTGATTATTCTGCTTTGTGATTTATTTGTTTAATTGGTGTCTTTGCATTTGCATTTCTATTATAGGCAAAGCTATCAGAAAGAGTAGTAGAGCTTGATACTTTTATTGCCTACTAACTAGTATGAATTTTTAATACAAGATTTACTCTTGATATGCCTGAATATGTTGTTAGCCTTTGGCATTGTAGTGTTTGAGGTCTTAATCCTTCAACTTTTCATATAAATCTATTTTTCATCTAAGGCTTAATGAATTCTTTTTCATGAATTATTAGACTTTTATTATTATTATTATTATTATTATTATTATTATTATTATTATTATTATTATTATTATTATTATTATTATTATTATTATTATTATTATTATTATTATTATTATTATTATTATTATTATGAAAGATGTATGTCTTGAATTATTAGATATTTTTCGTGATAGAATGGTGACGAATAATTCCATCATGAATTATTTTAGTAGAAGGCAAATTTATCGATGGAAATATATTTACCATCGCTAAATTTGCCTACAAAATTTACCATTCCATCGAAAATTTGCCTATGGAATTGTGGTTTTCTTCGGTAAAATTTTCAAAGGAAAATAATTTCATTAGTAAAATTAACAATGGAATTTAATTTCGTTAGTAAATATGGCAAATTATGATAATTTTTCAATATCCACCTCCCAACAGAATTAACGATCGATTATGTTTTTCATTGATAAATTTGTTGACAGAAATATTTTTCGTCGGTAAAGGTGCTACAATCGGTTCTCCTACGCCTTTTTTTGTTCTAAATTTCATTGGTATTTTATTTTCCTTACAAAATTTCACTCAATTTCGCCAGGAATTTCCGTTGGAAAAATTGATTTTTCTTATAGTGAATTAATTTATTGAAAAAAAAGATTAGATCATAAGTTGACTACTGGGATATATTTCAGGAACTTATTTAGCCATTCAACCAATTAAAATTGGAGAAAGAAAAATTAATAATACAATGGCTTTAAAAAAGTAGATGGTGTAAAATTATATAGGAAGTATCTTCTTGTTAGTATATGATATATAGTTTATAAATTCCAAAATAATTTTTGTTTAAAAGCAAAAAAATAATTCATCCTTATGCCCGATAATTTTTGTCAATTTTTTTTCATACAAATTAAGAAATTATAATTATTATGGTTAAGAAATAAATTTTTTATTATATTCATTCTACATATAAAAAAAGTAATTAATTATCATTGAAACTATAAAAATCATGATTAATAATATAGCATGGTGAATAATTAAATATAAATTACAATTAAAAAATAAAATTAAATAAATGCTTATACAATAGATAATTTATAGGTGTTAGGATTCAAGAGTGCAAAATATATAAATATAATAATCGAGAGTAAATATATTTACCTTTCATAGCGTAGATACTGTTGAGAAAAATGGAAGCATAGGATCTCTTATTTTTACGTCACTGGCAAGGTCTTTAACCACAAGCATTTCTGCAAGGAAAACGATGATGATTCCATAGTGTAAAATCCCCCTCGAGAAAATAAAGAATTATAGAATGGGAGATGAGTATTTTGATATGTAAAATCAAAATGTTACGATAGTTTCAGTAACCCCAGTTAGGTTTTCTAGACCCCTTTGTATATAGGAATTCCAGAGTCATAACCCTAGTTGAATTTTAATTCCTTTTGAATTTAAAATTGATTATCCTAAACTGATTATGATAAATATTGATCGAGTTATAGATGCACCCAAACTCTATCATCTCTCACTCACACATGATGGAACATTTTCTAATATAGGTAGATAAACCTACATCAAGAGCACTAGTGCTAAACACCTATTAGGGATATATAACATCTCAAAAGTAAAAATAAGATCTCCTTTTTCACTTATACTCAACCATATAGGACTCCTAGTCTACGTGACCAATGATCGATGCCTTGACATGTTTTGAATTAGGAAGGCAACTTTGTGACTTACTATTTTTAGGGATTCATTTTATTACGGCTTACATGGCATACGCTTTGTCATCCATACATAGCATGTATATATATATAATTGCATAAAGTAAAGCATGACAAACATGGGCCCAAAAACCTACAACTAAGATTCTATACTATTACATAAGAATCTTCGAGTTGGGCTTCTCCACTTCAGTGGGCTTCGTCTTGATTTACAAAGTCTTCAAATAAATTCTATTCTAAGAAATAAATGAAACTTTTACAATAAAATATAATTTCATGCAGGCCATATTTAATTACAAAAACCCAGGGCCCATGAATGCACCATGCATATCCATTCATCACACCAAACAAGCAAATAAATATACATAGCATTCATGGATCAAACAAAGTCCAATTTTAATTAATTTAGCCAAGCCCATTAATGGAAATTGTGTACTTGAAACTTTAAGAGATGACCCCGTGATGGGCCTGGGCCGAAGCCCAATGGACTAAATCCTCTTATTGAATAAGTTCTCTTAAAAGCCCAAAACACAAACTAGTTAGATTTGTGCCATAAATCAACTCTAGTATAATTTCCAATTTTGCTATTTTTAATTTTATGTCATACAGCCCATAAACATTAAAAATACATATAATATGTGCTAACATGATTTAAAAATAAAATCATGATGAACACATATATAGTACACGGCATTCATGCAAAAAACAAACAAACAACAAAAACTAGTTGTTTAATGCTTATGTAATGCCATAAAATGCACAAACATTTAAATCAATTTTATGAGTCATTTAATAATCTAAATAAGTCCATAAATATTGATTTAATATTCTATACCATTTAAATATAAATGTGTTTTTACCATTTTAATCAAAACAAAACAAACAATGTTGATTAAACATGTAACAAACACAAACTAGTCATAGTTTTAAGTGATTTTAAAATTAATCAATTAAATTGTCATGGACCAGAATTAAAACCAAATTTAAAACATGTCCAGACCTGATATTTAATCTTTAAAAATCACTTTCAAACATTCCAAAATCATTTTTACATTTAATATTTAAAACTAGTTATTAAACTTACAATTAACATGCCAAAATGCACCTAGTTTTAATATTAACATGTACCATCAGGTATTAGCAATTAAATCTGACCATTAATAGCTCCTAGAACATCTTAGGACAGTATATTAACATTTCATATTAATTATAATACCTATCTAATCAATTAAAATTGTTTTTACACCAAAACAATGCAAATAACTCAAAACAGAAAATTTCAGATTTGCATGTTTTCATAATGACGATTTTTAATTAATTTTTTCATGCATCTAAAGCACTAAAATAAGCATGTTTAGGCTGTGATACCACTGATGGAATATGACATGGTATGAATGTGATGATAGCACAGCAGAAAACAAAAATTTTTATCATACATACCATACAATTCCAAAGCAAGAAACGAAACATGCAATTTTAGGGTTGTAGAACTTACAACTTTTGATGCCTGCTAAATATTGTGTTTGGTGATGTCCAGCAACTAAGATGACTCTATCCGCCTTAGATCTCGATCACCAATGCCAAGGAACAGCCTTTTACGCCACTCCCTCTATTCTCACACACACAATTGCATCGATGGCTTAAAACTGAGATTGCTAGCTCTCTTTTACGGTATTGTGTAAAGGCAATGGTTTGAAGCTACAAAATTTGATTTTGTACTTCTCTTAGGTTGCTATTACTACCCAAGATCACAAGAGAATGAGGAACTATCCTTTCTCCTTGTGAAAATTGGCTAAAAGAAATTCTTGAGAGAGAGAGAGAGAGTTTCACGCAAAACATAGAGAAAACACTAGGGTTTTACGTTTTTCCCACATTCAAATATATATCGTTTTTATTTTAAGTGATAAGTTTAAAATCAAATACTTAAAGATAATTACTTTTTGCATTTATCACTTAATTAAAAATAAGTAATATTTATTGATAAAAACTCTTTTAATTTATCCAAGATAAAAACAAAAGATATTTAATCAAATAATATCAATTAATTTAGGATAAAATATAAGACATTTAAATCTAATAAACCACTTAAATAAAATAATACATGTGCCTAAATTCCTTGGTATTTCCCTAGGAATTTCGATCACATCAAATTCCATTTAAATGATTTAATTAGATAAATATATCTTTAGGCTTTAATACTCAATTAATTAAATTAACACATGACATTTAATTAATTAAAATTAAACCTTGTGGGCTGAATTTCTCTCTCTCATGGGCCAAGGTCCAATAGCAATCTAATAACCCATTACACACATTAATTTGACTTTAATTAAAAGCCCAAATTAATATCCAATACTTAATTTAAATATTTTAAGCCCAATGCTTTATGTGCGATCCTATAGGTCCATTTAATGTTGGCAATGAATTAATAAATTAATTCAAAGGTTATATATATACTCTAGCAAGATATTATAGCATTCCAAATTAAATGAAAATGCATATGGCATTTAGTGACCTAATGCAATTTTGCATAGTCCCTTACCCTTAAATATCAGAATTAATATAAGGCATGGAACTAGTCATCCTTATATATATTAATTCCTTTCTTGATATTCCAGTGACACTGAACTCTTAGATAAATAATGATTACTCATTATTTCATCTCGGTATGGCCATACACTTCTCAGTTCACTGATCAAGTGTCCGGTGATATTTTCTCTCTTATCAAGAGGGGTAATCCCTTCACTTCTCTCATGCTCTCTAACATGAATCAATGCATACCCAATCATACCCGTACTTGTCACTCTGTTACGAGCACGTTAGGTGTATGTCAAAGTACACAGTAATTCATAAAGAGTTTCATAGAGATTTCAGGTCTAAGAACTCCGATACAAAACTTGCATATGAGAAACACTTATGACTCATACCATGTAGTGTTCTCATGAACAGATCGAATCCAGAACCATGTTCTTTAACATGTATCTATGATCTCTGATTGACACTCTTGTCCTAATGATCCGTAAGACAGAACTCATAATATCAGAGAGAGCATACTAGTCTTAATTCATTTGTTATTCCCATAACAATGACTGACTAGGGATATTTAGAATGAAGTCTCATTTGTTTCAAGGTCTTACAACCATGTGCCTCACACATGATAACTTAAACCGAAACAACATTCTTGGATAGTTCTATCAATTGATATGCACAGGAATACAATGGATAAAACAAATGCCTCATTTTATTAATTCAAAGTGTTTTATTACAATGTATTGGGGCTAGGGCTTACACTAACATCTCCACCATTGCAGTTCCTATGACACGACTGCTACAGAAAAATATCAAATTTGTATGGACTGACAAGTGCCAAGAGTGTTTTGAGAAGCTAAAGACATTGTTGACAGAAGCTCCTATCCTTACTCAATCTGAGTTAGGCAAGGACTTCATGATCTATAGTGATGCTTCCAGGAATGGTTTAGGCTACGTTCTGATGCAAGAGGGCAAGGTAATAGCTTATGCTTCCCGGCAACTCAAAATTCATGAGAAAAACTATCCTACTCATGACTTAGAGTTTGCAGCCATTGTGTTTACATTAAAGATTTGAAGGCATTACTTGTAGGGAGAAAGATGCTACATTTATTCGGATCGCAAGAGTTTAAAGTATTTGCTCACCCAGAAAGAACTCAATCTTAGACAGAGACGCTGATTGGAGTTTATTAAAGACTATGATTGCTTTATCGACTACCATCCAGGAAAAGCAAATGTAGTGGCTAATGCACTCCGCAGAAAGTTTATGCCAGGTAATGTTAGTGCTTTTGAATGAACTTGTACAAGGTATTGATAAGTGTAAATGATTAATAGTGATCTTTGCAGCTCTTCAGGAAATGAACACCAACTTAAGTTTGGCATCAGATGGAGCCATAATAACGGAGCTATGAGTTAAACCAGATTTTGGGCATAAAGTGAAAGCGGCTCAGAAAGAAGATGATAGATTAATGGCGGTTGTAAACAAGCTTCAACATAGCAGTGAAAGTGATTATTCATTATCAAATGATGGAAGCCTCTATTTCAAAGGAAGACTTTGTGTGCCAGCTCAGGAAGACTTGAAGAAAGAGATTCTGACAGAAGCACATCACAATAGGTATGTTATGCATCCTGGAAGTAACAAAATGTACCAGGATTTGAAAGTCTACTATTGGTGGCCAGGCATGAAGTGAGATGTGACTGAATTTATAGGTAAATGCCTGACATGTCAACAGGTGAAAGCAGAACATCAAATACCTTCTGGACTACTTCAGCCACTTGTTATTCCAGAGTGAAAATGGGATCAGGTGACTATGGATTTTGTAACTGGGCTATCTATGACTAGTGGAAACATGATGCCATTTGGGTAATTGTTGACCGCCTTACCAAATCAGCTCATTTCTTGCCAGTTCTGATGGATTTTTCCTTAACCAGGCTGGCAAAAATTTACATAAAGGAGGTGGTTAGATTACACGGAGTACCTACATCCATTGTGTTAGATAGAGATCCCAGATTTACTTCTCACTTCTGGAAGAGTTTTTAAGATGCTCTGGGTACTAGACTTTGCCTCAGTACAGCTTTTCACCCTCAAACTGATGGACAGTCCGAGCGGGTGATTCAGACATTAGAGGATATGCTTCGATGTTGTGTCTTTGAGTTCGGCACTAATTGGGAAAAAATTTGCCTTTAGCTGAGTTTGCCTACAACAATAGCTATCAATCCAGTTTGAAAATGGCTCCATTTGAAGCATTGTATGGTAGGAAATGCAGGACTCCTTTGTGTTGGACTGAACTGAGTGAGAGGAAGCTTTTGGGTTCAGACTTGATTCGTGACTCCGAAGAAAAGGTCCAAATTATTAAAAGCATATTAAAAGAAGCAATGGATCATCAGAAGTCATACGCAGATCTAAAAAGGAAGGATATCGAGTTCCAGGTCGGAGATAAGGTCTTTCTGAAGGTATCTCCATGGAAGAAGGTTTTGAGATTTGAAAGGAAGGGCAAGTTAACCCCTAGATTTATTGGTCCTTATGAGATACTTCAGAGAGTGGATCCAGTGGCCTATAGATTGAAACTACCATATGCTTTGGAGAAGATACATGACGTCTTTTCATGTGTCTATGCTCCGGAGATACAGGTCTGATCCGAGCCATGTGATAGCACCAGAAGAGATACAAGTTCAGGCTGACATTAGTTATAAAGAAAGACCAGTAAAGATTTTGGCTAGGAAAGTCCGACAGTTTCGGAACAAACAGATTCCTTTGGTGAAAGTCCTATGGCATCACCATAATGTCGAAGAGGCAACATGGAAACCCGAAGCAATGATGAGACAACATTATTCTCTACTTTTCAGTTCAGGTAAATTTTGAGGACAAAATTTCTTTTATTAGGGGAGAAATGTAATGGCCTCAACACCGGATCAGCCGTGAACAGTACTTCTCGATGGTGAATAGTATTTTTCCCGGAAGGACATCCAGAAGTCAAAAATATTTTATTGGACCATCGAAAAGTATGGGTCATGATGAGTCTGGGATTGAAATTTGAAGTGAAATTGAGGTCAAATAGACCTCCAAAGGTCAAAAATACGAAAAAATTAGTCAGTCAATTTCCCTGGTAGGGAAGGTGACTTGCTTTTGCGTAAATAATTAAAAATAGTAAACGAACTTTGAATATTGCTATATTTTTACATGCCTACATGAATTTTTGTGTAGAATATTTTAGTGATGAGAATGAAATTTTTTCGGTGACACCGGCAGTTGTCGAATCGGACCGATAAATTTGAATTGGACTGATAACGGACTTCAATTGAGCCAAAATTTTGCGTGCTAGCTATTTTTAATGTGATAAGAATGATAGAATTATTTTTGGAGTGATTTCATGGCTGAAAGAGAGAGAAATTTGATTGGACATTTAGGGGCCTAAATTTGGCCTTTATAGTTAATTGGGCAAAGCCCATCATTTTGGCCCAATTTTGGGCCCATTGGAGAGGTATTTAAGGGTCAAAAATCTGGAGAAAACTCCAAATTTCAGCTCATCTCCTTCCTTCCTCTCCTTGGCCGAAATACCTTCCACCTTTCTCTCTCTCTCTCTTGCTTCATAACTACTCAAGATCTCTCCTAAATTTCAACTTAGGAGTTATATTTCCATCCCTCTAGATCACTAAAATAGCTTCACTTGTTTGATTTGGGTAAAGAAAGTGAAAAAATCAAGAAAAGAAAGAAAAAGGGGTAAGTTGAAGTTTGAGAATTTTAGTGTTTTAAATTAATTCTTTAATGGTTTTCCATAGATTTTGAGGTGTAGAATTTGATTATGAGCTTGATTGTTGCATTTGAGAACAAGAAATTGAAGAAAACTAAGCTTGAATAGGCTGCCCTATGTAGGTGGTGAAGAAAGAGGGAGCTTTTTCAAGGATAAAGGCAAGGGAAAGGAACCTTAGACTCCCTAATTCAAGATAAAATTGTAAGTGACTAATTAATCTTTACATTTTCTAAGTTTATGAATTTTTCTTAATTATGTAATTAGGGTAAAAATATTTAAAGTTGTTAATTGATGTAATTATGCTAGGGTAAATAAAATTAGACATGAAATAAGATAAAATGAAGGCTTTAATGGAAGAAATTTAATTTTTAGGAAGATGTTTTAGTGGTGGCCGAATTTAATAGTAAGGGAAAATAATGAGAAAAATGCACATAATTAATATATGTTAGCTTAAAATAATAGTAGACATGCTAATTAATGTCCATGAATTTTTAGAGAATAATTGGAAATTATTTAGAAATTTTTAAGATTATGTAAAGTGTATGTATTTAGTGAAAGTTGTGATTTATAGTGAATTGAGTGATTATTTTAATGAATAATAATAATAAATAATAAATAATACATAAATAAAATTTATTGGCATTTATTGAAATTATTGTGATTTTATTTAGAATTTAATGTTAATATGTATATTGGAAATAATTGAATTATTAGTTAATAATTGCATAAAATTGTTGAAAAATGGTGAATTTATATGAAATTAAATTAATGTCAACGAAAAGAAATAAAAAGTCAATTATTGAATTTTTCGGACTTGAAAAGAATTAATAAAGTAATTAGTATTATGCCCTTAGAATTAGTCTGGCAGTAAAAACTAGTTATGGATATAATTGGCTAGCCATAGGAACATCTTTTACCGCGGTGCAGGTCATGGCGACTTGCTTTGCTATGGGTAGGATCATTGATCTCCATGGCTTAAGTGTTAAAGTAAAAGTGAAAAGTGCAGTATTATGAGAATGGTTCCTTGGGAATCATTTCTCTTTTTAGTGGGGCTCGTGGGGTCCAGGTTCCGTGTATACAGTCTGAAATTTTTTGCCGGGTTTGTACTAGGGGCATAATGGTAATAAATTGATAAATAAGTGAAAAGACAATGAAAAATAAGAAAAGAAAGTGAAAATGACCATAATGAAAGAAAAAAAGTTTAGGGGCAAAATGGTAATTTTTCTAAAAAGTGTAAAAGTTAGTAAATTAAGTGAGAATTGATTAAATAAGGATAAAACAGTCAGATAATAGTTAAATTATTTAAAAAGTAAATTTTATTGACAACAAGGACTAAAATATAATTTTACTTATAAATGACTAATTAATTGTAAAGAAACGTAAATTGCTTCATTTATCAGTTTAAAGATCATAATTGAGCTTGTAATGGCAAAATTATAATTATGTAACTAAAAAGGAATAATCTTATAGAAAATGTTAAGTTATTGTTTTGAATGTGATAATAATTGATTTTGTAATTATGTTTATATATATATATATGTTAATACTTAAGAATAATAATGGTAATGTTAGGAAAGGTATCGATTTTTAGTCACCACTGAGCATATTGAGTGCTCAGCGTGTAGTTTTACTGCGCGTAGGTAAGCAGGAGCTGGAGCTAGAATTCAGATTGCAGGATTTCTTTTAGAATGCTCTAGTTATATAAGTTTTGGCATATATATATAAGTACAAACTTTACTTTTGATCATGTATTGTAAACGGAGGTTATTTTAATAAGCTGGGTTTGGATTGTGAATGAAATGGAATTCATGTCAGTGAATGGATATAATCGTTATTATTGATTGTTGTGCCTCTGAGAGGCTGTGTGGTTTGTTTGCTTTTCAGGGGGCTAGTACTATGTACAGCCGTTATATTGCAAAAATTTCATTAAATGCGTAGTGATTTGAGATAGTTATAGGTCGTCGATGATTTATTTTATATAAGCTGAAGCATGCTAATGTAGTATGGCAATATAAAGGTTAAGTTGGAAAAAAAAATTTCCGGTATCCGGTACACCGGTACAGTGTTAGGAGGGATAAGGATGTTACATATTTTCATTATTAATGAATTTTAACTTAATGGTACTGACATAGAAATCATACTTGATATTGTAATTATCGTACAATATAAAAAAATAAGTATATAATTTTTTTGTTTAATAAACTTTAATTTAGTAGCATTGATCTGGTTATTCCAATATAAAAAAGACATTGTGTGCAAATATTATATTTTTTTTACAATATTGCCTCGGAAGTGTAAGTAATATGTATAATATCTAATGGTGTGGCTTTTTGGGAGTAGGGGTGATCACCAGGTGGAACGGGATCGGGGATTGCACCCCCACTCACTGTCCCGCCAATCGGGATTTCCTGTCCCCGCCCCTGATTCAATAGCGAGGAGGAAATTTTCCTTGTCCCCGCCCCACACGGATCTCCATCCCCCGCATGGAATCCGATCCCAGTGAAAAAATTATTTTTTTAATTTTAAAATATAATATTTCATAAATAATTAAAATTAAAATATAACATTTAATAAATAAAAAATCTAAAATCAATCACAATTTAAATTAACATAAATTTTAACCATTAACAAATCTAAAATTAAATATAATGTAAAACGTAATAATCCTAAAAATAATAATAAAAAAGTAGTACAATGGGTAATCAATAGCCATAATTTTATTCCTATCATAAAATTCAGTTGCGAATGATAAAATTAAAACAAAGTCGGTCTCAGTTTAAGTCAAGAGTTTAGTATTTTGATATATACACAAATAATATAGATACTCTCACTAGAAAAATGGAGTGTCAATATATAATACATATGTGGCAAGTTTATATGATTTTTTTCGATAATACAATTTAACTAAAACATGCATATATTGTATTAATTTTTTTAGAGAGCCATACACATTATATCACATATACATAGTAAAAAAAAGGGAGAACCTATATATATATATATATATATATATATATATATATATATATATATAACACTCGGAAAAGTTTTTTGGAGGGCTGCATGTTTGGATTTTCCTCAAAAACTACGTTAATGTTGATTTTATCTTGCGAAAGAAAAATCGGGGATTCCTCTTTCAGTTTGGTTCGGATCCTCGTGGATTTTGGATTTTTCCTGAGCCGTGATCATTTCTATTTGGAAGTAATGAAAAACAGGACCATATCTCCGTCAAAAGAATAACCTTGCTTTATTTCCATGAGCTCTAAATCACACAAACCATCATTTTATGGCATTCATTCATTCAGAACATAACAATTCTCTCTCTATCTCTATCTTTCTTTCTAACTTTATATCCAAAATATCACTTCAATCTTCTGTTTTTCTGTAGAAATATTTCTCTGATAAATATATAATAAGAAATGGTGAGATAGATGCCTTTTGATCCAAGTAATTCCACTGATACCCTTCCTTCCAAAACCCTATTTTGTCCCTTTCTTTTTAAGAATTCTCCCTCTGTCAACTTCGGCGCTAGTAATAAAAGGAGAAGAATTTCTAGTCCATGATCTTCTCTTTTAAACTCCAAATTCTCCATTCTTCTCCTTCTGTCTCTTCTTCTTATTCTTGATTTCTGAATTAACATGGAACCCCAACAAGGAGGAGTGATTAGTAGTGACAATCAAGAAGGATCAAATGGGTTAGTGTGCGGTAGCAGTAAAAGATGGACACCCACAAGTGAGCAAATAAGAATACTCAATGATTTGTTTTATAACTGGGGAGTTAGGTCCCCAAAGGATGAGCAGATTTAGTGGATATCTTCTAGGCTTAGACAGTATGGTAAAATTGAATGCAAGAACGTGTATTTTTGGTTTCAGAACCATAAAGCTCGTGATAAGCAGAACACAAGGGTCACTTCTTCTTCTTCTTCTTCTGATCATCATCATCATCCTCATCATCATCTTCCTCTCCAGCAACCACTTTTTTCTTCTTCTTGGGTTAAACCTGATCACAATCATAACTTCCCCACCAACAACTTCACTTCTGGTACTTCATTTTTTTCTCCCTTTTTTAAATTTTGTAACTTCATTATTAGGGTTGAGTCTGTACTAACTAATTGTGATTATTAATGTTTCAGGGTTTTCTTCTGCTTCTTCATCTTCAACTGCTACTGGGTTTTCTTATGTTGGGCAGATGGGAAACTTTGGGTATGGATCTGTGACTATGGAGAAGAGTTTTTGGGTAAGTAATTTTTAATATTCACCAATTCAGAAATCAACATTCATGCCTTCATTTATACCTTCATCATAAAGTTTTTCTACCTTCTAAATATGGCAATATTCAACAAACTTTCTGCTTCCTTACAACTAAAAAAATGGTTTTTCTTTTTTGCTGAACTAGAACTGCTCAATATCAGCAAGCAACAACAATAGTGTTGGTGGGTCCATAAGCCCTAGCTATGGTTGGGTAGGAATTGATGCTTATAATTCATTTTTTGAAAGGCAAAAATCAATGAATGAAACCCTAGAAGATGAAGAACAACAAGGTGATTATGATGAAGATGAAGAAGAAGAAGAAGAAACTGCAGAAATAGTAACTCTTCCTATTTTTCCTACACAAAGAGGACATTAATGGCTTCTGCAACTTAAAGTTGGTATGGCTCTGATCATGATCCCAACACTGCTTCTCGAGCTTCACTTGAAGTTAGCCTCAACTCTTACACTTCTCAGGCTCCAGATTCTATCTAGTCTTAATTAATTATTTTATCTCTTTGTAAGTTTTCACTTAATTTTAGTTAATTAAGGTTTTTAATTACCTATATATATATATATATATGTATATATATATACACCTTTAATTGGTGTCTGACACGTGTACAAGTTGTACGATTGACATGTGTCGTGTTAGTAGTTTAGTAGGTGATTGTCTTACCTTTAACCTTAATTAGTTTTCTAATAATAGTATGTTTTATTGTTGTTGTTATTTGTTCTTGCCATAATTCCCATTTCTTTAGAAATAAAAGGAGCAACTCCTGAATAAATTGCAATATAAAAATAGACAAGCTTGAATTTAAAGTTGTAATCACAGAATTTAAGAGGTTATTAGAGGATAAGTATTTTTATAATATTAATAAAAGATTAATTAATTGTTAAAAGGATTATGAATAATATGGTACAAAAGCCATTAATGGCTTGCAATCGTCAGTATCATAATTAATAAAACTAAAGATTGAGATTGAGCAGGAAGAAGAAAATCTTGGTCACAATCAAACAGTGAATGTCTTATGGGAATGAATATATTGTTTGTTTTGTCACATTCATTATATAAATGTAATTATAATAAGAAGTTTAAAAGCCAACAACCAATGGAGAATGCCGAGTTGAACATTACAAATTATTTAATTAGCAAATTTTTACTAGAATGGTAGTAAAATGCACCATTATATCCAAATATGCTTACAATTTTTATTTATTTTCAAGAGAGATTTTTGGTGGGATCATCACATTGATGAGAGATCAAATCAGTAAAGGAGCTGTCCTATATTTTACAGCTCGTAAGCTAGTTTTTATTCTATATAGTTTATTAGGATATTTGTTGTTGTTTAGATAATTTTAAAGTTTATGTATTTTCTTTATTTCAATGATTAGAATTCGAAAGTTTTTGATTGATCAGTGAGGTTGAATATTTATATATATATATATATATATATAGCCCTTAAATTTGGATAATCCTCTGCATTTATTGAGCAATAATTGTGTCACCGATTAATAATGCATAAAAACAAAATGGAAATTTTAAAAATATTTAATATCGATTTCTTAAAGGATTGATTTGAAATATTTTATACAATTCACTTTATTTCTTGATAATACAATTTGAGATGGGACAAGGTGGGAATGAAATGGAAAATAGTTAAACTCTTGATTATAAATGATGATTTTCCGATTAATTTTATTTCAATAATTCTTTGTAATTTATAATTTTTAATAGGAAATTCTCTTTAAAAATATATACATATAATATTTTAATATTCAGTTCGATATTTTCAAATCTATTGGATCGCTAATTTTAAATTAAAAATTATTCAATTTAATTAAAAATGATCTTTTTAACGTTGCAAGTAAAAATTGAATCTGAAATTTGATTTAATTGAATAGGAATTTTGAAGGATTTATTTATTTAGTATTGGAGTTGGCAGCGTGAATATCTTAGGTTAAGTGCAGATTCTAGGTAAAAGAAAGAATCTGGAATAATTTTTTTGTAAGTTACTGTCAAGAAAAATAAATAAAAAAATAAAATGAAAAGCATAAATATGTCCGGTATGTGAGAATTTGTAGGGTATAGCAATGGAATCCCTTTATATCTGAAGCTTTTGCTATGATTTTTGGCCTTCAGTCTGCTATAGAACTTGGCTTCTCTTCCTTGATAGCAGAGTCGGATTGCAAATTTATTATTGACTGTTTGTTGAATGACCTTGATTTTTGTAATGAGTTAGGGGGATTGCTTGATGATTGCCGCCGTTTGGAGAAGAAATTCTCATCGTGTCGTTGGTCTTTCATTAGTAGAAACGGCAACCAAGCTGCCCACTGTCTAGCAAAATGCTGTCAGCTATCTCCCTCTTCTGTTGTGTGGTTAGAGGATTTTCCTCTTTTTATTTCATCTACTGTAAGGGATGATACTCCCTCCTGTTAGTTTGTTTTTTTGTGTAATGAAGTTGTTTTTCTTCAAAAAAAAATGTTTTAAGGTAACAGTTTCACCTATCAACCCAAATTTTACATTTTAGTCCTTTAGGTTTTTTTAATTACAAACTCACCTCATGATTTATATTACCCCAATCTCATTTATTTTTATTTTTTTAATGCTATATAATAAGTTTACACATTTGGTCTATGCAAAAGTAAGCCCTTTGGATAAGAAATCATAGATCCTTTTATAAAATAATGTTTATCCTCGTCATCTCATAATATTATGATCCAATTTGTAGAGTGTATTTTCATAATAATAATAATAATAATAATAATAATAATAATAATAAGGAGGAGGAGGAGGAGGAGGTAAAATGCATTTTTAAATTTCTGAATTTTTGTTATTAAATTTTTATATTTTTATTTTTCAACATTAAATTTACGTATTTTTATCTTTTTACATGTTAAATCTTTAGTTGATAGAAAATGCCAATTTGATAGACTATGATCAATACTCTTATCAATTTAAAATTAACATATCAAATTAAATTCTAATGTAAATATTAAAAGCGTGTTAAACGGAATACTTAATTAATTTTACTTTTTTCATTCATTGAACACTAAAATGTACAAAAAATATAAAAATTTGGGACACAATGTTGCCAAATAAAGTATAAGGGGTTATTAAAAAAATTCTAAAAGTTGAGGACGTCAAAATATGTTTTACATAATAATATTAAAAACAAACCCTATAAAAGATACAGTTCACTGATTACTGCAATAGGCACCAAACTTTAGAAATCATTATACCCTATCAATATTTCCGAGTACAAAATTTTCAATGCAGAAACCAGTCCCGCATAAGTTTTTGTATTACAATATTATTGTGCAATATTTTATTTTTTTATATAATTACTGATATTATTTAAATTGAGTTAATTCGATTTATTATAAAAAAAATAAATGTTAAAATATTTGAACCAATTAATATCGTTGTAATATTTAATAAATTAAAATCAAATACAAACTAAATATGAATAATAAATCCATTCATATATGCTTTTCTTTAGAAAAAAAGTTAACATCTACTTATTTGTTTGTACCATTTCTATTCAATTTATATTCATAATTAATTTTTTTTATTATTAATTTTTTTTCTTGCTAGGAAGTTTGGAACTTCTTTTTACCTTATGTTAAATAAAAAATAATAAAAGAAAGAATTTTGCAATTCATGTACCTTGCTAAAAAAAATTGTTCAGAAAATATACATGTGCTTGCTTTATATGGTGAGAAGATACTTAAAAGAATTGATTAAAATGGTTCTAATACTTTTTTTTAAATAAAATTTTAAATTCGAGTTTTATCAATATAAATTATGAATATAAAAAAAATAATATTAGAAGATTTTTATCATAGAGTGGACTGATATGATTTAAACTGAATTTATAGAACTTTATAGACTTTTGAATACCAGTAGTCATAAGAAAACAATTTAAGAAAAAAACCTTAAGGATAAGAATATATAAAATTTAAATGTCCTGAAGTAATTCATACCAAAAATTTATAATTTTATAAATTCATAAAATTATATTGATACGGAATATTATAAGTAAAATTATCAGTATTTCCCTTTTCTCATTGCATTTTCATCATTTCTTTGTTCCTTTTAAGTAAGATTTTGATTTCGAATTCGTAGATGTATATTTCATAAATATTTATTGTTTAATTTTGTATCATTTCTCTAATTTTTTAACATAGAAAACCAAATTGGTGGTCCTTTGGATCCCTAAAGGGAATCGGACAACAAAATCATGGAATTGACTGGAAAAGATGAGAGGGATGGATGAATTAATTAGAATAGCATTTGAGGATGAAATAGTAGACATTAAATCAGCAGCAAAATTAATAATTTATGATCTTGACTGAATTAAGGGAAAAGCAAGGCCAGACCACATTATGGATCAGAAAAGTCTCCATCAGCAAGATTTTGGATGGATGCATTTCTTGGTTTGATAAATATCAAAACTTTATTGGCTAACTACAACCCTAATGTCTATTAGGGAACTCACTTTTTTAAAGTCAAAAGAAAAATCTGAATGAGGAAATTGTAGACAATGGTTGATGGATTTTGTAATATTAGGGATTTAGTTTTGAATCCAACAAGATCTTGAAACCTTTTTTAAAGTTCAAGTACGTAATGTCTTATCAGTAATTCAAAGCAACAAATTGGTCAATTTTTTCAGCCCATTATTCATCAAATGGGTCCCAAATGCATCAATACACTTGATAGTTTTGTAGCCAATTTTGGGTTCCAACTTGCGCAATTCTCATACGCATGTTTTTTGTACATAAATTGCTTCATATGAACTATACAAGCAGTGAATGCCTCCTCCATCTTCCTTCTTTTTAACTCCTAATAGCCACTAGCATCTACATACCTATTCACCTTTACAACATTTTCACAAGGTAGATTTTAGGGATTTTTTTTTGTTATTTTTATTCTTTCCGGGGAAGGGATTTGCAATATATCCGTGATCATTGAATTTTACAACTTATAAGCAAATGGTCATGATAAAATAATTTATAATACAAAAATTATCAAAATTTCGTTTTATTCCAATTAAAGTAAAAGTGATCTGAAAATTAATTTTTCATGTCACAAAAGTGATAATTAAATAGATCACGTATGATTGTCATATCATTTTAACACCAATTAACTCTACAAATAAATCATAATTAGTTATTTAAATTTTTTTTATTTTCTGTACACATTAATTTTTTATGTTTACATGATAATGTAAAACTATTTTCTGATTCAACTTATAAAAATTATTAATCCTAAAATGACATAATAATCATACATGTTATGCTTAATTATCACTCCACTGATATAAAAAATTATTTTTTAAATAATTTTTACTTCAATTGAAATAAAATAGAATTTTGATAATTTTTGTGTTATAAATTATTTTATTATGACCATTTAGTTATAAGTCCGAAAATTCGATAACCACGGATGTAATTAACCCGAATTTGCAAAATTATAGCTGTCCAAAACAATGATGCCCTAAGACGGAAACAACACGGGCGAAATTCTTACAAGGACTCCAACAATCGAATAAATATTTAGATAAACAAAAAGTGATGAAGATAACTCATGATGAAATTAGAACATAGAGAGCATACCTCAAAAGTTTTATGGGATTTTACTACATAGTACCTGAATGAGCTGACACTATTCAATGCTAAGTAACGTTGCAAGCAAGTCTAATTGGTAGTTTATGGCCTTGGATGTTTTTGCTGTCATAGCCTTTGTTTTCTTGGTTTGTTCCCTGCTTCTGTTTGGGTATTTTTTTTTTTCGTTCCTTTGTAGGGTGGGTAGCTGTCCTGTTGTTGTTAAGTTTCTGCTTAGTCTTGTTCTCTTGCATTTGGATTTGTGAGTTTGGGAGTTATCAGAGGTGCTAGTTAGGCTCTGGGTTTGGAAGTTGTGCCCTGCTTCCTCTCTTTGTTTTTTAAGCTTTCCTACTTCAATAAATCTTCAGCTTATCAAAAAAAAAAAAAAGCAAGTCTACCTCAAGAAACTAACATGACCATACTGACTTGATCGATGCTTAGCATTATCACCTTGGCTGGTACTTGGGTTCCCAAACAGTATTCTAGACGCTCATCAAAATTAGCACAATTGGTAAATGAGGTGTGATATTATACACAGGAACAAATCATAAGTCTGCTTTCAATGGCCTTCCTCAATATTGACTATCATGGACTGTATAATTATTTTTTTAATTTTAAAATATAATATTTCATAAATAATTAAAATTAAAATATAACATTTAATAAATAAAAAATCTAAAATCAATCACAATTTAAATTAACATAAATTTTAACCATTAACAAATTTAAAATTAAATATAATTTAAAACTTAATAATCCTAAAAATAATAATAAAAAAGTAGTACAATGGGTAATCAATAGCCATAATTTTATTCCTATCATAAAATTCAGTTGCGAATGATAAAATTAAAACAAAGTCGGTCTCAGTTTAAGTCAAGAGTTTAGTATTTTGATATATACGCAAATAATATAGATACTCTCACTAGAAAAATGGAGTGTCAATATATAATACATATGTGGCAAGTTTATATGATTTTTTTCGATAATACAATTTAACTAAAACATGCATATATTGTATTAATTTTTTTAGAGAGCCATACACATTATATCATATATACATAGTAAAAGAAAGGGAGAAGCTATATATATATATATATATATAACAATCGGAAAAGTTTTTTGGAGGGCTGCATGTTTGGATTTTCCTCAAAAACTACGTTAATGTTTATTTTATCTTGCGGGAGCAAAATCGGGGATTCCTCTTTCAGTTTGGTTCGGATCCTCGTGGATTTTGGATTTTTCCTGAGCCGTGATCATTTCTATTTGGAAGTGATGAAAAACAGGAACCATATCTCCGTCAAAAGAATAACCTTGCTTTATTTCCATGAGCTCTAAATCACACAAACCATCATTTTATGGCATTCATTCATTCAGAACATAACAATTCTCTCTCTCTCTCTCTCTATCTTTCTTTCTAACTTTATATCCAAAATATCACTTCAATCTTCTGTTTTTCTGTAGAAATATTTCTCTGATAAATATATAATAAGAAATGGTGAGATAGATGCCTTTTGATCCAAGTAATTCCACTGATACCCTTCCTTCCAAAACCCTCTTTTGTCCCTTTCTTTTTAAGAACTCTCCCTCTGTCAACTTCGGCGCTAGTAATAAAAGGAGAAGAATTTCTAGTCCATGCTCTTCTCTTTTAAACTCCAAATTCTCCATTCTTCTCCTTCTGTCTCTTCTTCTTGTTCTTGATTTCTGAATTAACATGGAACCCCAACAAGGAGGAGTGATTAGTAGTGACAATCAAGAAGTATCAAATGGGTTAGTGTGCGGTAGCAGTAAAAGATGGACACCCACAAGTGAGCAAATAAGAATACTCAATGATTTGTTTTATAACTGGGGAGTTAGGTCCCCAAAGGATGAGCAGATTCAGTGGATATCTTCTAGGCTTAGACAGTATGGTAAAATTGAATGCAAGAATGTGTATTTTTGGTTTCAGAACCATAAAGCTCGTGATAAGCAGAACACAAGGGTCACTTCTTCTTCTTCTTCTGATCATCATCATCATCCTCATCATCATCTTCCTCTCCAGCAACCACTTTCTTCTTCTTCTTGGGTTAAACCTGATCACAATCATAACTTCCCCACCAACAACTTCACTTCTGGTACTTCATTTTTTTCTCCCTTTTTTAAATTTTGTAACTTCATTATTAGGGTTGAGTCTGTACTAACTAATTGTGATTATTAATGTTTCAGGGTTTTCTTCTGCTTCTTCATCTTCAACTGCTACTGGGTTTTCTTGTGTTGGGCAGATGGGGAACTTTGGGTATGGATCTGTGACTATGGAGAAGAGTTTTTGGGTAAGTAATTTTTAATATTCACCAATTCAGAAATCAACATTCATGCCTTCATTTATACCTTCATCATAAAGTTTTTCTACCTTCTAAATATGGCAATATTCAACAAACTTTCTGCTTCCTTACAACTAAAAAAATGGTTTTTCTTTTTTGCTGAACTAGAACTGCTCAATATCAGCAAGCAACAACAATAGTGTTGGTGGGTCCATAAGCCCTAGCTATGGTTGGGTAGGAATTGATGCTTATAATTCATTTTTTGAGAGGCAAAAATCAATGAATGAAACCCTAGAAGATGAAGAACAACAACGTGATTATGATGAAGATGAAGAAGAAGAAGAAAAAACTGCAAAAATAGTAACTCTTCCTCTTTTTCCTACACAAAGAGGACATTAATGGCTTCTGCAACTTAAAGCATAACCCAATTTGCTATGCCTACAGTTGGTATGGCTCTGATCATGATCCCAACACTGCTTCTCGAGCTTCACTTGAAGTTAGCCTCAACTCTTACACTTCTCAGGCTCCAGATTCTATCTAGTCTTAATTAATGATTTTATCTCTTTGTAAGTTTTCACTTAATTTTAGTTAATTAAGGTTTTTAATTAACTATATATATATATATACACCTTTAATTGGTGTCTGACACGTGTACAAGTTGTACGCTTGACATGTGTCGTGTTAGTAGTTTAGTAGGTGATTGTCTTACCTTTAACCTTAATTAGTTTTCTAATAATAGTATGTTTTATTGTTGTTGTTATTTGTTCTTGCGATAATTCCCATTTCTTTAGAAACAAAAGGAGCAACTCCTGAATAAATTGCAATATAAAAATAGACAAGCTTGAATTTAAAGTTGTAATCACAGAATTTAAGAGGTTATTGGAGGATAAGTATTTTTATAATATTAATAAAAGATTAATTAATTGTTAAAAGGATTATGAATAATATGGTACAAAAGCCATTAATGGCTTGCAATCGTCAGTATCATAATTAATAAAACTAAAGATTGAGATTGAGCAGGAAGAAGAAAATCTTGGTCACAATCAAACAGTGAATGTCTTATGGGAATGAATATATTGTTTGTTTTGTCACATTCACTATATAAATGTAATTATAATAAGAAGTTTAAAAGCCAACAACCAATGGAGAATGCCGAGTTGAACATTACAAATTATTTAATTAGCAAATTTTTACCAGAATGGTAGTAAAATGCACCATTATATCCAAATATGCTTACAATTTTTATTTATTTTCAAGAGAGATTTTTGGTGGGATCATCACATTGATGAGAGATCAAATCAGTAAAGGAGCTGTCCTATATTTTACAGCTCGTAAGCTAGTTTTTATTCTATATAGTTTATTAGGATATTTGTTGTTGTTTAGATAATTTTAAAGTTCATGTATTTTCTTTATTTCAATGATTAGAATTTGAAAGTTTTTGATTGATCAGTAAGGTTGAATATTTATATATATATATATATATATATATATATATATAGCCCTTAAATCTGGATAATCCTCTGCATTTATTGAGCAATAATTGTGTCACCGATTAATAATGCATAAAAACAAAATGGAAATTTTAAAAATATTTAATATCGATTTCTTAAAGGATTGATTTAAAATATTTTATACAATTCACTTTATTTCTTGATAATACAATTTGAGATGAGACAAGGTGGGAATGAAATGGAAAATAGTTAAACTCTTGATTATAAATGATGATTTCCCGATTAATTTTATTTCAATAATTCTTTGTAATTTATAATTTTTAATAGGAAATTCTCTTTAAAAATATATACATATAATATTTTAATATTCAGTTCGATATTTTCAAATCTATTGGATCGCTAATTTTAAATTAAAAATTATTCAATTTAATTAAAAATGATCTTTTTAACGTTGCAAGTAAAAATTGAATCTGAAATTTGATTTAATTGAATAGGAATTTTGAAGGATTTATTTATTTAGTATTGGAGTTGGCAGCGTGAATATCTTAGGTTAAGTGCAGATTCTAGGTAAAAGAAAGAATCTGGAATAATTTTTTTGTAAGTTACTGTCAAGAAAAATAAATAAAAAAATAAAATGAAAAGCATAAATATGTCCGGTATGTGAGAATTTGTAGGGTATAGCAATGGAATCCCTTTATATCTGAAGCTTTTGCTATGATTTTTGGCCTTCAGTCTGCTATAGAACTTGGCTTCTCTTCCTTGATAGCAGAGTCGGATTGCAAATTTATTATTGACTGTTTGTTGAATGACCTTGATTTTTGTAATGAGTTAGGGGGATTGCTTGATGATTGCCGCCGTTTGGAGAAGAAATTCTCATCGTGTCGTTGGTCTTTCATTAGTAGAAACGGCAACCAAGCTGCCCACTGTCTAGCAAAATGCTGTCAGCTATCTCCCTCTTCTGTTGTGTGGTTAGAGGATTTTCCTCTTTTTATTTCATCTACTGTAAGGGATGATACTCCCTCCTGTTAGTTTGTTTTTTTGTGTAATGAAGTTGTTTTTCTTCAAAAAAAAATGTTTTAAGGTAACAGTTTCACCTATCAACCCAAATTTTACATTTTAGTCCTTTAGGTTTTTTTAATTACAAACTCACCTCATTATTTATATTACCCCAATCTCATTTATTTTTATTTTTTTAATGCTATATAATAAGTTTACACATTTGGTCTATGCAAAAGTAAGCCCTTTGGATAAGAAATCATAGATCCTTTTATAAAATAATGTTTATCCTCGTCATCTCATAATATTATGATCCAATTTGTAGAGTGTATTTTCATAATAATAATAAGAAGAAGAAGAAGAAGGAGGAGGAGGAGGAGGAGGTAAAATGCATTTTTAAATTTCTGAATTTTTGTTATTAAATTTTTATATTTTTATTTTTCAACATTAAATTTACGTATTTTTATCTTTTTACATATGTTAATTCTTTAGTTGATAGAAAATGCCAATTTGATAGACTATGATCAATACTCTTATCAATTTAAAATTAACATATCAAATTAAATTCTAATGTAAATATTAAAAGCGTGTTAAACGGAATACTTAATTAATTTTACTTTTTTCATTCATTGAACACTAAAATGTACAAAAAATATAAAAATTTGGGACACAATGTTGCCAAATAAAGTATAAGGGGTTATTAAAAAAATTCTAAAAGTTGAGGACGTCAAAATATGTTTTACATAATAATATTAAAAACAAACCCTATAAAAGATACAGTTCACTGGTTACTGCAATAGGCACCAAACTTTAGAAATCATTATACCCTATCAATATTTCCGAGTACAAAATTTTCAATGCAGAAACCAGTCCCGCATAAGTTTTTGTATTACAATATTATTGTGCAATATTTTATTTTATTTTATATAATTACTGATATTATTTAAATTGAGTTAATTCGATTTATTATAAAAAATAAATGTTAACATATTTGAACCAATTAATATCGTTGTAATATTTAATAAATTAAAATCAAATACAAACTAAATATGAATAATAAATCCATTCATATATGCTTTTCTTTAGAAAAAAAGTTAACATCTACTTATTTGTTTGTACCATTTCTATTCAATTTATATTCATAATTAATTTTTTTTATTATTAATTTTTTTTCTTGCTAGGAAGTTTGGAACTTCTTTGTACCTTATGTTAAATAAAAAATAATAAAAAGAAAGAATTTTGCAACTCATGTACCTTGCTAAAAAAAATTGTTCAGAAAATATACATGTGCTTGCTTTATATGGTGAGAAGATACTTAAAAGAATTGATTAAAATGGTTCTAATACTTTTTTTTAAATAAAATTTTAAATTCGAGTTTTATCAATATAAATTATGAATATAAAAAAAATAATATTAGAAGATTTTTATCATAGAGTGGACTGATATGATTTAAACTGAATTTATAGAACTTTATAGACTTTTGAATATCAGTAGTCATAAGAAAACAATTTAAGAAAAAAACCTTAAGGATAAGGATATATAAAATTTATATGTCCTGAAGTAATTCATACCAAAAATTTATAAATTTATAAATTCATAAAATTATATTGATACGGAATATTATAAGTAAAATTATCAGCATTTCCCTTTTCTCATTGCATTTTCATCATTGGCTAACTACAACCCTAATGTCTATTAGGGAACTCACTTTTTTAAAGTCAAAAGAAAAATCTGAATGAGGAAATTGTAGACAATGGTTGATGGATTTTGTAATATTAGGGATTTAGTTTTGAATCCAACAAGATCTTGAAACCTTTTTTAAAGTTCAAGTACGTAATTCAAAGCAACAAATTGGTCAATTTTTTCAGCCCATTATTCATCAAATGGGTCCCAAATGCATCAATACACTTGATAGTTTTTTAGCCAATTTTTGGTTCCAACTTGCGCAATTCTCATACGCATGTTTTTTGTACATAAATTGCTTCATATGAACTATACAAGCAGTGAATGCCTCCTCCATCTTCCTTCTTTTTAACTCCTAATAGCCACTAGCATCTACATACCTATTCACCTTTACAACATTTTCATCATTGGCTAACTACAACCCTAATGTCTATTAGGGAACTCACTTTTTTAAAGTCAAAAGAAAAATCTGAATGAGGAAATTGTAGACAATGGTTGATGGATTTTGTAATATTAGGGATTTAGTTTTGAATCCAACAAGATCTTGAAACCTTTTTTAAAGTTCAAGTACGTAATTCAAAGCAACAAATTGGTCAATTTTTTCAGCCCATTATTCATCAAATGGGTCCCAAATGCATCAATACACTTGATAGTTTTTTAGCCAATTTTTGGTTCCAACTTGCGCAATTCTCATACGCATGTTTTTTGTACATAAATTGCTTCATATGAACTATACAAGCAGTGAATGCCTCCTCCATCTTCCTTCTTTTTAACTCCTAATAGCCACTAGCATCTACATACCTATTCACCTTTACAACATTTTCACAAGGTAGATTTTAGGGATTTTTTTTTGTTATTTTTATTCTTTCCGGGGAAGGGATTTGCAATATATCCGTGATCATTGAATTTTACAACTTATAAGCAAATGGTCATGATAAAATAATTTATAATACAAAAATTATCAAAATTTCGTTTTATTCCAATTAAAGTAAAAGTGATCTGAAAATTAATTTTTCATGTCACAAAAGTGATAATTAAATAGATCACGTATGATTGTCATATCATTTTAACACCAATTAACTCTACAAATAAATCATAATTAGTTATTTAAATTTTTTTTATTTTCTGTACACATTAAATTTTTATGTTTACATGATAATGTAAAACTATTTTCTGATTCAACTTATAAAAATTATTAATCCTAAAATGACATAATAATCATACATGTTATGCTTAATTATCACTCCACTGATATAAAAAATTATTTTTTAAATAATTTTTACTTCAATTGAAATAAAATATAATTTTGATGATTTTTGTGTTATAAATTATTTTATTATGACCATTTAGTTATAAGTCCGAAAATTCGATCACCACGGATGTAATTAACCCGAATTTGCAAAATTATAGCTGTCCAAAACAATGATGCCCTAAGACGGAAACAACACGGGCGAAATTCTTACAAGGACTCCAACAATCGAATAAATATTTAGATAAACAAAAAGTGATGAAGATAACTCATGATGAAATTAGAACATAGAGAGCATACCTCAAAAGTTTTATGGGATTTTACTACATAGTACCTGAATGAGCTGACACTATTCAATGCTAAGTAACGTTGCAAGCAAGTCTAATTGGTAGTTTATGGCCTTGGATGTTTTTGCTGTCATAGCCTTTGTTTTCTTGGTTTGTTCCCTGCTTCTGTTTGGGTATTTTTTTTTTCGTTCCTTTGTAGGGTGGGTAGCTGTCCTGTTGTTGTTAAGTTTCTGCTTAGTCTTGTTCTCTTGCATTTGGATTTGTGAGTTTGGGAGTTATCAGAGGTGCTAGTTAGGCTCTGGGTTTGGAAGTTGTGCCCTGCTTCCTCTCTTTGTTTTTTAAGCTTTCCTACTTCAATAAATCTTCAGCTTATCAAAAAAAAAAAAAAGCAAGTCTACCTCAAGAAACTAACATGACCATACTGACTTGATCGATGCTTAGCATTATCACCTTGGCTGGTACTTGGGTTCCCAAACAGTATTCTAGACGCTCATCAAAATTAGCACAATTGGTAAATGAGGTGTGATATTATACACAGGAACAAATCATAAGTCTGCTTTCAATGGCCTTCCTCAATATTGACTATCATGGACTGTATAATTATTTTTTTAATTTTAAAATATAATATTTCATAAATAATTAAAATTAAAATATAACATTTAATAAATAAAAAATCTAAAATCAATCACAATTTAAATTAACATAAATTTTAACCATTAACAAATTTAAAATTAAATATAATTTAAAACTTAATAATCCTAAAAATAATAATAAAAAAGTAGTACAATGGGTAATCAATAGCCATAATTTTATTCCTATCATAAAATTCAGTTGCGAATGATAAAATTAAAACAAAGTCGGTCTCAGTTTAAGTCAAGAGTTTAGTATTTTGATATATACGCAAATAATATAGATACTCTCACTAGAAAAATGGAGTGTCAATATATAATACATATGTGGCAAGTTTATATGATTTTTTTCGATAATACAATTTAACTAAAACATGCATATATTGTATTAATTTTTTTAGAGAGCCATACACATTATATCATATATACATAGTAAAAGAAAGGGAGAAGCTATATATATATATATATATATATATATATATATATATATAACAATCGGAAAAGTTTTTTGGAGGGCTGCATGTTTGGATTTTCCTCAAAAACTACGTTTTTTTTTTTTTTTTTTTTTTTTTTTTTTTGATAAGCAGAGATTTTATTAATTAGAAAAAGGAGGTAGCTGAAGGATGGCCAGCACCACGAACAACTGAAAGCAGAACCCAAGGCGCCAGGCACCCTAAAAACTACAAACAGAAAGCCAAAAAACCAAGCCAACCAGGAAAAAAACCAAAAGAGAACCTGAAAAAGGACCAGGGAACTCCAACAACTGACAGACAAAATAAAACGATTTCCTCCAAAACTAAAAGGAAAACTTAAAAACCTGCCAAACTCAACCCAAAAGAACCAGGCCAAAGCCAACTATTTACTAGACCCAAAAAGAAGAGAAGCAAACAGCTCCAACAACTGAAGCAAAAAACAGCACACAGACACAGCTCCAAAGGCTAAAACATAAAATAAACTGAAACAGAACAGTAGCAGAAAAAAGCGTCCACTGCAGCCACAGATTATCAATAAGTGAAAGCCCCTGCTGAACCCATGATATCCATCCAAACCACCACTGCTAACAAATACAACCAAACTGCACTCTTGTTAACCTTACTACCCAAACAGCTGAAACTGGAAGAAGAACCACGCAACCCCACCAACGAAACTGCACAGAAAAACTAATGTTTATTTTATCTTGCGGGAGCAAAATCGGGGATTCCTCTTTCAGTTTGGTTCGGATCCTCGTGGATTTTGGATTTTTCCTGAGCCGTGATCATTTCTATTTGGAAGTGATGAAAAACAGGAACCATATCTCCGTCAAAAGAATAACCTTGCTTTATTTCCATGAGCTCTAAATCACACAAACCATCATTTTATGGCATTCATTCATTCAGAACATAACAATTCTCTCTCTCTCTCTCTCTATCTTTCTTTCTAACTTTATATCCAAAATATCACTTCAATCTTCTGTTTTTCTGTAGAAATATTTCTCTGATAAATATATAATAAGAAATGGTGAGATAGATGCCTATTGATCCAAGTAATTCCACTGATACCCTTCCTTCCAAAACCCTCTTTTGTCCCTTTCTTTTTAAGAACTCTCCCTCTGTCAACTTCGGCGCTAGTAATAAAAGGAGAAGAATTTCTAGTCCATGCTCTTCTCTTTTAAACTCCAAATTCTCCATTCTTCTCCTTCTGTCTCTTCTTCTTGTTCTTGATTTCTGAATTAACATGGAACCCCAACAAAGAGGAGTGATTAGTAGTGACAATCAAGAAGTATCAAATGGGTTAGTGTGCGGTAGCAGTAAAAGATGGACACCCACAAGTGAGCAAATAAGAATACTCAATGATTTGTTTTATAACTGGGGAGTTAGGTCCCCAAAGGATGAGCAGATTCAGTGGATATCTTCTAGGCTTAGACAGTATGGTAAAATTGAATGCAAGAATGTGTATTTTTGGTTTCAGAACCATAAAGCTCGTGATAAGCAGAACACAAGGGTCACTTCTTCTTCTTCTTCTGATCATCATCATCATCCTCATCATCATCTTCCTCTCCAGCAACCACTTTCTTCTTCTTCTTGGGTTAAACCTGATCACAATCATAACTTCCCCACCAACAACTTCACTTCTGGTACTTCATTTTTTTCTCCCTTTTTTAAATTTTGTAACTTCATTATTAGGGTTGAGTCTGTACTAACTAATTGTGATTATTAATGTTTCAGGGTTTTCTTCTGCTTCTTCATCTTCAACTGCTACTGGGTTTTCTTGTGTTGGGCAGATGGGGAACTTTGGGTATGGATCTGTGACTATGGAGAAGAGTTTTTGGGTAAGTAATTTTTAATATTCACCAATTCAGAAATCAACATTCATGCCTTCATTTATACCTTCATCATAAAGTTTTTCTACCTTCTAAATATGGCAATATTCAACAAACTTTCTGCTTCCTTACAACTAAAAAAATGGTTTTTCTTTTTTGCTGAACTAGAACTGCTCAATATCAGCAAGCAACAACAATAGTGTTGGTGGGTCCATAAGCCCTAGCTATGGTTGGGTAGGAATTGATGCTTATAATTCATTTTTTGAGAGGCAAAAATCAATGAATGAAACCCTAGAAGATGAAGAACAACAACGTGATTATGATGAAGATGAAGAAGAAGAAGAAAAAACTGCAAAAATAGTAACTCTTCCTCTTTTTCCTACACAAAGAGGACATTAATGGCTTCTGCAACTTAAAGCATAACCCAATTTGCTATGCCTACAGTTGGTATGGCTCTGATCATGATCCCAACACTGCTTCTCGAGCTTCACTTGAAGTTAGCCTCAACTCTTACACTTCTCAGGCTCCAGATTCTATCTAGTCTTAATTAATGATTTTATCTCTTTGTAAGTTTTCACTTAATTTTAGTTAATTAAGGTTTTTAATTAACTATATATATATATATATATATATATATTTTTTTTTTTTTTTTTTTGATAAGCTGATGATTTTATTTATTAAGAGAACTGGAAACTACAAAACAGGACCCAGCAACAAAGAAGCAACACGATCAGCAGCAGCTCAAATGAGCTGCCACAACCCAAGATCAAATGACCTGCCACAACCCAAGAAGCCTTACAAACTACCCAGACTAGAGCAACACAGACCTCATAAACAGGTTTAGGGTTTAGGGTTTAGGGTTTAGGTGTATATATATATATATATATATATATATATATATATATATATATATATATATATATATATATATATATATATATATATATATATATATACACCTTTAATTGGTGTCTGACACGTGTACAAGTTGTACGCTTGACATGTGTCGTGTTAGTAGTTTAGTAGGTGATTGTCTTACCTTTAACCTTAATTAGTTTTCTAATAATAGTATGTTTTATTGTTGTTGTTATTTGTTCTTGCGATAATTCCCATTTCTTTAGAAACAAAAGGAGCAACTCCTGAATAAATTGCAATATAAAAATAGACAAGCTTGAATTTAAAGTTGTAATCACAGAATTTAAGAGGTTATTGGAGGATAAGTATTTTTATAATATTAATAAAAGATTAATTAATTGTTAAAAGGATTATGAATAATATGGTACAAAAGCCATTAATGGCTTGCAATCGTCAGTATCATAATTAATAAAACTAAAGATTGAGATTGAGCAGGAAGAAGAAAATCTTGGTCACAATCAAACAGTGAATGTCTTATGGGAATGAATATATTGTTTGTTTTGTCACATTCACTATATAAATGTAATTATAATAAGAAGTTTAAAAGCCAACAACCAATGGAGAATGCCGAGTTGAACATTACAAATTATTTAATTAGCAAATTTTTACCAGAATGGTAGTAAAATGCACCATTATATCCAAATATGCTTACAATTTTTATTTATTTTCAAGAGAGATTTTTGGTGGGATCATCACATTGATGAGAGATCAAATCAGTAAAGGAGCTGTCCTATATTTTACAGCTCGTAAGCTAGTTTTTATTCTATATAGTTTATTAGGATATTTGTTGTTGTTTAGATAATTTTAAAGTTCATGTATTTTCTTTATTTCAATGATTAGAATTTGAAAGTTTTTGATTGATCAGTAAGGTTGAATATTTATATATATATATATATATATATATATATATATATATAGCCCTTAAATCTGGATAATCCTCTGCATTTATTGAGCAATAATTGTGTCACCGATTAATAATGCATAAAAACAAAATGGAAATTTTAAAAATATTTAATATCGATTTCTTAAAGGATTGATTTAAAATATTTTATACAATTCACTTTATTTCTTGATAATACAATTTGAGATGAGACAAGGTGGGAATGAAATGGAAAATAGTTAAACTCTTGATTATAAATGATGATTTCCCGATTAATTTTATTTCAATAATTCTTTGTAATTTATAATTTTTAATAGGAAATTCTCTTTAAAAATATATACATATAATATTTTAATATTCAGTTCGATATTTTCAAATCTATTGGATCGCTAATTTTAAATTAAAAATTATTCAATTTAATTAAAAATGATCTTTTTAACGTTGCAAGTAAAAATTGAATCTGAAATTTGATTTAATTGAATAGGAATTTTGAAGGATTTATTTATTTAGTATTGGAGTTGGCAGCGTGAATATCTTAGGTTAAGTGCAGATTCTAGGTAAAAGAAAGAATCTGGAATAATTTTTTTGTAAGTTACTGTCAAGAAAAATAAATAAAAAAATAAAATGAAAAGCATAAATATGTCCGGTATGTGAGAATTTGTAGGGTATAGCAATGGAATCCCTTTATATCTGAAGCTTTTGCTATGATTTTTGGCCTTCAGTCTGCTATAGAACTTGGCTTCTCTTCCTTGATAGCAGAGTCGGATTGCAAATTTATTATTGACTGTTTGTTGAATGACCTTGATTTTTGTAATGAGTTAGGGGGATTGCTTGATGATTGCCGCCGTTTGGAGAAGAAATTCTCATCGTGTCGTTGGTCTTTCATTAGTAGAAACGGCAACCAAGCTGCCCACTGTCTAGCAAAATGCTGTCAGCTATCTCCCTCTTCTGTTGTGTGGTTAGAGGATTTTCCTCTTTTTATTTCATCTACTGTAAGGGATGATACTCCCTCCTGTTAGTTTGTTTTTTTGTGTAATGAAGTTGTTTTTCTTCAAAAAAAAATGTTTTAAGGTAACAGTTTCACCTATCAACCCAAATTTTACATTTTAGTCCTTTAGGTTTTTTTAATTACAAACTCACCTCATTATTTATATTACCCCAATCTCATTTATTTTTATTTTTTTAATGCTATATAATAAGTTTACACATTTGGTCTATGCAAAAGTAAGCCCTTTGGATAAGAAATCATAGATCCTTTTATAAAATAATGTTTATCCTCGTCATCTCATAATATTATGATCCAATTTGTAGAGTGTATTTTCATAATAATAATAATAAGAAGAAGGAGGAGGAGGAGGAGGTAAAATGCATTTTTAAATTTCTGAATTTTTGTTATTAAATTTTTATATTTTTATTTTTCAACATTAAATTTACGTATTTTTATCTTTTTACATATGTTAATTCTTTAGTTGATAGAAAATGCCAATTTGATAGACTATGATCAATACTCTTGTCAATTTAAAATTAACATATCAAATTAAATTCTAATGTAAATATTAAAAGCGTGTTAAACGGAATACTTAATTAATTTTACTTTTTTCATTCATTGAACACTAAAATGTACAAAAAATATAAAAATTTGGGACACAATGTTGCCAAAAAAAGTATAAGGGGTTATTAAAAAAATTCTAAAAGTTGAGGACGTCAAAATATGTTTTACATAATAATATTAAAAACAAACCCTATAAAAGATACAGTTCACTGGTTACTGCAATAGGCACCAAACTTTAGAAATCATTATACCCTATCAATATTTCCGAGTACAAAATTTTCAATGCAGAAACCAGTCCCGCATAAGTTTTTGTATTACAATATTATTGTGCAATATTTTATTTTATTTTATATAATTACTGATATTATTTAAATTGAGTTAATTCGATTTATTATAAAAAATAAATGTTAACATATTTGAACCAATTAATATCGTTGTAATATTTAATAAATTAAAATCAAATACAAACTAAATATGAATAATAAATCCATTCATATATGCTTTTCTTTAGAAAAAAAGTTAACATCTACTTATTTGTTTGTACCATTTCTATTCAATTTATATTCATAATTAATTTTTTTTATTATTAATTTTTTTTCTTGCTAGGAAGTTTGGAACTTCTTTGTACCTTATGCTAAATAAAAAATAATAAAAAGAAAGAATTTTGCAACTCATGTACCTTGCTAAAAAAAATTGTTCAGAAAATATACATGTGCTTGCTTTATATGGTGAGAAGATACTTAAAAGAATTGATTAAAATGGTTCTAATACTTTTTTTTAAATAAAATTTTAAATTCGAGTTTTATCAATATAAATTATGAATATAAAAAAAATAATATTAGAAGATTTTTATCATAGAGTGGACTGATATGATTTAAACTGAATTTATAGAACTTTATAGACTTTTGAATATCAGTAGTCATAAGAAAACAATTTAAGAAAAAAACCTTAAGGATAAGGATATATAAAATTTATATGTCCTGAAGTAATTCATACCAAAAATTTATAAATTTATAAATTCATAAAATTATATTGATACGGAATATTATAAGTAAAATTATCAGCATTTCCCTTTTCTCATTGCATTTTCATCATTGGCTAACTACAACCCTAATGTCTATTAGGGAACTCACTTTTTTAAAGTCAAAAGAAAAATCTGAATGAGGAAATTGTAGACAATGGTTGATGGATTTTGTAATATTAGGGATTTAGTTTTGAATCCAACAAGATCTTGAAACCTTTTTTAAAGTTCAAGTACGTAATTCAAAGCAACAAATTGGTCAATTTTTTCAGCCCATTATTCATCAAATGGGTCCCAAATGCATCAATACACTTGATAGTTTTTTAGCCAATTTTTGGTTCCAACTTGCGCAATTCTCATACGCATGTTTTTTGTACATAAATTGCTTCATATGAACTATACAAGCAGTGAATGCCTCCTCCATCTTCCTTCTTTTTAACTCCTAATAGCCACTAGCATCTACATACCTATTCACCTTTACAACATTTTCATCATTGGCTAACTACAACCCTAATGTCTATTAGGGAACTCACTTTTTTAAAGTCAAAAGAAAAATCTGAATGAGGAAATTGTAGACAATGGTTGATGGATTTTGTAATATTAGGGATTTAGTTTTGAATCCAACAAGATCTTGAAACCTTTTTTAAAGTTCAAGTACGTAATTCAAAGCAACAAATTGGTCAATTTTTTCAGCCCATTATTCATCAAATGGGTCCCAAATGCATCAATACACTTGATAGTTTTTTAGCCAATTTTTGGTTCCAACTTGCGCAATTCTCATACGCATGTTTTTTGTACATAAATTGCTTCATATGAACTATACAAGCAGTGAATGCCTCCTCCATCTTCCTTCTTTTTAACTCCTAATAGCCACTAGCATCTACATACCTATTCACCTTTACAACATTTTCACAAGGTAGATTTTAGGGATTTTTTTTTGTTATTTTTATTCTTTCCGGGGAAGGGATTTGCAATATATCCGTGATCATTGAATTTTACAACTTATAAGCAAATGGTCATGATAAAATAATTTATAATACAAAAATTATCAAAATTTCGTTTTATTCCAATTAAAGTAAAAGTGATCTGAAAATTAATTTTTCATGTCACAAAAGTGATAATTAAATAGATCACGTATGATTGTCATATCATTTTAACACCAATTAACTCTACAAATAAATCATAATTAGTTATTTAAATTTTTTTTATTTTCTGTACACATTAAATTTTTATGTTTACATGATAATGTAAAACTATTTTCTGATTCAACTTATAAAAATTATTAATCCTAAAATGACATAATAATCATACATGTTATGCTTAATTATCACTCCACTGATATAAAAAATTATTTTTTAAATAATTTTTACTTCAATTGAAATAAAATATAATTTTGATGATTTTTGTGTTATAAATTATTTTATTATGACCATTTAGTTATAAGTCCGAAAATTCGATCACCACGGATGTAATTAACCCGAATTTGCAAAATTATAGCTGTCCAAAACAATGATGCCCTAAGACGGAAACAACACGGGCGAAATTCTTACAAGGACTCCAACAATCGAATAAATATTTAGATAAACAAAAAGTGATGAAGATAACTCATGATGAAATTAGAACATAGAGAGCATACCTCAAAAGTTTTATGGGATTTTACTACATAGTACCTGAATGAGCTGACACTATTCAATGCTAAGTAACGTTGCAAGCAAGTCTAATTGGTAGTTTATGGCCTTGGATGTTTTTGCTGTCATAGCCTTTGTTTTCTTGGTTTGTTCCCTGCTTCTGTTTGGGTATTTTTTTTTTCGTTCCTTTGTAGGGTGGGTAGCTGTCCTGTTGTTGTTAAGTTTCTGCTTAGTCTTGTTCTCTTGCATTTGGATTTGTGAGTTTGGGAGTTATCAGAGGTGCTAGTTAGGCTCTGGGTTTGGAAGTTGTGCCCTGCTTCCTCTCTTTGTTTTTTAAGCTTTCCTACTTCAATAAATCTTCAGCTTATCAAAAAAAAAAAAAAAGCAAGTCTACCTCAAGAAACTAACATGACCATACTGACTTGATCGATGCTTAGCATTATCACCTTGGCTGGTACTTGGGTTCCCAAACAGTATTCTAGACGCTCATCAAAATTAGCACAATTGGTAAATGAGGTGTGATATTATACACAGGAACAAATCATAAGTCTGCTTTCAATGGCCTTCCTCAATATTGACTATCATGGACTGTATAATTATTTTTTTAATTTTAAAATATAATATTTCATAAATAATTAAAATTAAAATATAACATTTAATAAATAAAAAATCTAAAATCAATCACAATTTAAATTAACATAAATTTTAACCATTAACAAATTTAAAATTAAATATAATTTAAAACTTAATAATCCTAAAAATAATAATAAAAAAGTAGTACAATGGGTAATCAATAGCCATAATTTTATTCCTATCATAAAATTCAGTTGCGAATGATAAAATTAAAACAAAGTCGGTCTCAGTTTAAGTCAAGAGTTTAGTATTTTGATATATACGCAAATAATATAGATACTCTCACTAGAAAAATGGAGTGTCAATATATAATACATATGTGGCAAGTTTATATGATTTTTTTCGATAATACAATTTAACTAAAACATGCATATATTGTATTAATTTTTTTAGAGAGCCATACACATTATATCATATATACATAGTAAAAGAAAGGGAGAAGCTATATATATATATATATATATAACAATCGGAAAAGTTTTTTGGAGGGCTGCATGTTTGGATTTTCCTCAAAAACTACGTTAATGTTTATTTTATCTTGCGGGAGCAAAATCGGGGATTCCTCTTTCAGTTTGGTTCGGATCCTCGTGGATTTTGGATTTTTCCTGAGCCGTGATCATTTCTATTTGGAAGTGATGAAAAACAGGAACCATATCTCCGTCAAAAGAATAACCTTGCTTTATTTCCATGAGCTCTAAATCACACAAACCATCATTTTATGGCATTCATTCATTCAGAACATAACAATTCTCTCTCTCTCTCTCTCTATCTTTCTTTCTAACTTTATATCCAAAATATCACTTCAATCTTCTGTTTTTCTGTAGAAATATTTCTCTGATAAATATATAATAAGAAATGGTGAGATAGATGCCTATTGATCCAAGTAATTCCACTGATACCCTTCCTTCCAAAACCCTCTTTTGTCCCTTTCTTTTTAAGAACTCTCCCTCTGTCAACTTCGGCGCTAGTAATAAAAGGAGAAGAATTTCTAGTCCATGCTCTTCTCTTTTAAACTCCAAATTCTCCATTCTTCTCCTTCTGTCTCTTCTTCTTGTTCTTGATTTCTGAATTAACATGGAACCCCAACAAGGAGGAGTGATTAGTAGTGACAATCAAGAAGTATCAAATGGGTTAGTGTGCGGTAGCAGTAAAAGATGGACACCCACAAGTGAGCAAATAAGAATACTCAATGATTTGTTTTATAACTGGGGAGTTAGGTCCCCAAAGGATGAGCAGATTCAGTGGATATCTTCTAGGCTTAGACAGTATGGTAAAATTGAATGCAAGAATGTGTATTTTTGGTTTCAGAACCATAAAGCTCGTGATAAGCAGAACACAAGGGTCACTTCTTCTTCTTCTTCTGATCATCATCATCATCCTCATCATCATCTTCCTCTCCAGCAACCACTTTCTTCTTCTTCTTGGGTTAAACCTGATCACAATCATAACTTCCCCACCAACAACTTCACTTCTGGTACTTCATTTTTTTCTCCCTTTTTTAAATTTTGTAACTTCATTATTAGGGTTGAGTCTGTACTAACTAATTGTGATTATTAATGTTTCAGGGTTTTCTTCTGCTTCTTCATCTTCAACTGCTACTGGGTTTTCTTGTGTTGGGCAGATGGGGAACTTTGGGTATGGATCTGTGACTATGGAGAAGAGTTTTTGGGTAAGTAATTTTTAATATTCACCAATTCAGAAATCAACATTCATGCCTTCATTTATACCTTCATCATAAAGTTTTTCTACCTTCTAAATATGGCAATATTCAACAAACTTTCTGCTTCCTTACAACTAAAAAAATGGTTTTTCTTTTTTGCTGAACTAGAACTGCTCAATATCAGCAAGCAACAACAATAGTGTTGGTGGGTCCATAAGCCCTAGCTATGGTTGGGTAGGAATTGATGCTTATAATTCATTTTTTGAGAGGCAAAAATCAATGAATGAAACCCTAGAAGATGAAGAACAACAACGTGATTATGATGAAGATGAAGAAGAAGAAGAAAAAACTGCAAAAATAGTAACTCTTCCTCTTTTTCCTACACAAAGAGGACATTAATGGCTTCTGCAACTTAAAGCATAACCCAATTTGCTATGCCTACAGTTGGTATGGCTCTGATCATGATCCCAACACTGCTTCTCGAGCTTCACTTGAAGTTAGCCTCAACTCTTACACTTCTCAGGCTCCAGATTCTATCTAGTCTTAATTAATGATTTTATCTCTTTGTAAGTTTTCACTTAATTTTAGTTAATTAAGGTTTTTAATTAACTATATATATATATATATATATATATATATATATATATATATATATATATATATATATACACCTTTAATTGGTGTCTGACACGTGTACAAGTTGTACGCTTGACATGTGTCGTGTTAGTAGTTTAGTAGGTGATTGTCTTACCTTTAACCTTAATTAGTTTTCTAATAATAGTATGTTTTATTGTTGTTGTTATTTGTTCTTGCGATAATTCCCATTTCTTTAGAAACAAAAGGAGCAACTCCTGAATAAATTGCAATATAAAAATAGACAAGCTTGAATTTAAAGTTGTAATCACAGAATTTAAGAGGTTATTGGAGGATAAGTATTTTTATAATATTAATAAAAGATTAATTAATTGTTAAAAGGATTATGAATAATATGGTACAAAAGCCATTAATGGCTTGCAATCGTCAGTATCATAATTAATAAAACTAAAGATTGAGATTGAGCAGGAAGAAGAAAATCTTGGTCACAATCAAACAGTGAATGTCTTATGGGAATGAATATATTGTTTGTTTTGTCACATTCACTATATAAATGTAATTATAATAAGAAGTTTAAAAGCCAACAACCAATGGAGAATGCCGAGTTGAACATTACAAATTATTTAATTAGCAAATTTTTACCAGAATGGTAGTAAAATGCACCATTATATCCAAATATGCTTACAATTTTTATTTATTTTCAAGAGAGATTTTTGGTGGGATCATCACATTGATGAGAGATCAAATCAGTAAAGGAGCTGTCCTATATTTTACAGCTCGTAAGCTAGTTTTTATTCTATATAGTTTATTAGGATATTTGTTGTTGTTTAGATAATTTTAAAGTTCATGTATTTTCTTTATTTCAATGATTAGAATTTGAAAGTTTTTGATTGATCAGTAAGGTTGAATATATATATATATATATATATAGCCCTTAAATCTGGATAATCCTCTGCATTTATTGAGCAATAATTGTGTCACCGATTAATAATGCATAAAAACAAAATGGAAATTTTAAAAATATTTAATATCGATTTCTTAAAGGATTGATTTAAAATATTTTATACAATTCACTTTATTTCTTGATAATACAATTTGAGATGAGACAAGGTGGGAATGAAATGGAAAATAGTTAAACTCTTGATTATAAATGATGATTTTCCGATTAATTTTATTTCAATAATTCTTTGTAATTTATAATTTTTAATAGGAAATTCTCTTTAAAAATATATACATATAATATTTTAATATTCAGTTCGATATTTTCAAATCTATTGGATCGCTAATTTTAAATTAAAAATTATTCAATTTAATTAAAAATGATCTTTTTAACGTTGCAAGTAAAAATTGAATCTGAAATTTGATTTAATTGAATAGGAATTTTGAAGGATTTATTTATTTAGTATTGGAGTTGGCAGCGTGAATATCTTAGGTTAAGTGCAGATTCTAGGTAAAAGAAAGAATCTGGAATAATTTTTTTGTAAGTTACTGTCAAGAAAAATAAATAAAAAAATAAAATGAAAAGCATAAATATGTCCGGTATGTGAGAATTTGTAGGGTATAGCAATGGAATCCCTTTATATCTGAAGCTTTTGCTATGATTTTTGGCCTTCAGTCTGCTATAGAACTTGGCTTCTCTTCCTTGATAGCAGAGTCGGATTGCAAATTTATTATTGACTGTTTGTTGAATGACCTTGATTTTTGTAATGAGTTAGGGGGATTGCTTGATGATTGCCGCCGTTTGGAGAAGAAATTCTCATCGTGTCGTTGGTCTTTCATTAGTAGAAACGGCAACCAAGCTGCCCACTGTCTAGCAAAATGCTGTCAGCTATCTCCCTCTTCTGTTGTGTGGTTAGAGGATTTTCCTCTTTTTATTTCATCTACTGTAAGGGATGATACTCCCTCCTGTTAGTTTGTTTTTTTGTGTAATGAAGTTGTTTTTCTTCAAAAAAAAATGTTTTAAGGTAACAGTTTCACCTATCAACCCAAATTTTACATTTTAGTCCTTTAGGTTTTTTTAATTACAAACTCACCTCATTATTTATATTACCCCAATCTCATTTATTTTTATTTTTTTAATGCTATATAATAAGTTTACACATTTGGTCTATGCAAAAGTAAGCCCTTTGGATAAGAAATCATAGATCCTTTTATAAAATAATGTTTATCCTCGTCATCTCATAATATTATGATCCAATTTGTAGAGTGTATTTTCATAATAATAATAATAAGAAGAAGGAGGAGGAGGAGGAGGTAAAATGCATTTTTAAATTTCTGAATTTTTGTTATTAAATTTTTATATTTTTATTTTTCAACATTAAATTTACGTATTTTTATCTTTTTACATATGTTAATTCTTTAGTTGATAGAAAATGCCAATTTGATAGACTATGATCAATACTCTTGTCAATTTAAAATTAACATATCAAATTAAATTCTAATGTAAATATTAAAAGCGTGTTAAACGGAATACTTAATTAATTTTACTTTTTTCATTCATTGAACACTAAAATGTACAAAAAATATAAAAATTTGGGACACAATGTTGCCAAATAAAGTATAAGGGGTTATTAAAAAAATTCTAAAAGTTGAGGACGTCAAAATATGTTTTACATAATAATATTAAAAACAAACCCTATAAAAGATACAGTTCACTGGTTACTGCAATAGGCACCAAACTTTAGAAATCATTAGTACAAAATTTTCAATGCAGAAACCAGTCCCGCATAAGTTTTTGTATTACAATATTATTGTGCAATATTTTATTTTATTTTATATAATTACTGATATTATTTAAATTGAGTTAATTCGATTTATTATAAAAAATAAATGTTAACATATTTGAACCAATTAATATCGTTGTAATATTTAATAAATTAAAATCAAATACAAACTAAATATGAATAATAAATCCATTCATATATGCTTTTCTTTAGAAAAAAAGTTAACATCTACTTATTTGTTTGTACCATTTCTATTCAATTTATATTCATAATTAATTTTTTTTATTATTAATTTTTTTTCTTGCTAGGAAGTTTGGAACTTCTTTGTACCTTATGCTAAATAAAAAATAATAAAAAGAAAGAATTTTGCAACTCATGTACCTTGCTAAAAAAAATTGTTCAGAAAATATACATGTGCTTGCTTTATATGGTGAGAAGATACTTAAAAGAATTGATTAAAATGGTTCTAATACTTTTTTTTAAATAAAATTTTAAATTCGAGTTTTATCAATATAAATTATGAATATAAAAAAAATAATATTAGAAGATTTTTATCATAGAGTGGACTGATATGATTTAAACTGAATTTATAGAACTTTATAGACTTTTGAATATCAGTAGTCATAAGAAAACAATTTAAGAAAAAAACCTTAAGGATAAGGATATATAAAATTTATATGTCCTGAAGTAATTCATACCAAAAATTTATAAATTTATAAATTCATAAAATTATATTGATACGGAATATTATAAGTAAAATTATCAGCATTTCCCTTTTCTCATTGCATTTTCATCATTGGCTAACTACAACCCTAATGTCTATTAGGGAACTCACTTTTTTAAAGTCAAAAGAAAAATCTGAATGAGGAAATTGTAGACAATGGTTGATGGATTTTGTAATATTAGGGATTTAGTTTTGAATCCAACAAGATCTTGAAACCTTTTTTAAAGTTCAAGTACGTAATGTTATCAGTAATTCAAAGCAACAAATTGGTCAATTTTTTCAGCCCATTATTCATCAAATGGGTCCCAAATGCATCAATACACTTGATAGTTTTTAAGCCAATTTTGGGTTCCAACTTGCGCAATTCTCATACGCTAACGCATGTTTTTTGTACATAAATTGCTTCATATGAACTATACAAGCAGTGAATGCCTCCTCCATCTTCCTTCTTTTTAACTCCTAATAGCCACTAGCATCTACATACCTATTCACCTTTACAACATTTTCACAAGGTAGATTTTAGGGATTTTTTTTGTTATTTTTATTCTTTCCGGGGAAGGGATTTGCAATATATCCGTGATCATTGAATTTTACAACTTATAAGCAAATGGTCATGATAAAATAATTTATAATACAAAAATTATCAAAGTTTCATTTTATTCCAATTAAAGTAAGAGTGATCTGAAAATTAATTTTTCATGTCACCAAAGTGACAATTAAATAGATTACGTATGATTGTCATATCATTTTAACACCAATTAACTCTACAAATAAATCATAATTAGTTATTTAATTTTTTTTTATTTTCTGTACACATTAATTTTTTATGTTTACATGATAATGCAAAACTATTTTCTGATTCAACTTATAAAAAGTATTAATCCTAAAATGACATAATAATCATACATGTTATGCTTAATTATCACTCCACTGATATAAAAAATTATTTTTCAAATTATTTTTACTTCAATTGAAATAAAATAAAATTTTGATGATTTTTATGTTATAAATTATTTTATTATGATCATTTGGTTATAAGTCTGAAAATTCGATGACCAGGGATGTAATTAACCCGAATTTGCAAAATTATAGCTGTCCAAAACAATGATGCCCTAAGACGGAAACAACACGGGCGAAATTCTTACAAGGACTCCAACAATCGAATAAATATTTAGATAAACAAAAAGTGATGAAGATAACTCATGATGAAATTAGAACATAGAGAGCATACCTCAAAAGTTTTATGGGATTTTACTACATAGTACCTGAATGAGCTGACACTATTCAATGCTAAGTAACGTTGCAAGCAAGTCTACCTCAAGAAACTAACATGACCATACTGACTTGATCGATGCTTAGCATTATCACCTTGGCTGGTACTTGGGTTCCCAAACAGTATTCTAGACGCTCATCAAAATTAGCACAATTGGTAAATGAGGTGTGATATTATACACAGGAACAAATCATAAGTCTGCTTTCAATGGGCTTCCTCAATATTGACTATCATGGACTGTATAATTATTAGGTCACATAAGTTCATAGAAAATTACTGGGAACACCTTTTCTGATGTCAGGATTATGCCGAAGAGACCAGTATGCAACTGGATCATGTATGAACAGGGCAGCTAGAAGAGGGGAAAAATATGCACAAGAAGAATGATCTTCAGTAGATCTGAACGCCATCAATAAAATCATCATGCAAAACAGTCCACTTGATGCTCGAAAATTCTGGGGGATCACTGAAGAAATTCTACTTCCTTCCAACATAAGCTGCCAATTTTGACAAGTCCGGAATCCAAAAGGATAGCTCAGAAGACCCAGTTGCAAACATAAGACTTCCAGGCGCCCATTTTATCACGTGTGGCTCAGTTTCGCAAGTCATCCAACTTGCAACCTGGATTGCACAGAAAACAAGTCCGCTTATCTAATAACATGCCAAAGCCGCATAGTGTGAAAAACAATTAAAATTAAAATAAGTGAATGTCCAGCAACAAATCATGAGGTGCTATATTGGCTTGTCTATTCATATCAAAATCAACGAAAATTACAACTATATCAATGCTATCACTCCAAGGACAACATATGGATTTCTGATGTAGTTTTTCAACTAGAAGCTAATAATTTTGGCTTAATAAACTAGAAAAGAAATAGTGGCAATGGATTTTTAACATTTTATGTATTCTCATGAATTTCAACTAAAAAGTGTTGCTGGTGTACAGAAGGGAGGCAGGGATGACAGAACTAGATAATCTGTATACTTAACCCCGAAAACCTAAACCCAACACCACCATTAAGCAATTTATTCAAAATAAATCCATCAAACAAGAACCTAGTTATGCCGTTGTATTTAATCCTTCATTATTGTGGCCATGTGTTTTACCCATGCATGAAGCCTATTTAGTTTTCTTTTGTCTTTTCTTCTTTTTTTTCCCCCTTTTTCAATTTAGCCCTTCAACTGATATATATATATATATATATATATATATATATATATAAGGGTTGAGGGGATCAGCAGTTAACTTAGAAGTTATTAAGATCAAAATCTGCAAGAAATCTGTAATAGCAGAATGGATAAGAGGCTGGAAAAATCAGGGCTTTTTTAATGAATGCCAATGCCAAAATCATATTGTACCATGTTGCCCTATCTAATCTCAACAATGGAGGGCATAAGTTTTGCAAGTTAAACCGGACATAAGGACTAGAATGATGAGTGTGAGTGGGTGTGCATAAAGAGTAAGGGGGAGGGGGAGGGGGAGGGGGAGGGGGAGGGGGAGGGGGCGGGGGTGTAGGGGTAGGAAGTGAATGCTTAGATGGAGGATGCATTAGATAAAAGTAAGAAGCTTATCATACTTCTTTCCCACTCCTTACACTCCAGGCATGGACACGGCCGTCACCGGAACCTGTCAATATAACAGAAACCAACAAACTTATTACCAGTCACAACAGGTTTGATCCTGTAAAACCAATGCAGCTTTGGTATAGAAAGCAAGAAAAAAACCATTTTATGGTCCCACTCCCATTAAATTGAATGTCAAGGATTTTAATGAAAAGAAAGGAAAATATCTTAATTTTTTTTTTCTGAATTCAATGAATGGTTGATGGCATCAAAAAGATTTAAGGCCCTTTGATTTCATTCAAACCCCTCAAAATTGTACATACTCTACCAACCCAGTGACCGCCTCCATGATAAAAGAACGAGAAATAATGGAAGATTATTCACGTATACACAAACCTACTTGAATGTTGGAATTCAGAGCATCATTCTTTTCAACTAACATATTTTCTAACACAAACCTAGGAGGAAATCAGCTAAAATAACTTGAAGTTAATGGCAGATGCAATACCTGAAACAACGAAAATTCCCTTTGGGCTGAAAGATGCCTCTAATGTAGAGTTGGTTGAAACTGGTTTCACATTGTATGTAGATAACTAAAAGAGCAAAACATAGAATAAGTCAAAGGGAGTCAACGGTCTGCAATCTCAGTAACTTTTATTTCATCAAAAAAGAATATTCAAGTAACATGTGAAAGCTTTCAGATGCTGTACTCACAAGTGTGCCACGGAATGAATCAAGTACATGGATATGTCCACCCATAGTTGTCAGGAGCATAAGTCTCCCATCATTGCTAAACTTTACGACATGTACATCAGATATATCTCCTCCAACAGAAAAGATCTCAAATGGACCCTAAAAAGATTTTGATTTTCAACCATTTCAGTTCTTACCAAAATAGATGTGGAGAAATAAATTTCTTCATGTAAAAGTACTAGCCTTTTCATACTTGCGGGAGTCAAACATTCTTATATATCCTCCAAAGGCAATTGCAAACACTAGCCCTTGATCATCATATGCCGTAGCAGGCCTTCCTTGCACCAGTAGAAGACCCTGTTGGTTAATGTATTTTGTTAGATAATAGGTTGTAATTAAGGGTAGAATAGTAATTTTTCTTTTACTACTTGTTTACCTATAAATATACCCTTGTATCATTATTTTAGGGTAATTCGAGATAATAGAAAATCTTGAGTTCTCAAAATCTTCATGGTATCAGAGTCACTGCCGTTTCGAAGGTCGAGTTAACTCCCTTCCGCAGTCGGTTCATTTTCGGTAACCCTTATTTTTCCGGCGAGTCTAGAAGGTCGTGTTCCACACCTCCTATTTCGACACCGCCCCCATAGGAAGGTAGATCGGGTGAAGATCGGCCGGTGTCCCAATCTCCGGCGCCGTCAGAAGCCGCGCGTGAGCTCACGCGCCGATCAAAGATTTCGGCCCCTTCCCCACGCGTCGGCGCGTGTGGCGCGTGACACCACCTCCGGCCACCTTTTGCTGCCGTTTTTTCTGCCGACCATCTCGCCGCCCTTTTCCGCCTTCAACCCACTGATCTCCGGTGACTTCCGACCACCTCGATTTCTGGGTCACACGTGAACAGGTTCTGTTTTCCTGGGTTAACTTTTTCCTGCTGGTTTTTGATCCTTTTTTTTTGGCTTTTTCGTTATGTCAAATATTAAGGATGATCATAAGGAGGTTGAGAGACATCATTCCATGAATGACAGTCCTTATCCTCAAATTAGCCCAGTTAAACTTGAGGGGAGCAGTACTTATTTAGCTTGGTCTAGATCGTGTTTATTGTCGATCAAGGCAGGCTTATATCGATAGAAGTAAAAAACCACCATCTGTCACCGATCCTAATTTTAATCAATGGGACTAAGATAATTCACTGGTTATGTCTTGGCTCCTAAATTCGATGCATCCTAAGATCTCTAGACAGTATTTATTGCTTGACACTGCAGAGAAGATATGGAAAGCTACAAAAACCACCTCTTCTCGAATGGGAAATGATGCTCGTATCTTTGAACTCAGGAACAAAGTTCATGGTACAAAACAAGGTGAGCTTACTGTTTCAGATTATTTCTCTGAATTGGGTAGTTTATGGCAGGAACTGGATTATTATCAGGACTTTCAAGCAAAATGTGTTGATGCGGTGCTGATTCAAAAGATGATTGAAAAGGAGAGGGTTTATGATTTTCTGGCTGGTTTAAATCCTGAATTTGATTAAGTGCGAGTTCAAGCTATTGGCAGAACTCCTTTCCCTTCACTTGAGGAGGCACATTCTTTAATTCAGCAGGAAGAAACCAGGAGAGGGGCTATGCTTTATACTGCACCTATTGACAAGTCGGGTTTGACTGCCCATACCTCTCTTGAGCAACCAAAAGGGATTCTTTTTGATAAAGATCATTTGCTCTGTGATTACTGTGATAAGCCAAGGCACACTAAAGAGACTTGCTGGAAGTTGCATGGGAGACCTAGTAGGGGCCGTGGGGAAAAACGAGTTAATCCAACAAGGGCTCAAGAACATGTGTTAGAAACAGTGGAATCATCTAAGGAGTCGGCTTCAGTTGAGAGTCTCTCCTCTGATGAGATTTTGCATTTCAGGCGTCTCCTGTCTCAGCTTACTCCTTCCTCCAGTGCTACCTCTAATTTGGTCAAGTCAGGTACTACTTTTTCTCACCATAACTCATGAATTATTGATTCTGGCGCAAATAGACATATGACAGGCACTTCAAAAGGCTTTCTTAACTACTCTCCTTGTTTAAAAAGGGATAGTGTCAGGGTGGCTGATGGGTCATTAACCCCTATTTCTGGGACAGGTTCTATTGTTTGTACTCCTAATATTAAATTGTCTTATGTTCTTCATGTTTCTCAATTTTCTGTCAATCTTTTATCTGTCAGTGCTATCACTAAAACTCTTAACTGTAAAGTTGAATTTTTTCCTGATTTTTGTATTCTTCAGGATCTTCAAACAGGGAAGAGGATTGGCAGTGGTAGAGAGCATGATGGCTTATATATGCTGGAAGACAGTCAAGAGTTGGCTCTTTTTGGGGGGTATCAGGATGTCAACCAGGAGATCATTCAGTGGCATAGGCGATTAGGACACCCGTCATTTTTTGTTTTAGAAAAACTATATCCTAGTTTATTTGCTAAAACTCGGTTTGATTGTTTATCTTGTGATGCTTGTGAGTATGCTAAACATACTAAAAACTCGTATCCTTTGAGTGATAATAAAGCTAGTGAGCCATTTATGATTGTTCATTCTGATGTTTGGGGACCTACACAAACTGTCTCTTTGTCTGGAAATCGATGGTTTGTTACTTTCATTGATTGTTGCACTAGAATGACTTGGGTGTATTTGATTAAAGCAAAGAGTGATGTTTTCTCCTGTTTTCAATTTTTTCATAAAATGATTGCCACTCAATTTGATGCTAAAATAAAAGTTTTGCGGTCTGATAATGGAACAGAATATATGGATAGTAGGTTGGGTACTTATTTGGAGTCTCATGGGATTATTCACCAAACTAGTTGTCCTTATACTAGTGCTCAAAATGGTGTAGCTGAAAGAAAAAATAGGCATTTGTTAGAAGTTGCTAGATCTCTTATGTTTACCATGCATGTTCCAAAGTCATATTGGGGGGATGCTGTATTAGCGGCTGCCTATCTTATTAATCGAATGCCTCTCAAAGCTCTTAACTTTAGAACTCCTGTAGAAGTCTTAACCGGAAAAACTGGCTATACTGTTCCACCAAAGATTTTTGGATGTGTTTGCTTTGTTCATACTAGGAATGTTGGGAAATTAGATCCGAGAGCACTGAGATGTGTGTTCGTTGGATATTCTCCAACTCAAAAGGGATATAAGTGTTATCATCTTCCATCTAGGAAATTCTATGTGAGTATGGATGTTACCTTTCGGGAGTCTGAACCTTATTTTGGCAGTATCCAGTCACCTCTTCAGGGAAAGAATAGTGAAGAAGTGGTGATGAATGTACCTGTGTTACCTCAGGATCTAGTTCAAAGGAAAAACGAAGGGATTGTTATTCAGGAGCAGAATGTTGATGTTCAGGGGGAGGAGAATGTTGTTGGTGTTGGTGGTCGTTTAGATAGACCTGACTTGTTGAGATACTCGAGGAAGAATAGGTCTGAAGAAGCCATCATGCATTCTACACTGCCAGAATCCTCGGGTGAGTCACTTCTTGATTCTGATTTATCTCTTGATTTTGATTTAAATTTACCCATTGCTCAAAGGAAAGGAGTCAGGTCGTGTACAAAACATTCCATCTCTAACTTTGTCTCTTATGATTCTTTGTCTCCTTCCTATAGAGCCTTTGCCTTGTCTCTTTCCTCTATGTCTATTCCATAGGATTGGAGAGAAGCTATCAAGGATCCAAAATGGAGAGAAGCTATGGTTGAAGAAATGAAAGCCCTCTCTAAAAATGAAACCTGGGAACTAGTTGCATCTTCAGACAAAAAGTTGGTTGTAAGTGGGTGTTCACAATAAAACACAAAGCTGATGGTTCAATTGAAAGATTTAAAGCTAAATTAGTGGCAAAGGGATTCACTCAGACTTATGGAGTTGACTATCAGGAGACATTTGCACCAGTTGCTAAAATGAATACCATTAGAATCTTGCTATCTTGTGCAGTTAACTTGGATTGGGATTTGCTGCAATTTGATGTGAAGAATGCATTTCTTCATGGGGACCTGGAAAAAGAGGTTTATATGGAGATTCCTCCTGGTTTTGATGATGAGAGAACACAAGGAAAGGTGTGCAGACTGAAGAAAGCCTTGTATGGGTTGAAACAATCTCCGAGAGCTTGGTTTGACAGATTCAGCAAAGCTATGATATCCTTTGGTTATCAGCAAAGTAATGCTGATCATACCCTCTTTATGAGGCACTCCAAGGGTAAGATCACTCTTCTCATTGTTTATGTTGATGACATAGTGATGACAGAGGATGATAAAGAAGAAATGGTTCGACTGAAGAAGCTCTTAACTCAGGAGTTTGAAATCAAGGATCTTGGAAAACTACAATATTTCTTGGGAATTGAAGTTGCCAGATCAACCAAAGGGATCTTCATTTATCAAAGAAAATATGTTATGGATCTTTTGGATGAAACTGGTATGTTGGGATGCAAACCAGCAGATACACCCATTGAAAGTAACCATAAGTTACAAACAGGGACTGAAGGTGCAATTGATAAGGGCAGATATCAAAGATTGGTTGGTAGACTTATCTATCTATCCCACACTAGACCAGATATTGCTTATACAGTTAGCTTGGTGAGTCAGTTCATGCATGATCCAAGAGAATCTCATCAACAGGCTGTTTTTCGCATTTTGAGGTATTTAAAATCAGCTCCAGGAAGAGGTATTCTTCTTTCAAAAAATGGTCATCTAAGAATTGAAGCTTTCACAGATGCAGATTGGGCTGGATCTTTAGATGATAGAAGATCAACCTCTGGTTATTGTACATTTGTGGGAGGTAACTTAGTCACTTGGAGAAGCAAGAAACAAAGTATAGTTGCAAGATCAAGTGCAGAAGCAGAATATAGAGCTATGGCTCAAGGTGTTTGTAAGTTGTTATGGTTGCAGAAGTTAGTAGTAGAGTTGAATTTGGCTAAAAGGGACCGACTATTTTTGTATTGTGACAACAAAGCTGCAATCAGTATTGCTCATAATCAAGTTCAACATGACAGGACAAAACATATTGAAATTGATCGACACTTCATCAAAGAAAAATTATCTGATGATGTTTTAAGCTTATTTCATGTAATGTGGGACAGACAATTAGCTGATGTTTTTACAAAAGGACTCGGTAGTCGAGCTTTCCACGCCATAGTTTGCAAGTTGGGCATGTGTAATATCTTCGCACCAACTTGAGGGGGAGTGTTGATTAATGTATTTTGTTAGATAATAGGTTGTAATTAAGGGTAGAATAGTAATTTTTCTTTTACTACTTGTATACCTATAAATATACCCTTGTATCATTATTTTAGGGTAATTCGAGATAATAGAAAATCTTGAGTTCTCAAAATCTTCAGACCCTATACAGAAATACTTGATCAGAATTGAGATGAAAGAGATGAATAACTTGCTTTCTAACATGAGTCAAGACATCAACCTGACACTTTTCAACTCGTTGATCCCAAAGCAGAACAGTTCGATCGAGGGAACCAGATACAAAGCATTCTTTTCGAGAGCACAGGCTTAATGAGACCACCCTTTAAAAAAATTCATAAATGTTACCAACATGATGCATATTTGCAATATGAACAATCACTTCAAAGTGGAAATATATTCCCAACTGCATCAGAAACCAAACCTGTCGTGATGTCCTTTAAAATACCGCAAGTACTTGTTATCGTTTAGTGAGAGAAGCCGTAAAGATTCTGAACAAATGAACTATATATGTAGATTATCTAAACACAGAACAAGGAGAAACTTGAACAAATTATCTAATTTTAATAAACAAACTGATAGAGAACGGCAATGCTAGGCCCATAAATGTGAAGGCCCCTTATTCACCAAAAGGAATTCCTATTAGTGGAGGAAGCCCCACACACTTATAAGCCACTAACTGCCTAGGCAGTTAACCGATGTGAGATTCGTAACATTGCTCCCTCCATCAACAGCCGACGTCCACGGCGGCTGACACCCACTGGCGGCCTCTCCCCAAGGGTTCCTCTCCTGGGCCGCTTTCACCCCTTCTCTTTTGGGTTGCTTGTCACCCACTGGCGGCTTCTCCCATGGGGTTCCTCTCCTGGGCCGCTTTCCCACAGACGGCGCCAATTTGTTGAGTAAAATCACAAAACAATCTCAAGAACAGAGAAATGAAACAAGAATAAAGATTGCAGGAATGAGGATAATGATTTTATTGAAATAACAGCACTGTCAACAGATACAATGCCCACAGGAAATACTTTCCCTCCCCAACAATGGAGCCCTGCTCACTTAACAGAAAACAATACAGATTCACGATATCATCCCCTCCTCCCTATTCCTGCTTAATATAACAAAGAAATGAAAATAATCCAGCCGTTACCCCTATTGCCTAGCTGGATTCCTAGGTGTAACTAACTCCCCTTTCCCTTTCATCATAACAGAATTATTTTGGAGAAGTCCCTGGGGTGCCCTTCTCGTGTTGCTGCAGCTTCTTCTTCCTGGAATAGACCCTCAGCTTTTGTGGCCCAAGTGGAGTCTGGTCCATCAGCCCATCTGGTGTGTTTGTATCTTCATCAATACTGCCCCCTTGAAAGATAGTCTTGTCCTCAAGACGCAGCTGTGGATAATCCCTCTTGAGAGCATACTCATCCTCCCAAGTCCCTTGGCTTGCCACTGTACCAAACATTGAGAGATGCGCTTTCCCCCCTTTTGGACAACCCTGGTAGCTAATATTTTTGCAGGAACAGAGTTTGCAGTGGTTTCCAGCTCAAGCTCGGGAGGTAGTGGGTGAGCACTAGGCTGGTTGCCCATAGCTTTTTTGAGCAAGGATACATGGAAAACAGGATGTACCTTAGAGGACTCTGGGAGTCGTAGGCGATATGCCACCGCGCCGATCCTGGACTCAATTTGGAACGGCCCATAGTAGCGAGCTGAGAGTTTCGGATAAATTCTCCGTGTTACTGACTGCTGTCTATGAGGTCACAGCCGCAAATAAACCCAGTCCCCTTCCTCAAACTGAACATCTCGACGACTTTTGTCAGCGTAGGCCTTCATGTGCTGTTGTGAGCGAAACAAGTGTTCCTTGAGTTGTTTCAAAGCCTCATCACGGTCTTGTAAATCCTGAGCAACTGCCTCCACTTGAATCTCGCCCGGTACATACTGCAAGATAGTTGGTGGCTTTCGTCCATACACTATCTCGAAAGGAGTTGGCCCGGTGCTGACATGGAAAGAGGTATTGTACCAAAATTCAGCCCATGGCAGCCACTGGTTCCAATGACGGGGCTGGTCAGCTGCGAAACATCGGAGATACGTCTCTAGACACCTATTGATCACCTCTGTCTGTCCATCGGTTTCTGGATGGTAGGAGGAGCTAAACTTGAGGTGTGTTCCCTGCAATTTAAACAGTTCCTGCCAAAACCTGCTCATAAAAACTGGATCTCGGTCGCTCACAACAGATTTCGGAAACCCATGGAGCCTCACCACCTCTTTGACAAACAATTCAGCAACTGTCCTTGCTGTATAAGGATGTTTCAAGGCCAAGAAGTGTCCATACTTGGACAGCCTGTCTACAACAACCAAAACCGCTTCATACCCCTTGGACTTGGGCATCCCAATGATGAAGTCCATCAAGATGTCCTCCCACACGGCTTGGGGAATAGGGAGGGGCTGTAGTAGACCTGTTGGTGCAAGGGTTAAGGCCTTAAATTGTTGGCATATGGAGCAGTTCCTAACATATTCCTTGACCCGCTGCACCATACCCTTCCAATAAAAACTTGTTGCAATCCTGCGATAAGTCCGATAATATCCTGAATGTCCACTAAGTACCGTGTCATGAAACTCGCGTAACATAGTTGGAATCCATGGCGAGTTGGATGGAATAACCAGCCTCCCTTTGCGGTACATCACTCCTTGACGCAACTCATAGTTGGGCCTAGACATGGGGTTTGTGGATAAAGCATTCTTGATGGCAGTCAGTTGGGGATCCTGGTTTATTTCATCAATTAAGTTGCTGCCTTCAATTCAAGAGGGAGAAGAGATGAAGGAAGCTAGCTCGGCATAGTCCTGCTGTCTAGACAAAGCATCGGCAGCTGTATTGAGTTTTTCCGGCTTGTACTGCACATCATACACATACCCCATAAGCTTAGCTAACCAATTCTGCTGATCCGTGGTGGTAATCCGCTGCTGCAAGATGTGGCGCAAACTTTTTTGGTCAGTAAACACCGTGAATTTTCTCCCCAATAGATATGGCCGCCAATGTTGGATGGCAAGCGCCAAAGCCATGAGCTCCTTCTCGTATGCTGACTTGGAGAGGTTGCTAGCTGCCAAAGCTTTACTGAAATAAGCAAGAGGTCGACCTTCCTGCATCAATACAGCCCCTAAACCAGTCCCGGAAGTGTCGCATTCCACACAAAATGGCTTATCGAAATTAGGCAATGCGAGCAAGGGAGCTGCTGTAAGTTTGGCTTTCAAATCCTGATTTGATTAAAACCGTATTTCAAATCCAGTTTAGAGAAAAATGCAGCCCCGTGTAACTCGTCAAGCAACTCCTCAACAACTGGAACGGGATACCTATAGGCAACTGTCACTTTGTTCAATGCCCGATAGTCAATACACAAGCGCCAAGAGGTGTCCTTCTTCTTGACCAGAAGAACAGGACTAGAATAGGCACTTTGGCTGGGGCGAATAATCCCTTGCTGCAACATCTCTTCCACCTGTCGCTGAATCTCTGCCTTCTGAATGTGTGGGTACCGATAAGGGCGCACATTAACCTCTGCATGACCAGGAATAAGGTGGATGGTGTGATCATGCAGTCTTCGGGGAGGTAACCCAGTCATAGGCTCAAAGACAACCTAGAACCTCTCCATAAGTACCCTAATGTCTGTCTTCTGCTCCTGAGTAAGCCCATGTAGGGACACTGGTGCAGCATGGGTGGGGCGCATGTCTAGGCACAGTTGCTTTGAGCGCCCTCCTCCCAACCAAGACTGTAAAGCCCCCATATCCATGGAAGTACCCTCTACACCAGTTAGTTCAACCTGCTTCCCCCCATAATTAAACCGCATCCAACCTTGTTCCCAATTGTGCACAACATCCCCCAAAGTTTTTAACCATTCGATACCCAACACTGCATCCACGGGTCCCAGATCAAACACCAATGCATTCAATCGTAAAGTTACTGCTCCTAACGTTATCTCAACACCCTTGCACTGTTCATTGACTGTAACTCTGTACCCATCCCCTAGTTTGATACTTATAGCAGGAATAACATGAGCTTTGAGATTGAGGGGCCTTACCAGTTTGCGGGAGACAAAGTTGTGAGTGGCCCCAGAATCGACGAGGAATAGGATGGGAATCCTCTTGATCGCGCCTTGAAGCTTCAGGGTATTGGGTCCCCTTGAGCCAATCTTCTCTCCAAAATATGCTCCCAGTGAATTGCATTCCCCCTCCATAGTCTCTTCTCCGTCGCCGTCCTCCGTGTCTGCAGTATCTCCGGCTGGCTCTTCAACATCAAAGAACAGCTCATTCTCCAGTACTGCCACCTTCAGTTCGCCTATATTACACCTGTGCTGGGGGCTATACGGTTGTGCGCATTTGAAGCACAGTCCCCGCCGGCGCCGCTCCTCCATGTCCTTCAGGGAGATGTGACGAGGCCCCCTGTTGCGTGGTTGCTGAGCTCTATGGGTGGGTGGAAACGCACGATGGAGTCGGGTCGTGAGGGATGAGTGGGCCTGGGTTTGGTTTTGTGGTTATTGGGTTTGTGTTTGGGTATTTTTCCTTTGGATCGGCCTGGCCCGTTTCCTTTCTGGTTATGTGGGCGCGAGTTCGGGTGAGAAGAGTGGGAGATCTCCACCTTGTTCCAGTTTCCTCCGCCTCTGTCCCTTACCGCCGATCGTCCTCCCAAGGTTCCAAAGGTGAGTTCAGCATCGCGAGCCAACTCCATAGCTTCCTCGCAGGTGCGTGGCTTCAAGAAACGCACCCACCTTCCTACTTCTTCTCTCAACCCCCCCATGAAATAACCCAAGAATTGCTCCTCAGATGATTTCGATATATATCCCATAATCGATTCAAACTCCTCGATGTAATCGTCAACACTTCCAATCTGGAACAGGTTCCGTAGTTCCTCATATGGGTTCTGCGTTCTTCGCTTGCCAAACCTCCCGTTCAATCGCTGTTTGAACTGCTCCCAAGTTAGATGGGGATTATCGCGTAAAGCATGAGAAAACCAAGTTATGGCAGCACCGGTCATGCACATCTGAGCGATCACTAACTTCATTCGTTCGGGGCTTTGATTCACGCTGAAATAAAGCCCAGCTTTGGCGATCCAACTCCGTGGTTCAAGGCCACTAAACTCTGGAACTTTCACCTTAGGTAGAGACATTGCCCCAGCTTCAAAATAATTAGGCTTAATGCAGGAATCTAATGGGTGAAAAGTATTTGAATCACGTTTTGCATTGGCTGAGAGATAACCCTTTGCTGGAATGTCATCAGAATCCCCTATATCATCAACATCATATTGGGGTGTTCCTTCTTCGGTCATGGGTTGCTTCTCGGGGTTTTGGGAAAGTTTGTTCAGTATTTCTTCAACGAGTTTGTTTAGGGTGGTCAATGAACAATGCATTTGTCCCAGTTGTTCGTCATGGGAATCAAGTTTTGTTTGCATAGTCTGTAATCGGGTTTGGGGTAGTTCTGCCATTTTTGTTTCCCACCAGTTGTAGGATGAGAAGTAAAGCAAACCAGATCAACCCCATACTTTTTGCTATTAATAGTCTTTAAACATCTGGAGATGAAAAAATTGTCTCAATAACGTATGCAAATAAATAAATACATGGAACACCTAGGAGAAAAAAAAAAGGGTACAAGACACAAACAGGGCAGTTTCTGACAGATTACAAATAAAGTTCTCACAGGTAAGAACGTGATAGAAGTACTAGACGGCACAGCAACTTAAGTAATTTCATCACATATATTCGCAAGAAAAAAATGGCAGAGATAAGCCAAAATGCTAAATCTTTGAATGTCACAAAAGCCAAAACCTGGCAGATAGAGAAAATACTTACCAGCTGATATTAGAAATTTGCATAATCATAAATTTGTAAGCGCATCGAATGCATGAAGAAATGCACTTCTTGGTCATAATCCCAACAAAGCAGTTAGTAAAAAGCATTTGAATTTAAAATGGCTGGTTATAGAAATATGTTCTCAAACACAACACTTATATCACCACACAAAGCAAATAGTGAAGCTAGAAATTCAAAACAGATTGGCAAGGGACAAAAGCTCCACATGCTAACAGCCAATATCATCAGTCCCAGTGACAAAATGGTTTCCTGGGTCACGACAAGCAATCCTTCTGTGTTTTTCCAATGAATTACTATAATTCAAATAAGTGTAAGTAGTTTCTGATGCCTTCATCATTTGCTAGGCCTTCTCTGCATTTCTCACAGCAAAGCCCATCTCTTTCTCGTCCTCACAGATAGAGAAGATGGAAATGCCAAATCTCTCAAACTTCTTCTTGAACAACATGATTTGCTGCATATTCGTGTGATTATGTAATGATTGTATAATGCAGCATACTGATTAGGCAATGATTGTAGGCAAGTTGTTGTTTCCTAATCAGGGTCAAGGGTTGTATATACCATATATTATGTCTTTGTATTTATAAGGGATTAGTAATATAAGTACTCTTCTCTGAAAAGCTTCACTACTCCCACACAAAAACAACCAAAAAAAAAAAGTATTATTGAATCAACAGTATTCACATTTTAATTTATTTCGTCAACCCTATAATGTCGTCCTGCCAACAAGAATGAATAAGAACTGCTTATTAAACTACCTGCATCAAAAAGTCACCTGCAATGATTTAAAGAAATCCAAGAACATTTGCCTGGAAAAATATGACAAACCATGAAAAGCATAGCTATGAATCAAAAGAAAAAAAAATGAAGCATGAGAAAATCCAAACAGAAAAAGATATCATCAAAATAAACAAAAAGCTTGCAGATTAACTTATTTTTTCACATATAACTAAATAAATAAGAACAAGAAAGCATGAGGCTTACGTTGCACCGGCAACAGCATAGAGGCGAATAGATTCATCATCACTAGCAGTCACTAGACAACTTGATGTCTTGTGAAAATCCATGGAACTTATTCTACCACTCTAACAAATAATAAGAAGAAAAAAGAAAATTAGATGCAGTACTAAAATTAGGACCGTAAACATAGTAATGAAGTTCAGAAATTACATAATCCCTAGAAAGCATGCCAATTTCCATGCTTTGGAGAATCTCTTCGGTAAGCTCTAACGAAACTTTATCTTCTCTTTCCGGTTGTGTCCCTTTTTTACATAAACAAGATTAAGAACAACTAAAAATCGGAAAAGAAGTACTAAAATCAAATCTTCAAAAGGAATTTTAGAATTACCAATCAACTTTCAATTAGTTCAATGGATACGTGATATCTGAAGCTGAAAATTTCGTTATCAGAGCGAGAAATGTAAGCAGCTGATTTCGAAGGAAGCAAGAGAATTAGAACCGCCGTGGAATCACTGGAGACTGACGATGGCGGTAGTGGGGTTTAGCTCTTGAGGCGGTTGGTATTCGAGTTCTCGTGCGGTGATTTCGGTTAAGCAATGGGCCTTGGCAGCGGTCGATTTTTTTCTGATACTTGATCCAGCATCAGGATAATGAATTTGAGTAATTGTTAAATGGATATGTAACAAATTCGGACATTACTATCATTACCATGTCATATTTACTACTACAAGGTGAACATGGTTAACCAAAAAATCGATTCAAAATCGAATTAAAATTTTAAATTTATTATTTTTATTTAAAAAATTTATGATTAATCGATCCGAAACCATATATATATATATATATATATATATATATATATTTTTTAAATTTTACACTTATATTTTTTAATTTTTGTATAATTTATAAATATTATGATATATAATTTTGTAAAATATATATTTTTAGTAAATAAATATTAAAATTATGTGCATAATTAGCGTTTTGTTGTTAGTTTTATATTGAATATTTTTAATTTTTATAATTAATTATGAAAATTTTATTTTTTATTTTGATCGTTTTAATGGATATTGTATTTAATTAGTATTTTTTATTTTTAAAGCATTTTTAACTATTAAAAATAATATTATAAATTATATAATTTATTAAATTTATATGTTAAAATTTTTTAGTGGTTAACGATAAACCGATCCGAAAAACTGAATTAAAAACCGATAGCGGTTAACCGATACTAATTGACTGATTTAAAAAAAATTATTAATGGACTGGTTAACCGATCCATGCTCATCCCTAATATTTAGGTTGAAATCGAATATAGATTAACATTACAAAGTATATATAGGTGTAAAGTAAGTGAATTTTTTTTTCAAACTAAATTAACCTTCAATTAAAATAACTTAATTTGTTAAGAATTATAAAATAAAATAAAGTGTTTTATAGACCTATCAATAGGGTTGGTTCTGGTCGAATCAATTTCGGGTCATTTTAGATTTCGGTTCAGGCAGACGAATTTTTGGATTAAATCCGTAATCAATTTCTACATCATAAAATTTTTTAAAATATAATTCTTTTGGATTAACCATATGGTATCTGAACCCCACTGGACCGATTAAATCCAGATTCGGGATGTCGTTGCAGGTTAAGGTTCCTTGCCCTTCCCGAGGTGTCGGGAGTCAATCATGAGACCTTTCATTCCTAACTTAGCCTGCATCACTACTAGGCCTCCACCCAATGGGTTAAAAATTTTTAAAATATTAATTTTATTCTTTTTTATTTTTTTTAATATCCATTATATATTTTCAAAAAGAATAGACTGAATTTTGAAGCAACAAAAAATAATTTGTATAAAAAAGTTTACTGAGTCAAAAGCATATAAATGAAAAAAAAATATTATCACCTTTATTACTGAAAATAATTCTTTATACATACATAAGATGCATGCATGCATAAATACGTGTGTGTATGCGTGGGCACACATACATATAAGTATACACACACACACACACACACACACATATATATATACACACACACACACTGCTACTCCCCCACCAGACTCTGATATCCAAAACTCAGGATCAAACTTTATCGTATTTAAGTACTAAATAGCTAACATAAAGGTATAGATTTTTTACTATTTTGTAATATTTTAATTAAATATTTATTTCAATTAATCATTTATTTAATATTTTCTATTACAGTATAATAATCTGAAAAAGTAGGTAATCTTAAATTATCTATTTCAATAATATCCTTTTCTAATTCTATTAATCTCTGTTCTAGTATTTTTAATTCTTCTTTTAATTCACTTATTAAACGATCTATATCTTTAATTTTTTTTAATATTTTCCATAATATTATCCTATTGGTATTTTACTAAGTATTTTATCTAATCTTTCTATTAAATATTCATTACATCATATCATATGATCATATGTTTCTATTAATTCATACCATCCAGTTACAGGTTTTGGTATTAATTTATTATATTTTATTTTCTAAGTTTTAAAATTTTTATTTCTTGATACAATTCACCTTTTTGATGATTTGTATATATATATTTTATATCATCCATTTTAAAGATTTACGATTTCACTAAAAAATCTTAACATTAAATTTAATAATTTTATATTGTGATTAAAATATCTACAATCACACATATTATTTTCGTGTAAAATATGATGATAAACAATAAGATAAATTCTAATTCTAGATATTTTATTATTTATTTCACATATTTTTCTTTTAACATTAGAAATTTCTTTATATCCCTCTAAGAGTTTTTGTATCTTTTGTTCTCTATCCATTATTTGAAATATTAAATATCAGGAAAATGTTCTGTTGGAACACTTGGAACAAAATCAATTAATATATCTATGTAAATTTTCATGCATTTCTATCAAATGATTTTTTAAATTTATTAAATTTTTTTAAACACATCTTTATTTATCAAAATCAATAGAACATAAATCATCTAAAAATTTATTTATACACCAAGACATATTAAACACAAAATACCTGATGAAATATAATATGATGATAATTTATAAACAGGAGGAGCTGAGGAAGGCGGAGAAGGAGGGGTACAAGTACATGCTTTTGAAAATATAAGTTGTAAATCTAAGATTTTATTACAAAGAGAGGTATATATTACAAGAGGTTGATGGAATATGACATGGCATATACATGAAAAATAAAAATATTGATCATACATACCACACAATCCATAACAAGAATCGAAAATATGCAATTTTAGGGTTTTAAAACTTACAATCTTAGATGCACTTCAAATCTTAATTTTGATGATGACCAGCAAATAAGATAGACTTATATGCCTTAGACCTTGATCACAAATGCCAAAGGAACAGCCTTTACGCCACTTCTCTATATTCTCACACACACACTTGCAAAGATGGCTTAAAACTGAGAGTGCTAGCTCTATGTATGTCACTACAAGAAAATTGCAGAATAGCGATAAAATTTAGCGAGTACAAGAAAAATCGTTGCTAAATCACTGATATAGCGACAAAATTGCGACGACAAATGAATTTTGTCACAAATGTTGGTCGGGATGCAAATGAACATATATTTTGCAACAATTTAGCGAGAATATCAATAATTTGTCGCTACTATTGGCGCCTAAATTGTGGCGCAAACTTTAGCGATAATTTAGCGAGGATAAATCCCTCGCTAACATTTAGCGAGGACTTAATCCTCGCTAATTTAGCGAGAAACAAATCCTTGCTACTTTAGCGAGGACAATTCCCTCGCTAACGTTTAAATAAGATAGATGAAGCATTTAGCGAGGACAAAAATCCTCGCTAATTTAGTGAGGACAAATCCCTCGCTAACGTTTAAATAAGATGTATATGATAGATGAAGCATTTAGCGAGGACAAAAATCCTCGCTAATTTAGCGAGGACAAAAATTCTCGCTAATTTAGCGAGGACAAATCCCTCGCTAACGTTTAAATAAGATGCATATGATAGATGAAGCATTTAGCGAGAACAAAAAATCTCGCTAATTTAGCGAGGAAACAAATCCTCGCTAATTTAGCGAGGACAAATCCCTCGCTAACATTTAAATAATATACAAATGATAGATGAAGCATTTAGCGAGGACATATCCCTCGCTAATTTAGCTTGGAATGTAGTCCTCGCCAATTTAGCGATGATATATCCCTCGCTAATTTAGCTTGGAATGTAATCCTCGCCAATTTAGCGAGGACATATCCCTCGCTATTCCCTCGCTGATACTTAATTTTCATCTCATGTGAGGATTAACTAGTTGCTAGGAAATGTTCCATGCTAAATTAGCGAGATAAGTTTTGTAGGCAATCTCGTAAAATTCTATTTCCATATTTGCGGGAGGATTAACTAGTTGCTAGGACTAAAATCCTCGCTAAATTGGCGAGGACAATTCCCTCGCAAAAATTAAATAAACTATATTATTATTAATTAAATTAACTAAATTAAATTATTATTTTTATATTTAATAATATTAATTATTATATTTATATTAATTTATTAATATTAATTCTTATTAATTATATAATAAAAGAAATAAATTCCGAGAATATAATTTAGCTTGGATTACTATCCTCGCTAATTTAGTTTGGATTATGGTCCTCGCCAATGGTTTGTAAAGTGGTGTGAGTTTTAACCATTTAGCGAGGACATATCCCTCGCTAATTTAGCTTGGAATGTAGTCCTCGCCAATTTAGCAAGGACATATCCCTCGCTATTCTCTCGCTGATACTTAATTCATGATGTATTAGCTTGGACTATTGTCCTCACCAATTTAGCTAGGAAATGTTCCTCGCTATTCCCTCGCTGAAATTTAGCTACAAATGAAGTCCTTGCTAATTTAATGAAGTATCTAGCGAGGAAAATTTCCATGCTAAGTTTAGCTAGGTAATTAACCCTAGCTATGGTCCTCGCCAATCTCCTAAATTTCTTTTTCTATATGAGCGGGATCAAAATTTTGGGCGGGACAAAGCCCGTGCTACTCTAAAAAATTCTTTATTGTTGCTTCTTTAGGCACATTTATAGGTGGGTTCTTCGTCTTCGTCTTCTTCTTTATTGTTGAATCTTAGTTGAACTCTAACAACTTAAAAGAATAAAATAATAGGTTGATTTTAATGCTTGTTTTCTGCAAATCCCATAAGCATCGAGTTTGGCATCATCAAGTGGAAAAGAGACTGCTTCGTCTATCATTTCTAGGCCTCTGTTCTAAAGATGATTTTCTATTCTTGCTTGAGAGGAAATCTAATTTCTGTTCACGGTCTTTGTCTACAGGTTTTTGAAGGAACATCTGGTATTGACAACAAATTTACAACTGTGCAGTTCATAGGAAAGGTATAAAGTTCATTCATGGTTCTCTCGGTAGCACCTAATTTAAAATTTAGTTTCCGCACTTATTCCTTTTGGTTAATGTATCCACGAATTGGGATTTCACCAAGATCCATGAATTTGGATTGTAGCTGTGACGCAATTAATGTGCAATTGAGTCTGGAGATACTAGATGTAAATGAAAAACCTTTAGAATGCAAGTGCTACGATCTATAATTGGTTGATCTGAGCATGCATTCTAGGATTACAGGAGTTGGGGTAGTCAATACTATTGGAACATTTGGGTTTTTTTATATCAGTGCATCTGCTTTTCAGTTTCCTTCATGCAATTGCAGAATTCTGTAAGAAGTTCTCCTCTACTACAGGTATTTGGCTCCAGAATTTGTTCCCTTTATTTATGCCTCATTTTTGTGCTTAATTCCATGACTTGAGAGTGATGATTATCGTTCTGAGTGTGTATTGGCACAGACATCTTCCAAAAGGCATTGATATTATTATGCTCTTATTAGATCAAACCAGGGATTTCTGCTTCAATCTTCTTGTTTCTTTTGTTTTAATTCCATTTACATAGCTCACTTATTTTTCTTTTTTTATTTCTCTGCAGATTCACATAATTTATGGAACCAGAAATCATTGATTGAACCAGTGCTATGAAAATATTAACGAAAGAAAGGAGGAGTTTGAAAGGTAGGATTTTATTGACGTATGTGCTTGTATGTGTATGTATTTACATATAGATATATGTGTATGTATGTAACAAACTATAGCTCATGTACGTGTATATCTACTAACATAATAAAATAAAATGTGCGTGAGAAAAACCATTCTTAATTAAAATCATTTCACATTTCAATTACTGAATTACTTGCGTTTGTTTTGTTGAGAATGCTCAATCTATAATATAAAATGGAGTATCTCAATACAACAAACTCTAAAAGTTAAAGGGTAAATCAGAACCTTTTCTTTTATTTATTTATAAATATCTTGGAATTTCAAATTTGAAACCTATTTGTGTTAATAGTGATCATCTCTAATATTCTTAATGAGCTCATGCAATTTGTTGTTCTTAGATATTAGGAATTTGATATTTTTATGGTAAATTCTGCAGTTCCTTTTTTTTTAAATTAAATAATTTAAATTCAATTTGATGCAAGGCTAACATACACACACACACACACCCCATGCCATCTTTCTTGGGCTTCCTTTCTCTTTTTGTTAAGTAATGGTTGTGTAATTTGTTGAACCTGTTTGGATGTTTTGCACCATTCTTCTTGTACATTGCTCTTCTTTAAATTTTAAATTGCTCTAGTTTACATTTTAAAGTGCTCTAGTTAATTATCTATCTATTTGATCTCTTGATTTGTGAAATGCAGTTTCGGCATTTTGCAACCAAGGTTGGAAATCTTGAGCGCCCTTTTGTGAAAGAATTTTTCCCTCGGTGGGTCTGCTCATGTGGTTGTCCAATTCTCAGGTATTGCTTCTATCAGACATACGTTATTTATTTCTGCATGTGTGTTGATTTTCCTTCTTTGAACAGTGTACTTGAGTGCATTTCACCTTTTAAAGTTATTTTAATTTGAGATGAATATTGCATCATATTTATTTTAAAGTCATGCTTAACTTCATTTTCTATCATGGCAAAATTTGTGTTATGCCTATGTTTTTTTGTATTAAAAATTCTGGCGTGTTTTTGTGATTTAAGGCTATTTGTGCTTTAGGTACATATGTATATACAGGATCAATACAGCTTTAATGGCAGTTTTTTTTTGTGTGGTTTTAATGGTAATATTTTTGGATGGTGAACAGGTCCAGGAATTGTGTTCTGTGAATTAATGAATCTTCTGTTCATGTTTCTTTCGATTGCGACTTCGAATATGGTTGCCACTGCACTTGCCCAACGGGTATACATTCCCCATAGGTTGACATTTATTGATTGCCATTGTTTTGCTTCATTCTAAATAAAATTATAATAATTGTATGAGTAATACAGGATAAAAAGAAAGTGCAACATCAGATATCAATTTTTCTGTTTGTTGGGTTGTCTTTTGGCATTTTAATGCTCTTATTTACACAATTCCTAGGATCATGGGCACTGACTGGTAATAAAGGCTGGTTCCACACATTAATTTAAATATTTATATATTTTTTTGGTACTTCATATGATCAAACCATCTCTTCCTTTACCTTTGCATCTGCAATTCTTAGAGCAACATCATATGTTGTTGCAAAAATCTTGAGTGGCAAATATTGTAGCTTGGTGGTTGGTGTATGGAAGAGCATTATTCATTACTATTTGGACTCGATCTCTCTTTGTCGAGGTTGACTTGATTTGGGATACCTTATTTCTCCATCTCAAAATAATGTCATGAAAACTCTTCATGTTTTTGCTTCGTGAGCTCCAAATCTTGATGGAAAACCTCATTACCTTAAAGTTATTTTTTGTAAATTATTAAAAGCTTCATTACCTTTTTTTATAAATTGGAATAAGGATGCCTTTGCCTCATTTTGCAGCAGCAAGAGTACTGAAAAGAAGCGAAAACAAACTTCCCTTGAGTTTGACCTTCCTGACGGTTCTAGTTTGGGTGATCACATCCAGTTGCTACAGATTTATGAACTCCGGGATCAAAATGACTATGATATTGGTTGGTGCAAAGATAATGGTTTGCAGGTAAGCCTTCAATCTTCTGCTTGAGAAAGCATTTAACTCTAATTTATGTGTCCTCTAAATTTAGATTTTAGCTTCATTTTTACTAGGACATATGCGCAATGTTTGTTGAATTTGCTTTTACAGGTCCGAGGAATGACATTTGTCAAAGACGTTGGGAAACAGCTGTCAGATTATGCAAAATATTGCTAAAGGTCAGTGTTTTGTATCTATCTGTATGTCTATGTGATGGAATACTACCTTATATTTTTTGGCATAGTTAGAATGATGATGTTAGTGTTTACTAATCATCATTACCAATTCTCTAGGCTCTATTATGCCAACTTTGTCTTTTCCATTTGTATCTGTAGCACCTTGAACTTATATATCTATAGATGTGAGAATTTCAGGACCTGTGGCAAGCTGCCTATTTTATATTTATATGGAAAAATGTTTCGAATATCTAACACTATAGACACGGAGATACAATTTTTTGTATATATATTTTTGTTTTTCTTGACATGAACAATGATGTCATGGTTTGAAAGCATGCTTCATAGGCTGTGAAAGAACAATCAATGCTAGAAATTTATGAATTATTTTTCTTATATGAAATTCTTTCTAAGTGCAAAGTTTGCTTTAACTTTCTTCTATATCTTCATATAAATGAGTTCTCTTTTGCTGATATGTAGAAGCCAACAAATTCTATTGTGGAAGGAGTTCTTGGCTATCTGCAATCAATCAATACATAACTATACTAACTAGAAGCAACTGACATTTTATGAGCTGTTTATGATTTTTCATTGTTATTGTTATATATGCATGTATCATTTTAGATATATTATTAGCAATGTTATACATTTGTAAATAACAATTTATTTATTAATATATTTTTTTATATTAAATATTGAGTAAATATAAATTTGTTATTTTTTAGTTTATTGTTTGAATAATGAAATTTTCATATTAAATTAATAAAAATAAGTTAATATCAATATTTAGCGAAGATAAATATCATGATAAATCTCATATTTGTAACAAAAAGTTATCCTAGCTGAATTTAGCGAGGATATCAATCCTCGCTAATTTTTGCGAGGTCTAAGTCCTCGCTAATTTTGCGAGGATTTAGTCCTCGCTATCTTTTGCGAGGATTAATTTTGCAAGGGTAACGCAAAAGTTAGCGAGGGCTAATTCCTCGCAAACGATTGCGAGGACTAAATCCTCGCAATATTAGCGAGGATTTAGGCCTCGCAAAATTAGCGAGGATTTAGTCCTCGCTAATTTCCTCGCAAAAATTAGCGAAGACTTTAGTCCTCGCTAAATTCAGCTAGGATGACTTTTGTTACAAAATTTTTGTCCTCGCTAAACTGATTTAGCGACGAAAAATCATGATTTAGCGAGGAATTTTGTCCTCGCTATTTTGCATTTTTCTTGTAGTGTGTGTATTCGGCAATGGGTAAGGATTGAAGCCACAAGATTTGATCTTGTTCTTCTTTTATGTTGCTATTGCTGCCCAAGAACACAAGAGATGAAGGAAGAATCCTTTCTCTTGAGAGTGGCGGCACTAGAGAGAAAAATTAAGTCTTTTTTCCAAAAGAATTAATTAATTTATATCATTTAATTAGGAAAGCTTTAGGTTGCCGAAATTTCCTTTATTTTAGATCTTATTTTCAGCCTCCATTACTTCTTAATCAAGTCATTTAAATTGATTCAAATTCTATTAGTTTTAAATTCAAATGAATTTAAAATGCCATAAGATATTTAATCAAAACAAATCACTTTATTAGGGATTTAAGGTTGTCGAAATTCATTAGGATTCTACCTTAAATTTTCGGTTACATTATCTCCCATTTAATTAATTTATTTTGATTCAAATAAGATTTAGGATTTAATACTCAATTACATTAATTAATTCAAGATAATTAATTAATTGAAATTAAACCTTGTGGGCCAAATTTCTCTCTCTCATGGACCAAGGTCCGATTAGCAATTTAAATACCCATTACATAAATTAATTTGACTTTAAATAAAAGTTCGAATTAATGTCCAATACCCTATTTAAATATTTTAAGCCCAATGCTTTGTGTGTGATCCTATTGGTCCATTTAATATTGGCAATGAATTAATAAATTAATCCAAAAGCTATATATATATTCTCTAGCAATATATTATAGCATTTCAAATTAAATGAAAATGCAAATGGCATTTAGTGACCTAATATAATTTTGCATAGTCCCTTACCCTTAAATATCAGAATTAATATAAGGCATAGAACTAGTCATCCTTATATATACTAATTCCTTTCTTGATATTCCAGTGACATTGAACTCTCAAATAAATAATGATTACTCATTATTTCATCTCGGTATGGTCATACACTTCTCAGTTCACTGATCAAGTGGCCGATGATATTTTTCTCTCTTATCGAGAGAGGTAATCCCTTCACTTCTCTCATGCTGTCTAACATGAATCAGTGCATACCCAAGCATACCTATACTTGTCACCCTGTTACGAGCACGTTAGGTGTATGTCAAAGTACACAGTAATTCATAAAGAGTTTTATAGAGATTTTAGATCTAAGAACTCTGATGCAAAACTTGCACATGAAAAACACTTATGACTTGTACCATGTAGTGTTATCATAAACAGATCGAATCCAGATACTCTATTCCTTATGATGTGTAAGACAAAACACTCTATCTAAATATGTATCTATGATCTCTGATTGACACTCTAGCCTTATGATCCGTAAGATAGAACTCATCTTATCAGAGAGAGCATATTAGTCTTAATTCATTTGTTATTCCCATAACAATAACTGACTAGGGATATTTAGAATGAAGTCTCATTTGTTTCAAGGTCTTATAAGCATGTGCCTCACACATGATAACTTAAACTGAAACAACATTCTTGGATAGTTCTATCAATTGATATGCACAGGAATACAATAGATAAAACAAATGCCTTATTTATTAACTTAAGTGTTTTATAACAATGCATTGGGGCTAGGGCTTACACTAACAATCTCCCACTAGCACTAGTCCCCACGATCAATGATCTCTCTGATTAGGTGATATCTTCTGAGTATGTGTTTGGATTTCTGGTGTGATCGGGGCTCCTTGGCCTATGCGAGGTCCCGTTGTTGTCACAGAAAATTTCTAATAGATCTAGGATGTTTAGGACCACTCCTAATCCAGAAATAAAATTTCTAATCCAAATAGCCTCCTTTGCAGCCTCACTCACTGCAATATACTCAGATTCTGTAGTTGAGTTGGCAATGGTCTCTTGCTTCGAGTTTCTCCAGCAGACACCACCACCGTTCAAAACAAAAATAAATCCAGTTTGCGATCTTGAATCCTGAGTGCTGGTCTGAAAAGCAACATCGGCATAACCTTGTATGACGAGCTCTTCTTGACCACTATACACTAAGAAGTGATCTCTAGTCCTTTGTAGGCACTTTAGAATCCCCTTTACAGTAGACCAGTGCTTCTCACCAAGGTCTTGCTAAAACCTACTAGTTATACTCAGTGCATGAGCAACATCCAACCTAGTACATAACATAGCGTACACGATAGATCCAATAGCAGATGCATATGGGATTCTACTCATGTTATCCCTTTTCTCTTTGGTTTTAGGACACTGTTCTTTTGTCAAAGGAACTCCCAAAGCCAAAAGTATGTACCCTTTCTTTGAGTCTCCCATACTAAAATGCTTTAGTACTTTATCTATGTACTTTTCTTGACTTAGTCCCAAAAGCTGGTTCGATCTATCTCTATAAATCCGAATACCAAGTATTGTCTCGGCTTCACCTAAGTCTTTCATTGAGAAACACTTCCCCAACCATTGCTTAACCTTTTGCAATGTTGGAATGTCATTCCCAATGAGAAGGATGTCATCCATATATAGGACCAGAAATACTATTATGCTCCCACTAACCTTCTTGTACACATAAGGCTCATCTTCGTTCTTGACAAAGTCAAAATTCTTGACTGCTTCATCAAAACGAAAATTCCAACTTCGAGATGCTTGCTTTAATCCATAAATGGATTTTTGAAGCTTGCAAACCTTCTTAGGATGCTCGGGATTGACAAAACCCCCTCAGGCTGCATCATATACACATCCTCAAGTAAATTTTCGTTGAGAAACGCAGTTTTGACATCTATATGCCATATCTCATAATCATGATATGCAGCTATGGCAAGCAAGATCCTAATGGACTTAAGCATGACTACAGGCAAAAAGGTCTCATCATAGTCTGCACAATGAGTTTGTCGAAAACCTTTTGCTATTAGTCTATCTTTGTAGGTCTTATCAGCTTTGAGTTTAAATAGCCACTTGCATTCAATTATCTTAGCACCTTTCGATGGATCAACCAAGGTCTAAACCTGGTTATCGTACATTGATTGCATCTCGGATTTCATGGCTCTAAGCCAATTTTCCAAGTCAGGGCTCTCAATAGCTTCTCCGTAGGTAGTTGGATCCTCACGATCCACTAACTCAATAGTGTCGCTGTCGGTGATTAGAAATTCATATCTTTCAATCTCTCGATGTACCCTACCAGACCTTCTAGGTTCTTATGCAATGGGTTCTTATTCCACAACTGGTTGTGAACTTGATCCCATCTCCAACTCATCCTCTATAAGAGTTTGTGGCGCTTGAATTTCTCCAAGTTCTACTTTACTCCCACTGTTTTTCTTGAGAAGGAATTCCTTTTCCAAGAAAATAGCCTTGCGAGCAACAAATACTTTGTTCTCGACTTGTGAGTAAAAGTAATATCCCTTTGTTTCTTTGGGATAACATACAAACAAGCAGACAGTGGATTTGGACTCTAGTTTGTCAGATGTTAATTTCTTAACATATGCCTTACAGCCTCAAATCCTGAGAAACGACATAGTGGGCTCTTTCCCCATCAATACCTCGTATGGTGTCTTCTCAACTGCTTTAGTTGGAGTACGGTGTAGTAGAAACTCAGTAGTTTCCAATGCATAGCCCCAAAAAGAGATAAGAAGATTTTTTTGACTCATCATTGATCGAACCATGTCCAATAGAGTTCGATTTCTCCTTTCGGACACATCATTCCATTGTGGTGTTCCAGGAGGAGTAAGCTGTGAAATAATTCCACACTCCTTCATATGACTGTCAAACTCTTGGCTTAAGTATTCACCACCTCGATCTGATCGAATGGCTTTTATACTTTTTCCAACTTGGTTTTCTACTTCGTTCTTAAACTCTTTAAATTTCTCAAGAGTTCTAGATTTGTGCTTTATTAGATAGACGTAGCCATATCTACTGAAATCATCTGTGAACGTCACAAAGTAGCTAAAACCACCTCTATCTTGTGTACTTAATGGTCCACATACATCGATATGTATTAGTTCCAATAAATCACTAGTCCTCTCACCTTTCTTGTTAAAATGACTCTTTGTCATCTTTTCATGCAAATATGGCTCACATGTGTCATAAGATTCTAAGTCGAATGACCCAATCACTCCAGATTTATGGAGTTTTGAAATGCGTTTTTCATTTGCATGCCCTAAACGACAATGCCAGAAGTAAGTAGGGTTCAATTCATTTGATTTAACCCTCTTTGTATTAATGTTGTATATGGAATCTTTATTTAGTAGATCAAGGATATAAAGGCCATTTTATAATATGGCATTGCCATATAAAATGCCTTGCGATGAATATGAATATTGCCATTATTAATAACAAAATCAAATCCATCCATATCCAAACAAGAAACTGAAATAATGTTTCTGCTCATAGCAGGCACATAATAACAATTTTTCAATTCTAAATAAAGTCCGAAAGGTAAAGTGAGTTGATAGTAGCCTATCTCCATGGCACTAACTCGTGCTTCATTCCCCACATGAAGGTCCACTTCATTCTTCCCAAGTAACTGCCTATTTCTTAGCCCCTGCACATTTGAACAAATGTGAGAACCACAATCGGTATCCAATACCCAAGTGGTAGAAATAGAAAGGTTAATTTCAACAAAAAAAATACTAGAACTAGATGCCTTGGCTCCATTCTTCTTTTGTTCTTCCTTGAAGAGAGCGTAATTCTTCCTCCAATGCCCTAACTTGTTACAATGGAAGCATGTGCTCTCGCTCTCCTTGAGCTTTTGTACCTTAGGCTTGGGTTGGGCCTGAGGTGCACTCCCACTAGACTTGAGCTGAGCTAGGTAATGCTTGGGTTTTACCTTTCCCTTCCCCTTTCCCTTAGTGGGTCCCTTCTTAATGCCCCTTGAACCATAAGTACGAGATTGGTCTTTTGAATGTTCTCTTCAGCATTCTTAAGCATCCCATGAAGCTCAGTGACTGTCTTGTTCATTGCATGCATATTATAATTCATGATAAATGGATCACAATCATCAGTCAATGAACCCAAGATCAGATTAGTGGCCAATTCCTTCGGGACTTATACCTCAAGCTTCTCAAGAGTATCAAGATACCCTTTCATTTTGAGTACATGGATACTAACAGGAGTAACCGCAGTCATCTTACAAGAAATTAAGGCCTTCATTGTCACGAATCTCTCATGATGAGCTTGCTCTTGGAACATCTCCTTGAGGTGCACCATGATCGCATAAGCCTCTTGGTCCATAAATTGCTTTTGCTAGTCAGGCACCATAGTGGCCAGCATCAGACAGGTCACATCATTAGAGTCACTCTTCTTGGTCTCAAAAGTTTCCTTTTGAACTGCAGAGGCATTCCTAGCAGGTTCTTCGGGTAAGGGTGCATCCAATACATACAACTTCTTCTCTTGCTTGAGAATAATTCTCAAGTTTTGAGACCAGTCTATGAAATTGGTGCCATTCAGTTTGTCCTTTTCTAGGACCGATCGCAATGAAAAGTTGTTGTTTGAAGAAGCCATTTTCAATCTACAATAAAAACTTAGCAAGATTAAATGAGGTCTTTATAATCCCATAAACTGAATTAATATCCCTATAAATAATTTGTGTTAGTGATTTAATGTGGGCCAAGATCCACTTTTCATAATAACTTATTAGTCAAGCTGAGCTTGTATACCAAACAAGTTAAGTTACTTAGGTAGGAAAACTCCAATCATGTCTCGTACATGACTCTTGGATCAAATGGGCTAATATCTTAAGATGTTATAGCACAAACCCATTTATTAGTTGCCTAGGTTCGGGTATCCCTTTTCATGTTAAGTCCAACCTACATTCACAACCCATGCCTCGTAAAGATAATCGGGTGCATCTAGGACTCCTAGTCTATATGACCGATGATCGATGCCTTGACATATTTTGAATTAGGAAGGCAACTTTGTGACTTACTATTTTAGGGATTCATTTTATTACGGCTTACATGGCATACGCTTTGTCATCCATTCATAGCATGCATGTATATATATAATTACATGAAGTAAATCGTGAAAAACATGGGCCCAAAAACCTACAACTAAGATTCTATACTATTATATAAGAATCTTCGAGTTGGGCTTCTCCACTCCGGTGGGCTTCGTCTTGATTTACAAAGTCTTCAAATAATTTCTATACTAAGAAATAAATAAAACTTTTACAATAATACACAATGGCACGCAGACCATATTTAATTACAAAAACCCAGGGCCCATGAATGCACCATGCATATCCATTCATCACACAAAACAAGCAAATAAATATATATAACATTCATGGATAAAACAAAGTCCAATTTTAATTAATTTAGCCAAGCCCATTAATGGAAATTATGTACTTAAACTTTTAAGAGAAGACCCCATGATGGAACTGGATCAAAACCCAATGGACTAAATCCTCTTATTGGATAAGTTCTCTTAAAAGCCCAAAACACAAACTAGTTAGATTTGTGCTATAAATCAACTCTAGTATAATTTTCAATTTTGCCATTTTTAATTTTATGTCATACAGCCCATAAATATTAAAAATACATATAATATGTACCAACATGAATTAAACATAAAATCATAAAGAACATATATCATACATGGCATTTATACTAAAACAAACAAACAACAATGAAACTAGTTGTTTAATGCTCATATAATGCCACAAAAAATGCACAAACACTTAAAATGATTTTATGAGCCATTTAATAATTTAAATAAGATCATAAACATTGAGTTAAGGTTCTTTTCAGATCTGATCTAAATGTGTTTTTGCCATTTTAATCAAAACAAAACAAACAATGTTGATTAAACATGCAACAAACACAAACTAGTCATAGTTTTAAGTGATTTTAAAATTAATAAATTAAATTATCATGGAACAGAATTAAAACCAATTTTAAAATATGTCCAAACCTGTTATTAATATTTAAAAATCACTTACAAACATGCCAAACACGTTTATACATTTAATTTTGAAAACTAGTTGTTAAACAAATACATACCATGCAAACTAGCACCTAGTTTCAAGATTAACATGTACCATCAGGTATTTATAATTAATCCAACCATGAACAGCTCTAAAAACATTTGAGGACAGTATATTAACATGCCATAATAATTATAATACCTAACTAATCATTTAAAATCATTTTTACACTAAAACAATGCAAAAAACTCAAAACAGAAAATTTCAGCATTGCATGTTTTTAAATGAACGATTTTTAATCAATATTTAATAAATCTAAAGCACTAAAATAAGTATGTTTAGGCTCTAATACCACTTATGGAATATGACATGGCATATACATGATGATCACGCAGCGAAAAAATAAAAATATTGATCATACATACCACGCAATCCATAATAAGAATCGAAAACATGCAATTTTAGGGTTTTAAAACTTACAATCTTAGATGCACTTCAAATCTTGATTTTGATGATGAACAGCAAATAAGATGGACTTATATGCCTTAGAACTTATCACCAATTCCAAAGGAATAGCCTTTATGCCACTCCTCTCTATTCTCACACACATACTTGCAAAGATAGCTCAAAATCGAGAGTGCTAGCTCTATGTATGTGTATTCAGCAATGGGTAAGGATTGAAGCCATAAGATTTGATCTTGTTCTTCTTTTAGGTTGCTATTGCTGCTTAAGAACACAAGAGATGAAGGAATAATCCTTTCTCTTGAGAGTGGCGGCACTAGAGAGAACAATTATGTCTTTTTTCCAAAAGAATTAATCAATTTATATCATTTAATTAGGAAAGCTTTAGGTTGCGAAATTTCTTTTATTTTAGGTCTTATTTTCAGCCTCCATCACTTCCTAATCAATTCATTTAAATTGATTCAAATTCTATTAGTTTTAAATTCAAATGAATTTAAAATGTCATAAGACATTTAATCAAAATAAATCACTTTATTAGGGATTTAAGGTTGCTAAAATTCATTAGGATTCTACCTTGAATTTTCGATTACATTATCTCCCATTTAATTAATTTATTTTGATTCAAATAAGATTTAGGATTTAATACTCAATTACATTAATTAATCCAAGATAATTAATTAATTGAAATTAAACCTTATGGGCCGAATTTCACTCTCTCATGGACCAAGGTCCAATTAGCAATTTAAATACCCATTACATACATTAATTTGACTTTAAATAAAAGCCCAAATTAAAGCACAATATTCTATTTAAATATTTTAAGTGCAATGCTTTGTGTGCTATTCTATAGGTCCATTTAATATTGGCAATGAATTAATAAAATAATTCAAAGGCTATATATATTCTCTAGCAAGATATTATAGCATTCCAAATTAAATGAAAATGCAAATGGCATTTAGTGACTTAATGCAATTTTGCATAGTCCCTTACTCTTAAATATCAGAATTAATATAAGGCATGGAACTAGTTATCCTTATATATACTAATTCCTTTTTTGATATTCCAGTGACACTGAACTCTCAGATAAATAATGATTACTCATTATTTCATCTCAGTATGGCCATACACTTTTCAGTTCACTGATCAAGTGGCCGATGATATTTTTCTCTCTTATCGATAGGGGTAATCCCTTCACTTCTCTCATGCTCTCTAACATGGATCAGTGTATACCCATATTTTTCACCCTATTACGAGTACGTTAGGTGTATGTCAAAGTACACAGTAATTTATAAAGAGTTTCATAGAGATTTTAGGTCTAAGAACTTCGATGCAAAACTTGCACATGGGAAACACTTATGACTTGTACCATGTAGTATTCTCATAAACGGATCGAATCCAGATACCATATTCTAAACATGTATCTATGATCTCTGATTGACACTCTAGTCCTTATGATCCGTAAGACAGAACTCATCTTATCAGAGAGAGCATACTAGTCTTAATTCATTTGTTGTTCCCATAACAATGACTGACTAGGGATATTTAGAATGAAGTCTCATTTGTTTCAAGGTCTTACAAACATATATCTCACACATGATAACTTAAACTGAAACAACATTCTTGAATAGTTCTATCAATTGATATGCACATGAATATAATAGATAAAACAAATGCCACATTTATTAACTTAAGTGTTTTATAACAATGCATTAGGGCTAGGGCTTACACTAACAGAGGTTTCTTATTCCTTTCTCTAATTTTGAACTGATGGTTGAACTACTCTATCCGGTTCTGCCCTACATCTGATGAAAATGTTGCCTTTTATAGAGAGTAAAAGAGCTGTGGAAGATAAGTGCGACTAATAATCAAAACCTGTTAAAGATAAAAGTAATCATTATCTATTTTATTTTCTTTTGAAAATTGGAGATGAAAAGATATTTGCTTTTTTCTAATAGTAGATATTATTGATGATAATCTCTAATCCATTTTGCTTTTTAATGATGACCTTCTTTTGAGAATTGTATTTTTTTTGTCAAAATCTAATATTGTTGAAAAGATTTTTTTTAATAATTATATTTTTATAAGTTAATATATGCATAAGGATCCTGTGAGTCTTCAAATGTTCGTTGAGGAAGTGGAGTACTACTTTTTGATGAATTTTCCATTGCAGCTGAAATCCAATTGATAATATTATTTAACTCATCTTCTGAAGAGGTTGAAGTTAACAAATTTACAATCTGATTCTTATCTGCAATGAAATTGGATTGAGGAGTTGATTATGGAAATGTGGGAGTCTTTTTTTTCATAAAAACTGATGACGACTTGAGTGTTCATTGTTTTAATTTCAAAGCTATCCCACCATTTTATTCTAAATTCCCTATAAAGAATGAAAGTTGATTAACTTGCTTTTATGTATGATAAGTCCATGACACAATCCAAGGAACATTGAAAATTACACAATATTTGAGAAGATTGTCTAGAGCTTCTGGCTGACGGTAGGTTGTAAATTTATTAAAAACTTCTTTAATCGGGAAAGGAACCAATTCTATTATTAATATAAAATAATTGAACCATCTGATGAACTAGTTTGGAAGAACACCACCAAATTTATGTGAAAAATAAAAGAACCAAGAGTGTTGAAAATTTCTTAAATAAAATGCCTTGAACCATGCATCTTGATAATCATAATAGTTGTACACCATCTTTACTTGATAACCTATAATGTTTTTAAAAGATATGGCTTGTGTCCCCGCCAACCATGTATGATGAGACTTAATTAACTAAAACCCTCAAAACAAATACTAAGGTATATAAGCCTTCCATTAATTTAAGGAGAACCAAAGTTCTTTATAGTATGGGTTGTTGACCACAGTCAAGCTCGCATTATATCGAATAAGTTCAAATCTAATTAAATGGGTCATCTTAGCTAGCCCATTATCTTGTTGACCACAGTCAAGGCTAATGGTTCTAGAGGCAAGATTAGGGAATGCATATTTGATATGCATGCATCAAGAGTTGATAACCTAATGATCCAATAGTTGTGTAGAGACATAATTGGTATAGAGATACCTACCTTTCAAGGGTATGGAGTTTGGCTTGTTGACCACAGTCAAGGTCAAATTACATATCAAGGATTGGATATTGGCCCACTAAGAAAATCATCGTGTTTTCTCGGATTAAATAGTGAGGGCTATTAATTCGCAATAAAATAGTGGGAGTAAATGGATTAATTAAAGACCTTATTAATGCATACATATATATGAACATACTCTCATATCTTTTCTTTTTCACATCTAGGTCATCATCATGAGCACATCAAACATCAATATACGATCAATCTTGGATAACAAGCTGGTTGGCAGCAACTATTCTGACTGGATCAGGCAAGTGAGAATTGTTCTCAGAGCTGAAAAGATCCACTATGTCTTGGATAAAGATCCACCACCACTTCCATCAGATGATGTCGTTGATGAGATCAAAGGCATTTATCGAAAATACATGGAGGATAGTGAAGCAGCAGCATGTCTGATGCTGGGTGCTATGTCCTCGGAGCTTCAAAAGCAACATGAGATGATGGATGCTAGAACCATCGTTTTGCATCTAGAGGAGCTATATTCTTCTCAGGCTAGAACTGAGCAATATGAGATTGCTCGAGCTCTATTTAGCTGTAAAATGGTGGAAGGCACTTCAGCTGCTACTCATGCATTGAAGATGTATGGGTATATTGAGCATTTGAGTAGGCTTGGCTATGTTATGGATAATGATCTATACATAGATTTAATCTTGTACTCGTTGGCTCCAAGTTATGCACCTTTCATGATTAACTTCAACATGAACAAGATCCAAGTAACCATTCCTGAGTTAATCAATATGCTCAAGACAGCTGATGGATCTTTTAAGAAGGATTCAAAAAGTGTCATGGTTGTCACTTCTGCTAAAGGCAAGAAGCAGAAAAAGAAGAAGATAACCAAGGCGCAGCCAAAGAATGGTGGGATATCCAAGAAGAAGGTTGCCAAGAAAGAGAATCCCAAAGGAACTTGCTTCCATTGTGGAAAGGATGGTCATTGGAAGCATAACTGCAAGGCCTATCTAGATTATCTCAAGGAGAAGAAGCAAGCTGATGCTTCTACTTCAGGTATTCATATGATTGAAATTAATACTTATTCTATTGCTTCAAAACAATCTTGGGTATTAGATACCGGATGTGGATCTCACTTATGTAATGATCTACAGGGGCTTAGAAGCTTTAGAAAAGTTGGAAAGGCAGAGATATGTTTGCAGTCAGCTACTGGACAGAACATCTCTACAACAGTTGTGGGGACTTACTATTTGCCTCTTCCTAGTGGATTAGTACTGGAATTAAATAATTGTTATTATGTTTCAGCTTTATCCAAAAGCATTATTTCTTTCAGTTGTTTGATGAACGATTATGATATTTCATTAAAGGACAAATGTTATTACATTTTTAAGAATAATACGTTTTATGCAAAAGCTATCATTGAGAATGGTATATTTGTTCTTGATTTAATTAAAGAAGTACATAATGTGGATACCAAGAGAATGAAATATGATAATCTAAATACCTCATACTTATGGCATTGTCATTTAGGCTATATAAATGAGAAATGCATGACCAAATTACACAAGTCAGGTGATTTGGGATCATTTGATTATGAATCATTTGATACATGCGAATCTTGTTTATTGGGAAAAATGACAAAAGCTCCCTTTAGTGGTAAAGGAGAACGAGCTAAAATGGTTTTGGACTTAATACATTCAGATGTATGTGGTCCAATGACTACACATGCCAGAGGAGGTTACTCCTACTTCATTACTTTCATAGATGATTATTCCAGGTTTGGATATATCTATCTAATGAAATATAAATCAGAAGCATTTGAAAATTTCAAAGAATTCAGAAATGAAGTAGAGAAATAACTTGGCAAAAGTATTAAAACACTTAGATCAGATCGAGGTGGAGAATACTTAAACCAAGAGTTTCAGGATTATCTTAGAGATAATGGGATTTTATCTCAATGGACTCCACCATATACACCACAACACAATGATGTATCTGAAAGGAGAAATCGAACACTATTGGATATGGTTCGATCAATGATGAGCCGAGCAGACTTGCCTAAGTCCTTTTGGGGATATGCACTAGAAACTGCTGTTTATGTGTTGAGCAGAGTTCCTAGTAAATCGGTTGATGTTACTCCATATGAGATGTGGAATAACAAGAAACCCACGCTTTCTCATATGAAAGTATGGGGTTGTCCTGCTTATGTGAAAAGGACAATGTCAGACAAACTGAATGTTAAGTCTGATAAATGTTTATTTGTGGGATATCCAAAACAAACGTTTGGATATTATTTCTATCATCCCTTAGAACAAAAGGTGTTTTTTTTAAGGCATGTTGTCTTCTTGGAGAGAGAATTTCTCCTACGAGAGGACAATGGGAGTAAAATTGAATTGGTGAAGTTCAAGACCCATAAATAAAAGATGATCAACCGATTGAACCCGAAACCGAATTTCATAATGATGAAATTGTAGTTTAACCTGATTACACACAAAATCCTAGAAGATCTACTAGGATACATTCTATCCCTGTGAGATATGGATTTCACATTGATTCGGATAGAGGCATAACTGTAGTAGAGGACAATGAGCCTACAAGCTATCAAGAAGTTTTGAACAGTTCAGAACGTGATTTATAGCTTAAGGCTATGCAGTCTGAAATGGACTCCATGTATGAGAACAAAGTATGGACTTTAACTCAACCACCTAAAGGGATAAAACCCATAGGGTGCAAATGGGTCTTCAAAAAGAATATCGATATGAAAGGTAATATAGTTACCTATAAAGCTCGCTTAGTAGCAAAAGGTTATCATCAAAAAGAAGGTATTGACTATGACGAAATTTTTTCTACTGTAGCGATGCTTAAGTCTATAAGAATACTTTTAGCCATTGCAGCTCATTATGATAATGAGATTTGGCAAATGGATGTGAAGACAGCTTTCCTTAATGGAAATCTTACTGAGGATGTGTGTATGACACAACCAGAAGGGTTCACATCAGGAAATGGCAAAAAGGTATGCAATTTTCAAAGATCCATTTATGGATTGAAGCAAGCCTCTAGAAGCTGGAACATACGATTCAATGAGACAATCAAAGAGTTTGGTTTCTCACAGAATAAAAATAAACCTTGTGTGTATAAAAGGGTGTAATTGTCTTCCTAGTTCTATATGTGGATGACATATTGATCATGGGAAATGACATTTCTCTTCTTCAATATGTTAAAATATAGTTATCTAAGCAATTCTCCATGAAAGAACTTATAGAAGCATCCTATATTATGGGAATAAGGATCTATAGAGATAGATCCAATAGGTTGCTAGGTCTTTCTCAGAGTACATATATAGATAAAGTATTGAAGAGGTTCAATATGGATCTCTCTAAGAAAGGGTTTATACCCATGGTGCATGGGAAACACCTTTCTAAGTCTATGTGTCCGCAGACACTAGAGGATAGAGAGAGCATGAATAGAATACCATATGCATCTGCAACTAGTTCTATCATGTATACTATGTTATGTACACGTCCAGATGTAGCATTTGCTTTGAGTGTCACAAGCAGATTCCAATCCAATTTTGGAGAGGAACATTGGGCGGCTGTTAAGAATATCCTTAAGTACTTGAGAAGGACTAATGATATATTCTTGGTATATGGAGAGGGCAATTTGGAAGTAAATGGGTATACAGATGCCAGCTTCCAATCTAACAAAGATGATTGTAAATCACAATCTGGTTATGTGTTCATAATTGAAGGAGGAGCAGTTAGTTGGAAGAGTTCCAAACAAGAACCAACAGCTGATTCCACGACGGAAGCTGAGTACATTACTGCTTCGGAAGTAGCCAAAGAAGCAGTCTGGATCAAAAAGTTCATAACTGAACTAGGAGTGGTACCTAGCATTATTGATCCGATTCCTTTATATTGTGACAATAATGGAGCCATTGCGCAAGCAAAGGAACCACGGTCTCATCAGCGATCCAAGCATGTTCTCAGACGCTACCATCTCAAAAGGGAAACAGTAGCTAGAAATGATGTGAAAATAGAAAGGGTCCCTACAGATGATAATATGGCGGATCCCCTCACCAAAGCACTTTCCCAGATGAAGCACGATCACCATATAAATAGCATGGGTCTGAGACATATGAGTGATTGGCTCTAGTGCAAGTGGGAGATTTTTAGAGAGTATGCCCTAGAGCCCATGTAATAGGGATGTTTTTCATATGTATGAATTTATATTCTTAATAAAAGGCATAATTCAATTATTAATGCTATGTTTAAATACATGAGTCTGTAAATCTTAAATTAATAAATGAAGTCCTAGATATTATAAACACAGTGCTAAGGCAATCATAAAGGTGTTCATGATGTGAGATGTCTATTGCATGTAAATGTGTTAATATCTAAATATCCCTAGTCATAGAATTAACAAGATAGGACATTGTTAATTCGGACAGACTAACACATGTTATGCTTCTTGAATGGTTCAAGCAGTGGTTCTCATAACTGTGATTATGGAAGATAATCAAAGCTAACATGTGGATGCTTGTTAGAAGAACAAGTTCATTGGAGACCTGCAAAGAGAATCCTTACATGGATATTAAATCTATGTTAGTGAGGAATCTCTTCATAGCGGTTGTGCAAGTATCCTTAGACTTGAGATCACCAAAGTTATCTTAAGTAGCAAGTGGTATACTTTGACTCCATAACTGATTACTTCCAACTGGGAGTGAACATAGTTAGGAGATTGGGTATATCATTACCTACTTGAAGATAGTTGAGTGATTGACAAAGGATTCACCATCACAAATTTAATAAGGGAAGTTATCTCGCATGATTTTATAATTACCTTGTTCAAATAATCTATGGCCAGAGTAAACTGCCAAGATGGATAGAGATCCATGGAAGGCATTTTGGAAATAATGGTTAAATTAATAGAACATACATAATTAGATTTATTTGAGTTGACAGAAATCCATACTCTGAATCTAATTGAGATAAGAGTGGTGAAAGGAGTAATTGCACGGTAACTGTTTCTATGGAAGGGTACAGTCAAACCACATAACTTTCCTGACATTTGGGTAGTCATGATGCCTAGCTAGAGGCCAATCATGACTTGTATAATGATGTATCAAAATATCAATAGAGATTGATAAAATGATTTAAAGGAGTTTAAATCATATGAGTTTTGAATAGAACTCACAATTACATATTATACTGCCAACATGGACAGGAACCCAATAGGTCACACACATATAGAGAAAAGGATAAAATGGTAAAATGACAAGGATAATAATATTTGATATTATTATGAGGGTAGAGATGTGAATAAGATAATAATTAATTAAAGAGTTTAATTAATTATGATCAAGTAAAATTGTCCGCGAAACTTTTGAGAAATGTTCTGTAAATTGGACCTAATTGAAATAATGTATTTTATGATTAATTATTATTGTCTTATAAGTGTTATAAGACTACTATAAGTGTTATTGTACTGATATAATAATTAATAAGTCCATTGGAGGAGTTATAAAGGGGCCAGAGGAATGGAGCTGGTGTGGAAGCCCTTCTGTAGAGGGCCACATGCCAACTCCATAAAGAAGGCCTTAATGGCCTATTTCTTAGAACAAATTAATTTATATATGTTACATAAGTGTTATGGAACCTAAATATTTAATTTGGTTTGATTTGGAATTCATTTTGGTATTTAAATCCAATTAGTTGCACAAAGGGCCTAGTTTGTGGGTTTTGTGCATAGTCTTTTATGAAAGGTTTAATTTGATTTTAATTAAGTCCAAATGATTATAATTAATTCCAGAGGCCCAATTAATAATTCTCCAGCAATTTTAAAGAGCTCAATCTCATTAAGGAGTTGGAATTTTAACCTAACTATAAAAGGCCAACAAATGAGGAATTAGGGAGAAGTGATTAAAATAAAAAAAAGTCTTTTTCTCTAATCTCTCTCTCCTTTTTGCACCAACTCCAAGCTAGCTTCTTGGAATTTCGGCCAGCCCTAGTTAAACACCAATTTGTTGGTTCAATTTATCCCTCTCTAGTGTGGATTACTCATTGGAGGTGTTCGATTTTGGACACTGTGGTTTGCGACAACCCAGTGCGAAGTAAAATCAACTATTCAACAAAAATCAAAGGTGATTTTTCTTATTCTCATATAGTTATATTGTATATTCATGGCAAGATCAGTAACATTGGTTAAAAAAATTTAAATTCTGCTTACGTATGAGATGCATGTAACCGATAAAATCCAATAGATTTCTGGAGATAGCTCCAGAAAAATCCATCGCCTCCTTCATCTCCTTATATGGCCAAACCACTATTCTCTCTTTCTCTCTCTTAATTTCTCTTCAATTTTACTTCAAATCTCCCATAAATTCCAACATACAAGATGAAGTTCTATCTCTCCAGGTCACCCTAGTGGCCTCAATCAAATGATTTGAGCAAAGGAAGGCAAGAAATCAAGTTGAGAAAAAAAAGAGATAAGATAGAACTGAAGAAATTATTTGATTTTAATTGGTTCTTTAGTATTTTCTCATAGTTTTTGAGATGTAGAAACTAATTATGAGCTTAAATTTTGCATATAAGGATAAAAAATTGAGGTTAGGAGAGCTTGTATGGCCGGCCATGAATGGTGAGGAAGAGAAAGGCAAGTTTGCAAGTGGAAGAGCAAGGGAAAAGAGGTTTTAGGCACCCTTGAATAAGAAAAAATTGTAAGTAACTACAAAATCCTTTGATTTTCCTTTTATTGTGAATTAATTTCATTTATGTAATTAGGTAAAAAATTGTTAAAGCTGTTAATTGATGAAATTGGTTTAGGGTAAATGAAATTGGACATTAGAAAAGATGAAATGAAAGTTTAAATGGAAGAAAGAAAATTTTTAGGAAGGGTTAGTGTGGTGACCGAATTGTGTAGTAAGGGAAAAATGTGATGTTTTTGCATGAAAATAAAATATATAAGCCTAAATTAATTATAGAGATGATAAATAGTGTTCATGAATTTTTATTGAATTATTGAAATTTATTTTGGAATTTTAAAGATTATGTACCATGTATGTATATTGTGAAAGTTGTGAAATATTGTGAAATAATTGATGATTTTAGTAGAAAATGATAGTAAATAATAAATAATGCATGAATAAATTTTATCGGTATTTATTGAAATTATTAGAATTTTATTGAAGAATAAATGTGAATATGTATAAAATAAAATATTGAAGTAGTAATGAATAATTGCATAAAAACGTGAAAGAAAGTGAATTACTATGAAATTAATTCACAGTTAACGAAAAACAAAAAAAGTCTATCGATGAATTCTTCGGAATAATTATTAAGCTGTGAAAGTAATAAGAATAATGAATTATTGGTAAATAATTCATAAGATGAGTGAAAATGATGAAAATTGTAAAATAATATGTATACGAATTTTTGTGAAATTTATATGCTTTACTAGAATATTTTTGAAATAAAATATTGATTATGTTCACTTAAAAATATTGAATTATTAACAAATAATTCAATAAATAAATACGTGATGATAAACTAATGTGAAATAAATTATTTCAGTATAAAAGATAATGAAAAAGTCAATTTATGCATTTTCAAAAAATAAAATATTGAATTATATCAATATAATTCATAATTGTTCAAAAAATTGTAAAATAAATATTTGACTAATTTATCAAAATAAATTAGTCAATAAAAATTATTAAAAGAGTGAATTATTATAAAATAATTCATCAACCGAATAAAAGTTGGCATACCGAATGATTAAAATTTTGAACAGAAAAAGAAAAGAAAAAAATCGTAAAAAGTCAATTCTTAAATTATTAGAAAATAATTCATAGAGAATTACACAAAAAGAACAAAAGAAAATTATGAATTATAGTGCTATAATTCATAAAGTGTATAAAAGACTGAAAAATCTCAAGTGTCCGAGTGAATTAGTGAAGAATAATTTTTTTAAAGTGACTTAAAAAGATAAAGTGAAAGAAAGGAAAAGAAAGAAAAAAGCTACTGAATAGTCAAAAGTTCTAAAAGAGTGCAATTGACAAAAATATATTGTATCAAAAAATAAAAGAAAGAAATTAAAGATTTTTAAATGTTTAAAAATTATTTCTAATATAATTGATTGTTTTGCCCTTAGAGATAAGCAGGTAATGATATTCTTATTTAGGATATAATTGGCTAGCCATAGGGACACCCTATACTGCGGTATAAGTCATGGCGACTTGCGTTGCTATGGGTAGGATCTTTGATCTCCATAGTTTCAGTGTATTCAGTGAAAATGAAAGTGAAATATTTTTCGAGAAATGGTCCCTTGGGGATTACTTCTCTCTCAGTGGGACCTTTGGGTCTAGTCCCGAGTATCCTTTTTGAGAATCTTGTTATATTGCACTAGGGGCGTATTGTAATGAATAAATCAGTATTGTTTAAATGAATTGAATATTAAAAGTTATAAATGAAAAAAGATTTGTTTGGAAGAAAATAAAAAGTCGGAATAAAACTATAAGGTTTCCCAAAAAGTGTGATTAATAAGAAAAAAAAGAAATGTTTTATAAGAATAAAATAATAAATGAAGATTAAGTTAAGCTTTTATAAAGAAAAGGATTTAAAATGTATTTTTACATGAAAAAGATAAATTAAATTAGTTGGTATTTCATGTACCAATTATTGTTTTGAAAAGTAACAAGTTTGGGAAATAATATTAATTTCCTATTTAAAGTCAAAAAGTGATAACAATGACATTAAGTGAAATCTTATGCTTAAGTAATGTATTTCTGAAAGAAAAGTCAAATGAAAAGTAAAACGATAAAAAGGCACATAATTGTTCAATTGGGAAAAAGCAAAAGATATAAGTCCTAAACAAGTATTTGAACATGGTTAAATATATAAAGAAGGAAATAAAGATTTGAATGCAAAGTGTCCCAAAATAGCTGTATCACTTTGCAATAAAGCTTAAAAGCCTTTAAATAGTAATGTGTTTATTAGTTTAAAGGTTAAAGCAAAAGAAAAGAATAAATAGCATGAAGTGTAATTATAGCACATATTGGATAACTGAACAATAAATCGAGGAATAAAATAGTCTATAAATTTGGTACCATTAAAGACATAAGTACCAAATGAAATAATAATTATATCGTTGTGACTAAAAAGATAAAATGAAAGTTAAGTAAAAGTAAAAGCTATAGTAAAGAATAAACGTAAAAGTAAAAGTTAATCTGAAATCGTTTCACTTAGGAAAGTAGTGTAAAGTAGCGTTGAAAGATTGAAAATCAAAGAAAATAAGTACCAAAATATGAGTTAATAATGAAACTAATGTTGACTAAAGTAAAAGAAAATTTTTAATGAAATAAGAATAAGAGTAGCATAATCTATGTAATTATGCTTTATTTGGAAAATTTTAGGATTAGTAGTAACCACTGAGCATATCTAGTGCTTAGCGCATAGTGTTTACTGTGTGCAGGTTATGAAATATTGCGGAAGCATAGTATACAGTGGAGCCAGATCGAAAAAGAAGAATTAGTGCTAAATCGAGTTATATGTTGGCATGTATATACATAGACAATTAAGGTAAAAGATTAAATTGTATTTTGATTTCTTTTATTATGGTTATTGGTGGGTGAGTGTTCAGTGTTTATGATTGTATGAATGTTATTAGTATATGATTAATTATTTAAAATGTTTCTGGATGAAAATTTTTTTTACCATTTTTGCTATCTTTGCATCGGAAAGAATTGTTCCGTGAAGGGTGTGACAGCAACAATCGATTTTTTGGACAGGTAATCCGAAGCTTCAAATAAGCTTTTTAGTTTGGTAAAATTTTTCAAGAAATATGTTCCCTTCAGGGAAATCTTCCTTAAACAGTCAGACATTTATATCATAAAACATCTCAAGTAGATTAAACTCAAATTTGCCATACAACATCCTAGTAACTACAAAAAGCTGAGAATGGTTATCACAACTAGGATACAACTTCGCATTACCAAATTCAAGAAGATCATAAAATTACTGAGATTGTGGATTAGGAGCCTCATCCACTGAATTGACATAAACATTCAATGGACCAGGTTAGTTAGGATTCGATGGATCGGGTTGGTTGGGATTACAAGTAGTTTGATCTTCTTGATTAAAATGTTGACGTTGGGTGTTAGGGTTAAAATTAGGCCTAGCTACATCAAATATCATTTGTTGGTATGGATTTGTTGCCTCCAAATTTTGTACTGTTTCATTAACTATTTCATAAGGATTTTCTTCGTAACCCATCACATTCATCTCTCTATAGCAATTCTAAACCAAATAATCCCAGAAAAATCCCACACACAATAGGTGATATCTAACAATGACAACATTATGGAACCTTCGACTCTTATAATTTTTGTACGAATATCTAATATGATCATCGCTTATTTCTTCAGGATGAGAAATGGCAAATTTAATAAAGGTCTTTATTCCATATACGAATGAGGAATTAGTCCTTCCTCCTTTATCCGGTCGATTATACATCTAACTACGGTCCAAGGATTCTATTTAGTCTACATTTTTAATTTTTAACAAAGTGAGAAGAAACAAAACTAGTTTGGTAAAAATATAAAGTATTGGTAGAATAGACCACAAGGTAACAATGTTACTAACATTTACACACATTATACTAACCAAATAATTTTATTTTAATAAAAAGTTAGGATATTTAATACCATTTACTTTAACCTATAAACTAGCATAACCTTTTTATTATTTCTGAGCTTTTTAACCTATTTATAAATATTAATTTGTTTTTTAACCTATATGTGTGTGTTTGTGTGTGTGTGCGTGCGCGCGTGTGTGTTTTTTATGGAAATAAGGAATAAATAATGATGGTGAGATTTTACATTATTCTCTTGTCCCACCAAGTCATGGATTGAAAATTAATCTTTTCTTTTGTTTTTATTTTTCCTTTTTTCATAAAATTACAAGGCACCAACCCTCATCATCAACCTAACAAATAATAATAATAATAATAATAATAATAATAATAATAATAATAATAATAATAATAATAATAATAATAATAATAATAATCAATTAAGCTATATATATTATTATGCCTTACTTTGACTCCAAAAATTATTTAGTCCACACTTCTGATTTAGATTTACCTAATCCAACAAGAAACTTAGTCTAAATACGACCTAAGCAAAAACTTAACTAGACTTGCCTTTTATCTTCATTAGGCTAAACAAAATGTACATTGATATTGATATTAGTTTTAGATTACTTCGATCGAGATGTGCATCGATCAAGATAATAAAACTCATGTCTACATATAATTTTATAAACATGAGCTATTTTCAAAATTTATTTTACTAACCTATTTATTTAACATTGTGGTTGCACTCGTCACATGTTTTTTTCTGCCTTTAGACTTCTAGCGCTTAATCATCCTGCTTTTTTGCTATGCTTTCCTATTTTTTCAAGTTAACCATATTCGTTATGAAATAAAAATTAGGTGCTGCCAATCATTGTTAACCTTATTTGTCTATTCATCTGACAATGGATATCCAAATTGTTGCTTCCAATCAGGATTGATGCTTTTAAGCCGCTTGACTATCAATCATTCATCTTATATTAATCGCATCATTAACTCGATCATTTATTTATTGAATTACTATGTTTGACCACATCTCTTGGAAACTCTTTTACAATTTTGATTTTTAAGCTTTTATTGTAGCTATTTATCCTTATTTAGTGGCATTTTCCATGTGTGCTTTCAGACTCCTATAAATAGAGTTGGTCTCTTGTATTCTTATCTTTCTAATTCCTTCTTAACTTCTTTGAGTTTTTTTCTCATTAAGCCTCCTGATTGTCTCTTGCCCTTATAGATATTACAATTTTAGGAAGATGAATGAACGATCAAGTAGTTGCCAACCATGGTATCACCTAATATAGTGGGTGATGTACCCTTTATCTTTTGCTACTTTCTTCATCCTTGTTTTCTCAAGCCAATGTAGATTTGCTTTCATTTTTCAGGTTCTAACGTGCCACAAGTGGGAGATGATTGCATCATCTTCAAGGTTGATAAGGAGTGGCAATAATTGATGATAGATGTAGGATTACATTTTTCTTTTTGTAAGATTTTGGATGTATTTTAGGAAGAATAAATCTTCAATTTCTAACTTATTGAATTGTTTCCATTCTCATAGATGTTTGTTGCTAACACTTATGGTAAATATATGATGATGCTTTCTTTGTAAATTTTGAAAAGAACTTTAATAAATTTTCCTTTCAAACTTTTACCTCTACTTTTATGTTTATCAGTTTCAATTTTCATCAATATGTTTACTAGTCTGATTGGGAGAGCATTAATTAAGCAAATTTAAGGTACATACTGAAAGTAAGTGAATTTTATTCTTTATCGAGATAGATTTTATACATCGATCTTTCAATTGGGATAGATTTTATACATCGATCTTTCGATCAAGATAGATTAGTCTTCGAGTAGGATTGCCACTGCAATCTGCTTGGATCAAAAAGTCATTGATCAAGTCTGATTTGCTTCATTGGTTTGCAGTTAACAAAGGGGCACACTTTTAGGTCCTTCTTCACCTTTATAGGTGAACTTTTTAAACCTTCTCCGCCTCTTTTTCTCCTTTCCTATTTGGAGTTTCTTTTAGTCATCTTCATCCATGAGATACAATTTGAAAGTTGTATTTGAGATTCATCAATCTTTTTAATTGGGATTAAATTCCCCTACTGGCCTTCCTTAATGCTAGGATAAGAAAGATTGTTTTGCAGTCTCTCTCCATTTTTCTTATGGAGATAGCCATCTCATATCCTAAAGGAGAGATGTTTCATTCTCTTTTAGACCTAGCTTGTATTATTTCATTCTCCTTCAAATTTGGTGTCTTTTTTCCAATTTGACTTCCTCCTTTTCTGCCTTTGACTCAATCGAGAATAGAAGAAAGGTCTTTGCTCACCTGAATTTTTTCCCTTTTCTCCTCCTGATCGGGTTTCTAGCTTTTCCCTTTTACTTTCACTGAAGGAAGGAGCTGGTGGGTAGAAATGTCAGTGCCTAGATTTTAGGTCAGTCAAATACATAAAGGTGGTTCTCTGCTCTTTTTATATCTTTTTTACGGAGGAACTATGCAGATTTATGCCTCCATATATGATATTGAGGGAGGGGAATGTTTCGTCCTCCTTTAATATTGGCGTGAATAATTTCATATTTTTTAAATATTAGGTGTATTTTATCCCCTTCTTTTATATAATTCCTAGTTCTTGTATCAATCAACTTTGCTGGAACTTCGATCATCCTATCGGTAGTGACAATGCATTTTATTTTGATGGAAGCACTTTTCATCTTGGTGTGGAGAAAAGATCTTTTCTTTTTTGCATGTTGCTTATTTTCCTTGAAGCAGATGAGAGAGTGTTTCTTTGGGAGAAAATGCTCCTTTTGTTATTATTTTTCCCCTTTTACCTGGTTCACCTGGAGACAAAGAGAGGGGCAATCATTTCATCCCTCCTTATATCTTTCTAGTAGGCTAATTCTAGGAGTCTCTTGTGTTTATTACGCAATGTCTTAAAAGGATGATGTTTTGCTTCTTTTCGGACCCTACGTGTGATTTTTTACTTTCTTTCAGTCTTAAATCTTATTTTTACCATCCGATGTCTCCCCATGTAGTCTCTAATACTTTTATGGTGCTCTAATCTGTCAATGTTCTTTTCGTAATTGTGAATTTACATTCCTTCCAGGGGTGTGAAAGTTGGTTGTTTTTGTTCATCCATCGACTCTCAAAGAAAATACCAAATGATAAATTATAGTTTTTCATAGTTGAAGAAAAGAGTCCCCAGTAGGAAAGAAAGGGGGAGTCAATGGGCCTTTATAAGCTATTTTCAATCGGACTTTGGCCTATGAGCAATGCAAAAAGTGCTTGCCCGGTTGTACCGGACGTTAGCACTTCAATGCTTAAATTAACAATTGGAAGAAAAGTATAGAAAGAGAAAGTAAAGATAAATCTTAGAGAGATAGTGCATACGAGTTTATAAAATGAACTTGATATTTATAGAGGCTTGGAAAGATCGAACGGTATTTTTGAATAGTAGATCTATTCTGAAGCAAGTATGGCCTATTTTAGAGGTGATGTTGATTTGATGGTGAAATGTGTTAGACATTTTTGGTAGGGATGAGTCATGTCCAATCAAACGGTTTTATTTTTCATGCCTTTTTTCCAGTTGGCTGGGGTCATTTAAACCCTCAATGGGCCTTCTAAGTATGAGTCTCTTATTGGGCTTTTATTTTGATTTTCTAAGTATTATCAATTATTATCTTTTTCATTTAAGGAGGAAATGATCTTTCCATTTTTGGTCAAACTACAATGCCCTATTTTTTTTATAAACAAACCGAAATAACGAGCTAAAGGTTCACGTTGTCTAAAAATACATACAAAAGATGGGATAATATTATATAATACAGGTCAAAAGGAATGCTATGTTTAATTAATTTTTTTGAAAAATAATGAAGAAATAATATAATACAAAATAATATCCATTATTTTTAACATATTAGATAAAATAATAAAATACAACTACAAACCCTTGATTTTGTACATTATATTCCATTAATTCCTGTTGCCGCCACTCATGTCACCGTCATTGTTATCGCAGCTACTACCACCACCACTAATGACACTGCTGCCATCGCCGCCAATGCTGTCACTGCTATCATTATCGTCACTTGCGGCACCACCATCTCCATCTAATGATGCTAGATCCTTGTCAATCCAATTGTGGTAATTGGCATAATATTTATAATTCAAAAAATATGATATAGTTTTAAAATATAAATATATGATTAAAAAATATTATACAGTTTTAAATATGTAATACAGTTTTAAATATGTAAATAAAAAAATAATAATAACTAAAAATAGATTTTAAATTTTAAAAATAAAAAATTTACAATTTTACCGAGCACACCTTAAGTTATTTGTTTGATTGTTAATTTATTTATTAATGCATATTTATATTTCAAAAAATTTGTACACTTTTTAAAAAAAATAAAATCGATGCATGAAAATTTGTATTCTATTATTAATTTTTTTATCTAAATTAGTGACATTAAAAATTTATTTTACATATTTTTTAATTTTTTTAAAAAATAATACAGTATACTATTGTGTACCAAAAACAATATGAAAAATTACAAACTAATACAAATTTATATCAAATATTGTATATTATAATATAAGCTAATATTATACAAATTAATGTTATATAGGCTGGTACGATAACAAAGACGCCAAGAAGCTTTTCCGACCTAATGAACAGAATCAGACGATGTGTCCAGTTGGACGACGCCCTCAGATTCGGCGGAGTCGAGAAGGCCAGTGTGATGGACAGGTTGCAATACATGGATGGCCGACCATTCAGGAGAATCCCTGCGTCCGGTCGAGTAGAGGAAAAACCAAAACGGTCGGTCTTTTTCAGGATTTCAAAGAGACGAAGTGAAGATGAGAAGGATAAAGCCGAGGACCGCCATTATCGATCGGTCAGCACCGATTCTCCACAAATGCCATCTATCGCCAAGAAAAAGCATAGAAAGGCTGGTCGGTCTAAAATGGCCAAGCAAGAGGAAAAGCAGTGGAGGCCGTGACAAAAGCCATCAACTGTTTCATGAAAAGGCGATCAATCTGCAACAAATCAGGTGCTATTGTTACAATTTGTGCTAAAAATGAATGTTCTCTCATCCTCCTGTAACAAGTACTGAAATATTGATCTATCTTAACGTTGCTAATTTTATCGCTTAAAGATATGTCCTTAAAGTGACAGCAAAATTATAATAAACCAAGCAGGAAGAAAGGGAAGCAGCAGCATATAAAAGCTGCTGAAAACCCCAGTGCCACTACGTATACAAAGTACGTGCCTCCACAAAAGCGAGAACAGCTTAAAAATAAAAGGTATGCACTTAATTTCATGTATGTTTGACAATTATTGGAGAAAGTCCATTTGTTTTCCAGCAAACCGGCTCCTAGAATCGAGTCATTTTGCTATCGGATGTTTGAAGACAAGACTTTGAGAACTCGTAAAGCTATAACACCTGTCCATTGCCAAGAGTGGATTGGACGGACATTATCTCTCCGCCAAGAGTGGATCGAGATTGCATCGGAAGGCCATCCATCGCCAAGAGCGGGTCGGACGGACATTATCTCTCCGTCAAGAGCGGATTGAGATCGAATCGAAAGACCGTCTATTGCCAAAAATAGATCGGATGTAGTTATCACTCAGACAACATAAGAAACCAAAAAGCAGGTTAGTGAATATTTATAAAATTATTTGCACAATAAAATTGCAAAAATTATTTACAGGATAAGATTCTCCAAAAGGGTAACTCCCCACCAGCGGGTAACTCCCACAGATAAGATTCTCCAAAAGGATAACTCCCCACCAGCGGGTAACTCCCTTAGATAAGATTCTCCAAAAGGGTAACTCCCCGAAAGCGGATAATTCGCAAGGCAAATCTCCCTATAGCACTTGAAGCTCGATGTCTATCCCGAGCATGAGGAAAGAAAGCCCTTCCTGCATAGGCCTCCTCCAAGAGGAACAAACCCTTGAGAGTAGGGGAAGCACCCCAGAGACCCAAAGCGAACAATATATGCAGAGCCCGATCAAATCCTCCTTCCCGATCGGATCCTCCAACCATCGAAAATGCGAGACAAGATCTCCTACCGATCGGTCAGCGAGCGATCTATCATTTGGTGCAATTATGCACTCCAATATTGGAAAAATTAAGTCGACATTCAGGGAGTATTTTTTCAATAATTATACATTCTCCACGAATGCTTCATGCGATTCTCTCTGATGTCCCCCCGATTAACCTTATGAATGATTATCGAATCGAAAAATTCCGCAAACATGGCTGAGAGAAAGCTTCATTATCATATATGGATAATCTTTACAAAAAAAAAGATGAAATTATTACAGTAAAGCTATGTCTCTACATTTTACAGGAAAAGCCCCGCAGTGGCCTTAGTCAGACATGCTCAAAGCTCCAATATTTCTATAAAAATTTCTCCTTGACAATCAAAAGTTATGAAAAATCAAGTTAACCTCTGCATTGGCATTCAGTCGGATGAAAGTTCTAAAAAGAAAAGGGTGAGGTACTCGGCCCGTTTTTTCCAGATGAAGACCAATTTAAGAAGAAAGCATTTATTTCTGATGGCGGCCTTTAACAGAGCCTCCTTCTTTGAACCATTTTCTTTGCGTTACTCCCTTCTCCAAGGTAGCCCGCAATGAATCCCACTCAGACTTAACTTCGGAGCATTCGGCAGACAAACAAGCTATCTCATCTCGGAGACGATCCGTCTCCTCTTGCCGAGATTTTAAATTCTGGGAAAGTTGGGCGGACTCCCCTTTCAATTTTAGTTTAGGCAAACAGGAACTCCTTTCTCGCTGAATCGTATCTAGCCTCTGCCTCCTTCCTAGCTCGATCGGAATCTTCCCATTTCTTTTTGCAAAAATTAGCTATGCCATGCAAGCGTAACCCCCTTTTTATCAACTGGAAGTTAGACAAATAACAGATCAAGGAATCAGGAAGACGGGGTGCAACGAAATGAATATTCGTTTGAAAATGAATATTTCGGGAATTACCTCCAGGCTCTGTTGTTGAAAGAAGTTGCGTTCTTGGGGCAGTCTATCGGGATCTCCTATTATTATAAAATCATCCTCTTGAAGCATGCCTCAGCACAAATAATTGGCAACTGCTCTATCATTAATAGACTAGTTTTTGCCAAATCGATCCTTTACAACCTCCCCCAGCGACGCAGCACGCCCTTCAGCAATTCTAGTAGTAGTACTTTTGCGAGGTTTATCCTGAAGGGGCCCTTTGTCTTTGGCAGCAGCCCTCGCATCCCTAATGGTTGTTGGCTCTGTAAGTACTCTTTTAGCTTCATCCTCAACTTTATTCTTTGCAGCTTCACCCCTCGAAGGCGCACTACTCCCAGCCGACCCCGTTCGCAATGATACAAGATGCTCCCCTTCCACGTCAATTTTGTCTCTCGGCACGAGGCCCGGTAGGGAACGCTGGCCCCCTGAAGAAGTCCGGGTCACAGCAGAAATCGGACTGCCCCGGTCGAAAGGGCATATCGAATTGCCAGAGGAAGACATAAATGCATGTGCTTCCAAAAGAAATGCAAGCCTTCTCTTTTTAGATTTCTTTTCTTCCCTGGCTGAACGATCTGCTTCCATCTTCGCTTTAGCCCTATCGGCCAGCCGTTTAATGAGATCGTCTCCTTTAGCCATGACACCTACAATTACATCATAAAAAGAAGAGAGAGAGATAAGTATCCCATCCAGTTAAATGCAAACTTCATAAACTTGCAATCCACAATAGTTAATATGCAGGATTGGAGATTCAACCACAGCATCAAAAAGACACATCAAGGTCATATAATCTACTATGACTCCCACATCAATCTTGGCAAATACTGGTCAGAATACTAGTCCCTCGAGGACAGCTAATGATCCACAACAACCTCTCTATTTATACTTTACGTGAACAGTTCTTTCATGATGAGGCTTTGATCGGAACACTGATCTTCGTTCATTCAGAGGATTTCACACTCAGAGGATTCAAAGGACTTGTTATTTCCACCACTCTCTCCCATGCGAATCCCGCGGGGCAGAGAGGTTATGGTTCCAAATAAGGCAACATCAATGATGATTGCAGGAAATGAAGAAAATTAAACAATGGAAGTCGCTCACTTACTCGGGCAATGTGATCTCCAAATTCTTGAAAGTATGAAGCAACCTTTTATGCGCAAGAGAAAGAAAATCCGGCAGAGTTCTGTCAAAGAATTATGGAAAAGTGCCGCCTACTTATAGCTACACTATTTCTGGGAACACCCAAACGCCTCGAAAGTCGTATAACCATCACATATCCTTAGATCATCATGACGGCCCGAGAAAATAGGCGCCAACCTCGACACACATGCTGACAATAAATACACAACAGCTGACACGAAAAGACGCGACTCGTTGAATTCAGTTCAACCTAAACATCTCCACGATCTCCAGGATATTGATGGATTAGGGATCCTCGACATCCCAAAGCAATGGGCATATCTGAGTGACCGAAAGTCATTAAGTACAGTTGCTCGCACCCGGCTAGGAGAATGTTTTTCATCTTTTTCCCTCCTCGAAAAAGGTATGATTTCTTTATTTCTGCATTTATCTTTTATGTTATTTTATTTTTCTTTGCAGGCTGTTTATCTCATTTCACCCCGATCAATCGGAATTTCCAAGCAATAATTTATCCAATGCCGATCAGCGGGACAACAATTCGTCACCACTAGGCGATCAAAATGTCTCCTCAACAATAAATTCTACACAACAATCGCAAGAGTATGCCGATCGGCATACACTATGGTAGATTACGAATCCGAATCACCGGATCATTAAAATAGCTGTCTCTCCTATTGGTTCAAAAAAGAAATAACCATAATCTCATAATCTCCATTGGTTCAAAGAAGGCCCTCATCTATAGGTCGACAATCACTCAAAAAGGGGGGAGAAGAGAAGAAGAAAAATCAAAGAAGTACCAGTTGCTCACCTGAACACTCCCGAAAGGGCGTAAGACATGATTTATCAAATTCGAAAGGCCCGTTCGAAAATCCCGCCAAAAGTCAGAAAGTAATCCGATCGGACTCTTTGATTGGGGGACAAGAAGTGATAAAAAAGCATTCTCTAAAGGCCCAGTTGGCCTGGCTCAGACAACATTTGAGGTGGAAATCTCCTATGAATGACTAATTCAATGATGTCATCGACAAATCAAAGTCCATCGGACAGGGTGATTACCCACCAGATTGGTTAGGCGCAGAAATGCTCGCCACACACATCTGAATTCAGGAAGTTTTATCACTCAATATTTATGTGCATGCATTCTCTACATGAAATCTTTATACGTCAACAGTAATATCTCTTCGTATTAGTTACATCTAGGACAAATCTCGTCCGAGATAAGAATTACAGCACAAGGATACAATTAAAAGATCGATCAACTAAAAAAAAACAACAACAAACAGAAAGCGAAGAAGAAAGAAGGGAAATGAAAGAAAGCTAAGCCGATTGACTGTGCTTTAGTAACGATGTCTCAACCTGATCAGTCGGAAAGTGGTAACTCGCCAAATGTGTTGACAATCTTGATGATGATGATGAAACAATGGACTGTGCACGGAATCTGGCCAAGATCACAGTATAAAATTGAAGCACACCAAAAGAGGCGTGGTCAGAAAATAAATTTTGATTCCCCAGGAGAAGAGAGAATCTCACGATACTTGACTGATTCAACCATGCCTCCATATGCTGAGTTAACGGTACGTTACACTCATCTCCAGATGTCTACCTATTCTTCGCCATAGAACTCGCATGAACTGTTGCAGACACTTTTGTGAGAAGATCATATGGCAAGGCGATGTCAATCGCCTTCTCCCTCTTGAGATCCAAAAGATGGACCATGAGTCCACGACCCCCACAAGCCTTCAGAAGATGCCGGCCTACAGGCTCAATACAACTCGATATCATTTTCGATATAAGAGACAGAAGATATCTTATATGGAAATTCAAACCAGGTAATCTCACTAAAGAAGCGTAACAAGAACTTCATATCCCCGTCAGGGATAACCAGAAAATGAGACAAAGTCATCCAAAAGCCACCTCTTTATAGGCGCTAAACTTCTAGAATTCTCCCAACATTCTCTTGGATGGCCACCACACGTTCACGTGTCTCCAAATTAAAGCGTCGCCCCTAACGCACGAGCAAGCGTTAAATGCACGCCAATGAACGAAGCGTCGCCTTTGATACTTGTGCGAGCATTGAATGCATAATGGTTATTTAGAATTGACAGATATGACTCTTTGAATTAAACGTCTCCGATAAATTCGAAGATCTCGCCAAAATAGCTGGACAACGCCACGCCCTATCGGACCCATTGAGGGGGGGGGGGAAGTGATAACTGAGAAAAATACATCTTCGAAGGCCCAATAAGCACGGCCCATTAATAACAAAAGGAGTACGAGCTGGAAGGTGGCACATACAGAAGAAGTGCCCGATCGGACTGATGGGACAGCTCGTCCTGACAGCCCACTGGTGCAAGCCAACACCTACCACACATCTGCTCCCTTTCACATCGCCGTTTACCCACTCTGACTGACGGTTATCATCTCCCAAGGTACTCAAGTACCCCCTCCCCACCAAGATCTCCTATATATAGCTAAAAATATGATGGCACCAGGTATCGATCTCATGAGACTCTCTCCCTCATTCTAGTATTACTCCTAAGTTACTAACTTAAGCTTCGGAGTGCTAACGCCTGGGTCCGACCGGGCACTCCCTCTTGCAGGTCCAATAACTCGAGCAGTCTCACGACCGCCTTCTCCTCTCTTAACAAGATAAAGACATTTTGGGCTTTATTAGTAAGTGATGAGTTAAATCACAAATTCTGTGTGCATGTAATTGTACATTATGAATAAATTTTATCACATAATACAGGTTTTGACTTCTTATGATGATCCTAAAAAGGACAGCCTTCTTGTTTGTATTTTAATTTCTCTATTTCTCTTACTGTTATTCTGATGGTTCTTTGGTTGCTCTGAATACTAACAGGTCCCAAAGGCATTGATTCTTATTTCTTGAGATATGCAAAATACAAATCTACAAACAATTTCTTGTATCTATCTTTATTTTTACTATATCTTCTTTTTTGTTTGAAATTGCAAAATAGTTTATATGTCTGAATTGAATTGAATTGATTCATAACTTCCAAAATCCATATAAATTAGTGGATAGCTAGTAAAAGATGGTTAATTTTGTAACCATTTTCAGATGGGGTCCATTCATCAAATGGGGTGTATGGGTTGATGTACTGGAATAGGAAAATCAATAATTTAGGTCTAAATTCAACTTTACTGCTCTTGATTTTTTTTAAATTATACTTCCTCTTCCTTATCATTAATTAGAACAAGGAGAAAAGAAAAAAAAACAAAATTAGGAAGTGGGTCTCTTTAGCAATAATCACTTTTGATTAGATGAATTGATGATAATAGCAGCTTATAAAAGTGTTAAGATGCACTTTATTGGGGGTGGTCAAGGGAAGCAAAGATAAAAAAAAATTAGTGGGTTTAGACATTAGAAAACAAAAATGCTAATTAAAGGAAACTCCTAATGATTTTGACAGCGTCAACTTAACCATAATATATACAGTTGGCAAAGGCAATTAAGCTCTAATTAGTAATTGGAAGGATACTATTATCATGAACTTAAGCAATAGTCAACTTCTAGATTTAGGCTAAAAAATTTAAATGTATCTTTCAAGTTAGAATTATTTTTTAAAATCATGTTTTGTCATTTGATGATGTAATTGGCTGAGAATTGAAAGGAAGGAAAGAGATTAATGTTGCATTAGCAGAGCCTATAATTAAGCTTCTTATCAGTGCCTTTTAGGGAGCGTCCCTTTGAAATGACTCCTATTTACTCTGTGTTTTTTGGTTTGGATCTGTTACGTGGGTTGCGTTGCACATGCGCATGGTTTTTGCTTGTATTTTGTTCTTTTGGCCGACAAACTGAGCTTTATTAGCATCAAATCTATGCCACTATGAATGGAGATTAAACTATTTAGATCCACAACCTCAACTTAATCCTCCTTCTCTATCACTTTGATTGCCACAATCAACATAAGAATACATATTTTTATTCTTAAATTATGCTCATTTTGTTTTTTCATAAATTTCTTTTTTTGGTTTTGATTAAACAGTTTGAACTATTGTGTTTGCAAAACAGTTGAATACAATTAAAAGTAGAGTGTTAAAATAGAAGCATTTCGTGGTTCGAAAATCCTGAATCTCGTTTCAATCATTATTTATCAGAATTATTCGGAGTAAGTTATTTGACTTGGTTTCATAGATTTATCAGTCTAAAAAGGAAATATTATTGATCACTTTTTGAAAAAATCAAATAGCAAATATAAATATAAAATGAAAATAGATTTTGTTGCTATTTTAGCAACGAAATTTAGTTTTTGTTGCTAAATTTCATCCCAAAAATTTCTCGCTATTAAATACAGCTATATTTAGCACCGAAAATTAGATTCCTTTGCTATTTTAGCAATGAAAATTAGATTTCGTTACTGTTTTAGCAACGAAAATTATATTCGGTTGCTAAATTTCATCCAAAATATTTTTTGTAGCCATATTTAGCAACGAAATTTAATTTTCGTTGCTATTTTAGAAACAAAATTTAATTTTCGTTGCTAAATTTCATCCCAAAAATTTTTCGCTATTAAATGTCGCTATATTTAGCAACGAAAATTAGATTTCGTTGCTAAATTTCATCCGAAATTTTTTCTACAGCCATATTTAGCAACAGAACTTAGATTTCGTTTCGATTTTAGCAACGGAAATTAGATTTCATTGCTATTTTAGTAACGGCATTTAATTTGCATTGCTAAATTTCATTCCATATTTTTCTGCTGCCATATTTAGCAACAGAAATTTTATTCCATTGCTAATTTTCGTTGCTATATGTTGGTGCTAAAATCTCCCTCCCTTTTTAGCAATGGAATACAACCATTTTTTATTTTTTTGCTAAATCCCTAAAACTTCACCCAATTTTAGAAACGAAATTGATTTTCCGTTGCTAAATAGCAACGAAATTTATATTTCATTGCTAATTTAGCACGGAATAAATTTTGTTGCTATTTTTCTATTGCTAATTTGATATTTTCTTGTAGTGTATGGACGACTTTAAATGATTTTTATAATTTTTTTTATATAAAGAGGAAAAGCGATAGTAGCATTACAAAAAATTAAACTGAGAGGAGAATAACCCTCTACAGTCAAACGATGAGAGCTCATTAACGATAAGAGGAGTACTAAACCAAATAAATTGTGATGTCTGCTTCAGGCCTACCTTGGCTATGAGTTCTGCTGCAAAATTTGCCTCTGCTGATGTGAACAAATTGAGTTTGCCAATCTTGATTCACCAATCTTTTTATAGCCGCAACAACATTCAAAATGTGAGATCCACATCACCGTTATGAGTTAATCAAACTGTCTCAAGGAAGTCTATTTAAACAGCAATCTTTCTCCAATTCCTTGATCAAGCAAGATTAAGACCTTGGTTAACTACTTAAAGTTCCGAAAAGCTTGACCCTGCATTATTTAACCGAGAGGAAAAGCCGTTGCTATTTTAGCAAAGAAATTTAATTTTCGTTGCTAAATTTCATCCTTAAAATTTTCGGTATTAAATGCCGCTATATTTAGCAGAGAAAATTAGATATCGTTGCTATTTTAGCAACTGAAATTAGATTCTGATGCTATTTTAGTAACGGAATTTAATTTTCGTTGCTAAATTTTATCCAAAAATATTTTTGAAGCCATATTTAGCAACGAAAATTAGATTTTGTTGCTATTTTAGCAACGAAATTTAATTTTTGTTGCTAAATTTCATCCCAAAAATTTTCCGCTATTAAATGACGCTATATTTAGCAACGAAAATTAGATTTCATTGCTATTTTAGCAACGAAAATTAGATTTCATTCCTATTTGAACAATGAAAATTACATTTCGTTGCTAAATTTCATTAAAAGTTTTTTTTGCAGCCATATTTAGCAACAAAACTTAGATTCCGTTGCTATTTTAGCAACGAAATTTTATTTTTATTGCTATTTTAGCAACAAATTTAATTTTCATTGCTAAATTTCATCCCAAAAATTTCCCGTTATTAAATGTGTTATATTTAGCAACGAAAATTAGATTTTGTTGCTAAATTTCATCCAAAATTTTTTCTGCAGCCATATTTAGCAACAGAACTTAGATTTCGTTGCTATTTTAGCATCAAAAATTAGATTTCGTTGCTATTTTAACAACGCTATTTTATTTTCGTTGCTAAATTTCATCCCATATTTTTTCTGCCGCCATATTTAGCAACAAAAATTTTATTCCATTGCTAATTTTCATTGCTATATGTTGGCGCTAAAATCTCCCTCCCTTTTTAGCAATGGAATATAACCATTTTGTATTTCGTTGCTAAATCCCTAAAACTTCACCCATTTTTAGCAACGAAATTCATTTTCCATTGCTAAATTGCAACAAAATTTGTATTCCGTTGCTATTTTTCTATTGCTATTTTGATATTTTCTTGTAGTGTATCGATGGCTTTAAATGATTTTTATAATCTTGTTTATATAAAGAGGAAAAACTAAAAGAGCATTACAAAAAATTAAACTAAAAGGAGAATAACCCTCTACAGTCAAATGATGAGAGCTTATTAACGATAAGAGGAGTACCTTGGCTATGAGATTTGCTACAAAATTTACCTCTGATGATGTGAACAAATTGAGTTTGCCAATCTTGATTCACCAATATTTTTATAGCCGCAACAACATTCAAAAGGTGAGGATACAAATCACCGTTCTGAGTTAATCGCAAAACTGTCTCAAGGAAGTTTGCTTAAACAACAATCTTTCTCCAATTCTTTGATCAAGCAAGATTAATACCTTGGTTAACTGCTTAAAGTTTCGAAAAGTTTGACCCTGCATTGTTTAACCGAGAGGTAAAGCTGTTGTTATTTTAGCAACGAAAATTAGATTTGGTTGCTATTTTAGCAACGAAATTTAATTTCCGTTGCTAAATTTCATCCCAAAAATTTTTCGCTATTAAATGCCACTATATTTAGCAATAGAAATTAGGTTCCGTGGCTATTTTAGCAACAGAAATTAGATTCTGTTGCTATTTTAGCAACGGAATTAATTTTCGTTGCTAAATTTAATCCAAAATTTTCTTTTAAGCCATATTTAGCAATGGAAATTAGATTTCATTGCTATTTTAGCAACGAAATTTAATTTTCTTTGCTAAATTTCATCCCAAAAATTTTTCGCTATTAAATGACATTATATTTAGCAACGAAAATAAGATTCGGTTGCAATTTTAGCAACGAAAATTAGATTTCATTCCTAAATCTCATCCAAAATTTTTTCTGCAGCCATATTCAGCAATGAAACTTAGATTCCGTTCCTATTTTAACAACGAAATTTTATTTTTGTTGCTATTTTAGCAACAAATTTAATTTTCGATGCTAAATTTCATCCCAAAAATTTCCCACTATTAAATGTGCTATATTTAGCAACGAAAATTAGATTCCATTGCTAAATTTCATCCAAAATTGTTTCTGCAGCCATATTTAGCAACAGAACTTAGAAATAACAATGGAAATTAGATTTTGTTGCTATTTTAGCAACGGCATTTAATTTTCGTTGCTAAATTTCATCTCATATTTTTTCTGCCGCCATATTTAGCTATATAAATTTTATTCCATTGCTAATTTTTGTTTCTATATGTTGGCGCTAAAATCTCCCTCCCTTTTTAGCAATGGAATACAATCATTTTGTATTTCGTTGCTAAATCCCTAAAACTTCACCCAATTTTAGCAACGAAATTGAATTTCCATTGCTAAATTGCAACGAGATTTGTATTCCGTTGCTATTTTTCTATTGCTAATTTGATATTTTATTGTAGTGTATGGATGGCTTTAAATGATTTTTATAATTTTGTTTATATAAAGAGGAAAAGCTAAAAGAGCATTAGAAAAAATTAAACTGAGAGGAGAATAACCCTCTACAGTCAAACGATGAGAGCTCATTAACGATAAGAGGAGTACTAAACCAAATAAATTGCGATGTCCGCTTCAGGCCTACCTTGGCTATGAGATCTGCTACAAAATTTGCCTCTATTGATGTGAACAAATTGAGTTTGTCAATCTTGATACCAATCTTTTTGTAGCCTCAACAACATTCAAAAGTTGAGGATCCAAATCACCGTTCTGAGTTAATCGCAAAACTGTCTCAAGAAAGTCTGCTTAAACAACAATTTTCTTCAATTATTTGATCAAGCAAGATTAAGACCTTGGCTAACTGCTTAAAGTTCCGAAAAGTTTGACCCTGCATTGTTTAACTGAGAGGAAAAGCTGTTGCTATTTTAGCAACAAAAATTAAATTTTGGTTGCTATTTTAGCAACAAAATTTAATTTTCGTTGCTAAATTTCATCCTAAAAATTTTCCGCTATTAAATGCCGCTATATTTAGCAACAGAAATTAGATTTCGTTGCTATTTTAGCAACAAAAATTAGATTCTGTTGCTATTTTAGCAACGAAATTAAATTTCGTTGCTAAATTTCATCCAAAATTTTTTTTGAAGCCATATTTAGTAATGAAAATTAGATTTCGTTGCTATTTTAACAAAGGAATTTAATTTTCGTTGCTAAATTTCATCCCAAAAATTTTTCGTTATTAAATGTGCTATATTTGGCAACGAAAATTAGATTTCGTTGCTAAATTTCATCCAAAATTTTTTCTGCTGCCATATTTAGCAACAGAACTTAGATTCCGTTGCTATTTTAGTACAAAAATTAGATTTCGTTGCTATTTTAGCAACAACATTTAATTTTCATTGCTAAATTTCATCTCATATTTTTTCTGCCGCCATATTTAGCAACATAAATTTTATTCCATTGCTAATTTTTGTTGTTATATGTTGGCGCTAAAATCTCCCTCCCTTTTTAGCAATGGAATTCAACCATTTTGTATTCCGTTGCTAAATCCCTAAAACTTCACCCAATTTTAGAAACATAATTGATTTTTCATTGCTAAATAGCAATAGAAATTTATATTCTATTGATGTGAACAAATTAAGTTTGCCAATCTTGATTCACCAATCTTTTTATAGCCGCAACAACATTCAAAAGGTGAGGATCCACATCACCGTTCTGAGTTAATCGCAAAACTGTCTCAAGGTAGTATGTTTAAACAGCAATCTTTCTCCAATTCTTTGATCAAGAAAGATGAAGACCTTGGTTAACTGCATAAAGTTACAAAAAGCTTGACCCTGCATTGTTTAACCGAGAGGAAGAGCCGTTGCTATTTTAGCAACAAAAATTAGATTTGGTTGCTATTTTAGCAACCAAATTTAATTTCCATTGCAAAATTTCATCCTTAAAATTTTCCAGTATTAAATGCCGCTATATTTAGCAACGAAAATTAGATATCGTTGCTATTCTAGCAACAGAAATTCGATTATGTTGCTATTTTTGCAACGGAATTTAATTTTCATTGCTAAATTTCATCAAAAAAAATTTTTGAAGCCATATTTAGCAACGAAAATTAGATTTTATTGCTATTTTAGCAACATAATTTAATTTTCGTTGCTAAATTTCATCCCAAAAATTTTCCGCTATTAAATGCCGCTATATTTAGCAACGAAAATTAGATTCCTTTGCTATTTTAGCAACGAAAATTAGATTTCTTTGCTAAATTTCATCCAAAATTTTTTCTACAGCCATATTTAACAACATAACTTAGATTCCGTTGCTAATTTAGCAACGAAATTTAATTTTCTTTGCTAAATTTCATCCCAAAAATTTTTCGCTATTAAATGACATTATATTTAGCAACGAAAATAAGATTCGGTTGCAATTTTAGCAACGAAAATTAGATTTCGTTCCTAAATCTCATCCAAAATTTTTTCTGCAGCCATATTCTGCAATGAAACTTAGATTCCGTTCCTATTTTAACAACGAAATTTTATTTTTGTTGCTATTTTAGCAACAAATTTAATTTCCGATGCTAAATTTCATCCCAAAAATTTCCCACTATTAAATGTGCTATATTTAGCAACGAAAATTAGATTCCATTGCTAAATTTCATCCAAAATTGTTTCTGTAGCCATATTTAGCAACATAACTTAGAAATAACAATGGAAATTAGATTTTGTTGCTATTTTAGCAACGGCATTTAATTTTCGTTGCTAAATTTCATCTCATATTTTTTCTGCCGCCATATTTAGCAATATAAATTTTATTCCATTGCTAATTTTTGTTTCTATATGTTGGCGCTAAAATCTCCCTCCCTTTTTAGCAATGGAATACAACCATTTTGTATTTCGTTGCTAAATCCCTAAAACTTCACCCAATTTTAGCAACGAAATTGAATTTCCATTGCTAAATTGCAACGAGATTTGTATTCCGTTGCTATTTTTCTATTGCTAATTTGATATTTTATTGTAGTGTATGGATGGCTTTAAATGATTTTTATAATTTTGTTTATATAAAGAGGAAAAGCTAAAAGAGCATTAGAAAAAATTAAACTGAGAGGAGAATAACCCTCTATAGTCAAACGATGAGAGCTCATTAACGATAAAAGGAGTACTAAACCAAATAAATTGCGATGTCCGCTTCAGGCCTACCTTGGCTATGAGATCTGCTACAAAATTTGCCTCTATTGATATGAACAAATTGAGTTTGTCAATCTTGATACCAATCTTTTTGTAGCCTCAACAACATTCAAAAGTTGAGGATCCAAATCACCGTTCTGAGTTAATCGCAAAACTGTCTCAAGAAAGTCTGCTTAAACAGCAATTTTCTTCAATTATTTGATCAAGCAAGATTAAGACCTTGGCTAACTGCTTAAAGTTCCGAAAAGTTTGACCCTGCATTGTTTAACTGAGAGGAAAAGCTGTTGCTATTTTAGCAACGAAAATTAAATTTTGGTTGCTATTTTAGCAACAAAATTTAATTTTCGTTGCTAAATTTCATCCTAAAAATTTTTCGCTATTAAATGCCGCTATATTTAGCAGCAGAAATTAGATTTCGTTGCTATTTTAGCAACAAAAATTAGATTATGTTGCTATTTTAGCAACGAAATTAAATTTTGTTGCTAAATTTCATCCAAAATTTTTTTTGAAGCCATATTTAGTAATGAAAATTAGATTTCGTTGCTATTTTAACAAAGGAATTTAATTTTCGTTGCTAAATTTCATCCCAAAAATTTTCCGTTATTAAATGTGCTATATTTGGCAACGAAAATTAGATTTCGTTGCTAAATTTCATCCAAAATTTTTTCTGCTGCCATATTTTGCAACAGAACTTAGATTCCGTTGCTATTTTAGTACAAAAATTAGATTTCGTTGCTATTTTAGCAACAACATTTAATTTTCATTGCTAAATTTCATCTCATATTTTTTCTGCCGCCATATTTAGCAACATAAATTTTATTCCATTGCTAATTTTTGTTGTTATATGTTGGCGCTAAAATCTCCCTCCCTTTTTAGCAATGGAATTCAACCATTTTGTATTCCGTTGCTAAATCCCTAAAACTTCACCCAATTTTAGAAACATAATTGATTTTTCGTTGCTAAATAGCAATAGAAATTTATATTCTGTTGATGTGAACAAATTGAGTTTGCCAATCTTGATTCACCAATCTTTTTATAGCCTCAACAACATTCAAAAGGTGAGGATCCACATCACCGTTCTGAGTTAATCGCAAAACTGTCTCAAGGTAGTCTGTTTAAACAACAATCTTTCTCCAATTCTTTGATCAAGAAAGATGAAGACCTTGGTTAACTGCATAAAGTTACAAAAAGCTTGACCCTGCATTGTTTAACCGAGAGGAAGAGCCGTTGCTATTTTAGCAACAAAAATTAGATTTGGTTGCTATTTTAGCAACCAAATTTAATTTCCATTGCTAAATTTCATCCTTAAAATTTTCCAGTATTAAATGCCGCTATATTTAGCAACGAAAATTAGATATCGTTGCTATTCTAGCAACAGAAATTCGATTATGTTGCTATTTTTGCAACAGAATTTAATTTTCATTGCTAAATTTCATCAAAAAAAATTTTTGAAGCCATATTTAGCAACGAAAATTAGATTTTATTGCTATTTTAGCAACATAATTTAATTTTCGTTGCTAAATTTCATCCCAAAAATTTTTCGTTGTTAAATGCAGCTATATTTAGCAACGAAAATTAGATTTCTTTGCTATTTTAGCAACGAAAATTAGATTTCGTTGCTAAATTTCATCCAAAATTTTTTCTGCATCCATATTTAACAACATAACTTAGATTCCGTTGCTAATTTAGCAACGAAAATTAGATTTTGTTACTATTTTAGCAATGGCATTTAATTTTCGTTGCTAAATTTCATCCCATATTTTTTCTGCCGCCATATTTAGCAACACAAATTTTATTCCATTGCTAATTTTCGTTGCTATATGTTGGTGCTAAAATCTACCTCCCTTTTTAGCAATGGAATACAATCATTTTGTATTCTGTTGCTAAATCCCTAAAACTTCACCCAATTTTAGCAACGAAATTGTTTTTCCGTTGCTAAATAGCAACAAAATTTTTATTCCATTGCTAATTTAGCAATGGAATGAATTCTATTACTATTTTTCTATTGCTAATTTGAAATTTTCTTGTAGTGTATGGATAGCTTTAAATGATTTTTATAATTTTTTATATAAAGAGGAAAAGCTAAAAGAGCATTACAAAAAATTAAAGTGAGAGGAGAATAACACTCTACAGTCAAACGATGAGAGCTCATTAATGATAAAAGGAGTACTAAACCAAATAAATTGCGATGTCTGCTTTGGGCCTACTTTGGCTATGACATATGCTGCAAAATTTCCCTCTACTGATGTGAACAAAATGAGTTTGCCAATCTTGATTCACCAATAATTTTATAACCCCAACCACAATCAAAAGGTACGGATCCATATCACTATTCTGATTTAATCGCAAAATTGTCTCAAGGAAGTTTGTTTAAACATCAATCTTTCTCTAATTCTTTGATCAAGCAAGATTTAGACCTTGGTTAACTGCTTAAAGTTTCAAAAAGCTTGACCCTGCATTGTTTAACCGAGAGGAAAAGCCATTGCTATTTTAGAAACAAAAATTAGATTTGGGTGCTATTTTAGCAACGAAATTTAATTTTCGTTGCTAAATTTCATCCCAAAAATTTCCCGCTATTAAATGCCGCTATATTTAGCAACAAAAATTAGATTTCTTTGCTATTTTAGCAATAGAAATTAGATTTTATTGCTGTTTTAGCAATGGAATTAATTTTCATTGCTAAATTTCCTCCAAAAATTTTTTTGAAGCCATATTTAACAACAAAAATTAGATTTCATTGCTATTTTACCAACGGAATTTAATTTTCGTTGCTAAATTTCAACCCAAAAATTTCCTGCTATTACATGACGCTATATTTAGCAATGAAAATTAGATTTCGTTGCTATTTTAGCAACGAAAATTAGATTTCGTTGCTATTTTAGCAATGGAAATTAGATTCCGTTGCTATTTTAGCAACAAAAATTAGATTTCGTTGCTATTTTAGCAATGAAAATTAGATTCCGTTGCTAAATTTCATCCAAAATTTTTTTTGCAGCCATATTTAGCAACGAAACTTAGATTCCGTTGCAATTTTAGCAACGAAATTTTATTTTCGTTGCTATTTTAGCAACAAATTCAATTTCTGTTGCTAAATTTCATCCCAAAAATTTCCCGCTATTAAATATGTTATATTTAGCAACGAAAATTAGATTCCGTTGCTAAATTTCATACAAATTTTTTTTTGCAGCCATATTTAGCAACAGAACTTAGATTCCATTGCTATTTTAGCAACAAAAATTAGATTTCGTAGCTTTTTTAGCAACGGCATTTAATTTTTGTTACTAAATTTCATCCCATATTTTTTCTATCGCCATATTTAGCAACAAAAATTTTATTCCATTGCTAATTTTCATTGCTATATGTTGGCGCTAAAATCTCCCTCCCTTTTTAGCAATGGAATATAACCATTTTGTATTTTATTGCTAAATCCCTAAAACTTCACCCAATTTTAGCAACGAAATTTATTTTTCGTTGCTAAATAGCAACAAAATTTATATTCCATTGCTAATTTAGCAACAGAATGATTTTCATTTCTATTGCTAATTTGACATTTTCTTGTAGTGTATGGATGGCTTTAAATGATTTTTATAATTTTTTTTATATAAAGAGGAAAAGCTAAAAGAGCATTACAAAAAATTAAACTGAGAGAAGAATAACCCTCTACAGTCAAACGATGAGAGCTCATTAATGATAAGAGGAGTACTAAACCAAATAAATTGCGATGTCTGCTTCAGTCCTACCTTGGCTATGAGTGTTACAACGAATTTAATTGGGAAGTCCAATGGAAAATAGAAGGAGATTCATTAACTCGTTATTTAGTCAAAATTGGTGAAATGCTGGAATCTATAAAAATTATTCAACAGGCTCTGGAAGGAATTTTAGGTGGTCCCTATGAAAATTTAGAAACCCGCCGTTTTGATAAAGAAAAGAGTCTAGAATGGAACGATTTTGAATATCGATTCATTAGTAAAAAAACCTCTCATACTTTTGAATTAGTGAAATAAGAACTTTATGTGAGAGTTGAAGCCCCAAAAGGAGAATTGGGAATTTTTATGATAGGAGATCAGAGTGGTTTTCCTTGGAGATGGAAAATCTGCCCGCCTGGTTTTATCAACTTGCAAATTCTTCCTGAATTAGTTAAAAGACTGAAATTGGTCGATATTATGACAATACTAGGTAGTATAGATATCATTATGGGAGAAGTTGATCATTGAAATTACAATTGATACAACAGAAGTACAAGCTATCAATTCTTTTTCTAGGTTAGAATCCTTAAACGAGGCCTAGCGGGTGGTCCCTATGAGAATTTAGAAACCCACCATTTTGATAGAGAAAAGAATCTAGACTGGAACGATTTTGAATATCGATTCATTAGTAAAAAACCCTCTCCTACTTTTGAATTATCGAAACAAGAACTTTATGTGAGAGTTGAAGCCCCAAAAGGAGAATTGGGAATTTTTCTGATAGGAGATCAGAGCAGTTTTCCTTGGAGATGGAAAATTCGCCCGCCTGGTTTTATCAACTTGCAAATTCTTCCTGAATTAGTTAAAAGAATGAAATTGGTCGATATTATGACAATACTAGGTAGTATAGATGTAAGGACCCAAAATAGGCGCTAGTAGAATTCAAGGGCAATTACATGTTATTAAAGTCTAATTGAGCATTATTGGATGAATTATGAAGAGTTAATATATTGATTAGGGCAAAAATGTTATTAAGTTATCAATAATTATGTGATAAATGTGTAAATTATAAGGTATGAATTTTATAACGTCATAATTAAATTATTATTGTTGGTTTAATAACATTCAAGGGTGTAATTGAAGTAAAAAGTATTAATTTGGGGTAAATTTATAATTACGGCATTTTTAGGGGCAAATGTGAATAAATGAATAATTTAGAGGTTAATTTCAGAGAAAGAATAAATGAATAGGTTAATTTATAACATGCAAGAAATGGAGGGATCACTTTATAACATGCAAAAAGGTGTGGGTTAATTAAAGGGCATGCAACTTGTTGAGGGACCAAAAAGGGAATTTTCCTAACTATTATAAATAGTCTTTTTGCTAGTGGAATGAAAGAGAAACTTAATAAGAGATGGTGGTGGACAAAATTCTAGAGAGAGTTACAGAAATTTCCTTTCTCCTTCTCATTTCTTAAAGCCATAGATGTTTTCTCAAGGTCTTCTTGAAGAGGAAATAATTGCATGTTGTTCAATCTAGATCATTAGTATAAAACTATAAGGTAAATATTTTAACTTGACAGTTCATCTCTTCATCTTCATCTCCTTCTTATTTTGATTGATGATGGATTAAGATAAATGATGGAAGATTGTTGTTGATTGAATGAATTGATGCAAAGGATAAAAATAAGGTAGAAGAGACAAGGAAAAATGGCTTGCAAAGGACTAAGAGTGAAAGGAAAATTTAAAGAAGATTTGAATTGCATGTCAAGGTTTGGGAACTTATTCTTCATCCATGTGTGTAGATATCAATGTTTATGCTTGGATTAAATAATTTTGATGGTAATTTATTAGTTTATTTAGGGTTAATAAGAGATTTAAATAGGAAAATCTTGTTTTTGAATGTTGAGGAAAAAACTGGGTGTGGTTCTTGTGAACCAGCCTGCTTGTTTTGTCCTTATCTGGAGTTGTAGACCTCGGATTGAGGTGATTCAAAATTATGGGTAAACTATATTCAATTATCGACAATTCATTAGAAGAAGTAGTAGCTTGCTTCTGTTGTTAAGGAACTCATAAAATTCGTACAAGTGAACTGTTTGTGGGTATTGGCAGTTTTGAACAGTTACCAATGTTTTAACCATAACTCCTTGTATTTAAGTCATAATTGAGTGAGGTTTGATTCTATGTAAACTTGATATAATTATAAACAACTTTGTAGAAGATACCTAAGGCTAAATATGTTTGTATGCTATCCACATATTCACTTGAAATTGTAGTGACCTGTTATTCTCGGTTCTAGAACAGATTGTAGAAAATATGATATATCTCCTTGTATAGTGAACAAAATACAATGAGGTTAAATTCTGGGAACAATAGACTTCTAAACCTATACTTTTCATGAAGAAAGTAAAGCCTAAATCTTTCCTTAAGCTTGTCTAATTTTAGCTTAATTTCAAACCTATACACAACATTGTTAATATGAACAGTAATTAATAAAGTGTAAAATCAGTTTTTGCATGTGTTTTATTTTGCATGAATATGATGATATTGATTGTGTTATTATAATATTTGGTTTATGGAAGAGATGAATCGAAAGCATGCAAATCAAAGTTGAAAGAAGAAAAGTTAATGAATTTGAAATTCTGGGTTAAGTTTCTATGAACCAGTTTTGGAATTTTGTGGATATCTCGAGTTTTATAGCTCCAATTTAGGAAATTCCAATTGATAATTAAGCTTAAGACATGGATTCATATTTTTTTAGAAGAAACCTAAATGTGATTCTGTACCTAAGTATTTTTTATTTTTACTTGAAATTTGTAGTGAGATGCTGACTAGTTGTAGAGAGCAGGTTCCAGTATTTTTGAAATAATGTTTGATAGAGAAGTCTAAATCCTATAAGGAAAAATCCTGGATAAAATAGACTTATAGGAGAACAATTTTTGTGGAGGAAGTTTGGCTTAAATCTGTACAAATTTTCTTCTATGAATTTTCTAATTAGTAACTAAAACTGATTTTGTTATTGTAAACTGCTGTCTAGTGTTAACGAACAGCTTGTAGTATTTTTCTTATAACTCATGATAGAAAACTCAAAATGCTATGGGAAAAAATTCCAGTTAAAATAGACTTACAGGAGTACAACTCTTATGAATAAATGTTAGTTCAAATCTGTACTTATTTTGTTCCACGAATTTTTCAATATGGTCACACAAACTGTTTAAAAAAAAAATGCACTCTTGGACAGTCTGTAATGTTTGGGTTATAACTCCTAATTTAATGGTCCTATTTGACTGGTATTTGAAGCATGAGAAACTAGTGATATAAAATATTATTATTTAAAAGTCCAATTTGGTTAATTCAGCCATTTAGCATGGCAAAATTAAAATGTTAAACAGAACTGAAAATCTGTCTATCTTATTCACTATAACCTAATTCTTTGATGTATAAATGTACTACATGTAATAATAATAATATGATATTTTTACAGTAATTTGATCATAAAATGATGACATTGCTGGTTGTATAATTATAGGTAATAATAGTGGTATTGTAAATTTATACATGACTATGGTGTTAGATGATATATGTATACGACAAAAAGGTACGATAATATTATTAAACTAAATCTATAAGTATATAAAAGTTTAGGAAATATAGTATGCAACAAGACCATGAACCAGCATATGGATAATTACTTATTTTAATGAATATGATTATGCCTATATGCTTATGTCTACTGAATAATATGTTAAGGTAAATGATTACAGTATTATATAATTACAGTTACTTGATTTGATACCTGAGTGTGATTGTGTGTGTGTGTGTGTATATATATATATATATATATAGTCATACATGTATGTACGCATATAGGTTAACTTATTGTGAACATGATCATACACATCATTGATTAAAGGAACTCAATAGAGCATGATGCTATGTATCATCATATTACATATGTAAAATAGCTACTTGATTTGAAGGGATTACAAGTACAAAATAGTAATACTTAATTATGCTCAAGATAACATGTTTATAGAAAATTTATGCGTTTATATCTATGACACCATGCTCGTACATATACATGAATATATATGTATGAACATCAATATGTATATGATGAGAAAAGAGCAAAGTACAGAACAACAATACCAAATTGTGCATATGATCACATGTTTACAGAAAGTTATACGTGAGCATGTATATGATTACCTTGTACATAGTTATATAAGAGTATACATGTATATGAATGAATAAAGAAAAGATAACGTAAAGAGATTTTACTGCCTGCGTTGAGTCTAGGAAGTGGATAGATAGGCATGCCTATAAGGGTACCTTGCAGCTGATTCTGAACATTTTGACCTGTTTAGGTCCACTTGAATTTAAAAGTATAGTGACCCTGTTTGGGTTTAAAAGTTAAAGTTAATTTAAACAACCCTCGTGTGGGTTGTAGCCGACCCCGCTTGGGTCCGCTTGACCGGTCCATGTTATTTGATTGATCCCGTTTGGGTCCACCGATTTATCATACAGTTTTATCCCTACAAGGGATCATCGTTTAATACCTTTGGGTATCTTATTTGTACCTTCGGGAGCCACCGTTATAATCAATAGTTTTGTACCTTCGGGTACTACCGTATAACCCGTTATCCACCTCTTAAGAATAGTGCAGGCTTTATTGTCAAAGGTTAAGAAAAGTTTAATAAGGCATGCAAATTCTTAATTGACTTTATATTATTCTACATGTGAAATTCCTTTTATTGCATACAAAACCTGCATCTATAGGAATGCCCAATAGTAAATATATGTAAGTAATACTACTAGTATCAAAAATGCATGCTAATTGTTAAATGATGAATTTGCGTTATATTAATACTTTGATTAAATTGATGATATATATATATATATATATGCCTTTGTGATCATAAACCTTATTTCTATATGTATGTCAATACATGATTGATGAAGGAACTATGGAATATAAAGTAACCTTGTAGTAATTTTATAATCTCATGGTAATTAGATGTGTTGATTTGTTGTATAATTTTAATATATTTATATCCTAGACATACAAGAATAGAAGTAAGATAATTTCAATACTTGTGAAGATTGTTTATCAAATTAATAATAGATAACTATACTTTTATGATTATGCATTGAGTAATAAAATAATAATTTTATCAATAGTTTGAACTTAAGTCCAAAGGATGTTGGAGCTTGTATAATCATATATGGTGATTGAAACGTCAATACAAATTCTTACCGTTGAACTTTATGATTTCTATAAGTGAATGTAAATGTATAATTTCTTGAAATAAATCATTGTTATATTTGAGGCATGTTGTGTGCTTGTTGACGATCACTGTGAGTGGTCCTTTATCATGATTTAGTTCCCCACTAAGCTTTATAGCTTAGTACGGGTGTTTCATCCGTGTAGGTTACAAGGCTAGGACTTTCTATCAGGATTGATATCTGTAGCAGGCTGGCCAACACAAGTATTTGAAGATTATAAAGTATATAGTCTTCCTTTTTGTATTTCAAGGATTTTATGTTGTGTTGGAAATCTTGTAAAAGTACAACTATTTTGTAAGATGTTATCAGTGGTTATATCTTTTTGTAAAGAGACTCTAATGTATATTGTCAAGTTTTAATAGTTTAGCACTCTTATGGATTAAGTATGAATATCAGTTCTCTATATAGTTGATATATGTTTATGTTGCTCAGTAAAACATGTGTAATGAGATGGATAAAGTGATATGTATAGATTATAGGATAAGGGTGCTACAATAGATATCTTTATGGGAGAGGTTGATCATTGAAATTAAAATTGATACAACAGAAGTACAAGCTATCAATTCTTTTTCTAGGTTAGAATCCTTAAACGAGGCCTATCGGGTGGTCCCTATGAGAATTTAGAAACCCACCATTTTGATAGAGAAAAGAATCTAGAATGGAACGATTTTGAATATCGATTCATTAGTAAAAAACCCTCTCCTACTTTTGAATTACCGAAATAAGAACTTTATGTGAGAGTTGAAGCCCCAAAAGGAGAATTGGAAATTTTTCTGATAGGAGATCAGAGTGGTTTTCCTTAGAGATGGAAAATCCGCCCGCCTGGTTTTATCAACTTGCAAATTCTTTATGAATTAGTTAAAAGAATGAAATTGGTCGATATTATGACAATACTAGGTAGTATAGATATCATTATGGGAGAAGTTGATCATTGAAATTAAAATTGATACAACCGAAGTACAAGCTATCAATTCATTTTCTAGGTTAGAATCCTTAAACGAGGCCTATCGGGTGGTCCCTATGAGAATTTAGAAACCAGCCATTTTGATAGAGAAAAGAATCTAGAATGGAATGATTTTGAATATCGATTCATTAGTAAAAAAACTTCTCCTACTTTTGAATTACCAAAACAAGAACTTTATGTGAGAGTTGAAGCCCCAAAAGGAGAATTGGGAATTTTTCTGATAGGAGATCAGAGTGGTTTTCCTTAGAGATGGAAAATCCACCCACCTGGTTTTATCAACTTGTAAATTCTTCTCGAATTAGTTAAAAGAATGAAATTGGTCGATATTATGACAATACTAGGTAGTATAGATATCATTATGGGAGAAGTTGATCATTGAAATGATAATTGATACAACTGAAGTACAAGCTATCAATTCTTTTTCTAGGTTAGAATCCTTAAACGAGGCTTATGGAATTATATGGGTCTTTGTCCCTATTTTGACTCTTGTATTGGGAATCACGATAGGAATACTAGTAATTGTATGGTTAGAAAGAGAAATATCTACAGGGATACAACAACATATTGGGCTTGAATATGTGGGTCCTTTAGGAGTTCTTCAAGCTCTAGCGGATGGGATAAAACTACTTTTCAAAGATAATCTTTTTCCATCTAGGGGGGATACTCGTTTATTCAGTATTGGACCATCCATAGCAGTCATATCAACTTTATTAAGCTATTCAGTAATTCCTTTTGGATATCACTTTGTTTTAACTGATCTAAATATTGGGGTTTTTTTATGGATTGCCATTTCAAGTATTGCTCCCATTGGACTTCTTATGTCAGGATATGGATCAAATAATAAATATTCCTTTTTAGGTGGTCTACGAGCTGCTGCTCAATCGATTAGTTATGAAATACCATTAACTCTTTGTGTGTTATCCATATCTCTACGTGCGATTCATTGAAACGTAAACTTTTCGCTATTCCTTTCTTTTTAGGAAGAAGGCAAAATGAATTGACTAGATATCCTCATTTTTTATTCATCATTTTGGTTGATGAATGAAATTAGATAGTTATATGAGTGAAAAAAACACCTTCAAAATTTGCAATAAAAAAATTGAGACTCATTTCCTATGTACAAGAGTAAAACAGAAATAAGCAGAAGAAAAGAAGATTGTTTGCCCCAAGATTGGTTGATTAGTCATCCTGGCTTGAAGCGGGCTTAAAAGATCAACTTTATTGAGTTTTCACTATCATTTATAGGTATTCTCGATAGGTATTACTATAAAGCTAACAGGTGATTGAGCAAAAATGAGTGGATGGTTAGAAACACTAAGATACACAAAGGATTTGTAATAGAGATTTTTAAAATTATCGAAAAAGATATTTCGACAAAAAGTATATTAATTAGGGCTTTAAGTTGGTAGAAATGATCAGGCAGTACTCCCCATGATTCCGATCCAAAGTAGGCTCCTACCCACCGATTAAAAAATGACTATCCAAAATGAAATAATCCTTTCCTTTTTTTAATCCCCTTTTTTGTTTTTCAGAAAGAAGAATAGGAATGAAAAAAACAAAAAGAATCGAATTACAATATAAAAATCAATCTTTTTTATTATTTTCTCCTATATTGATATTAATAGAGATAGAATTCGTGTCATAATTCGTAATATATAATTTTCGTAATCGAAAACGATAGGTTGAAATATCTATTAGTATTTTGACAAGTAATTTTACAAAGAGTATTTTATTGAAGGATTTAAGTTATTACTCAAGAAATAAAAATTGAAATTATTAAAGGATGAGATCAATTTCGATGTACTTTTTTATTTTTAGTATTATAACAGATAGAATTTCATTGCTCGAATTTGGGAACGTTGATAGGTTTGATTTTATTTTGATCTGATCTATTCTACAAATATATCAAAATAAATAATACAACTAGTCCTTAAATTTATTTATGGCCTTCGATGAGCCGTATGAGGTGAGAATCTCATGTATGGTTCTGTAATAGTGATGGGAACAGTGATGTTATCATCGACTATGATTATCTAACAGTTCAAGTACAGTTGATATAGTTGGGGCATAATCAAAATTTGGTTTTTGGGGGTGGAATTTGTGGCGTCAACCTATAGGATTTATCATTTTTTTATTTCTTCTCTAACAGAATGTGAGAGATTACCTTTTGATTTACCAGAAGCAGAAGAAGAATTAGTAGCAGGTTATCAAACTGAATATTCGGGGATCAAATTTGGTTTATTTTATATTGCTTCCTATCTAAACTTATTATTTCTTCATTATTTGTAACAATTCTTTACTTGGGCAGTTGGAATATCTTTATCCCATATATATTTGTTCCTGAATTTTTTGAAATAAATAACATAAGTGGAGTCTTTGGAACAACAATTGGTATCTTTATTACCTTGGTTAAAACTTATTTGTTCTTGTTCATTCCTATCACAACAAGATGAACTTTACCTAGACTAAGAATGGACCAAATTTTAAATCTTGGATGGAAATTTCTTTTACCTATTTCTCTTGGTAATCTATTATTAACACAACCTCTCTCCAACTCCTTTCACTATAAAAGAATAATAAAAGAAAAAGAATAATAAAAGAATATTTTTCTATATTCATGCGTTGTCTTCAAATCAAACAAGAGAAAAAAACAAACATAAAATTATTCAAAAAAATTAACGATATGTTTCCCACGGTAACTGGGTTCATGAATTATGGGCAACAAACCATACGAGATGCAAGGTTCATTGGTCAAGGTTTCATGATTACCTTATCCCATGCAAATCATGTACCTGTAACTATTCAATATCCTTATGAAAAATTAATCACATCGGAGCATTTCCGTGGTCGAATCCATTTTGAATTTGATAAATGAATTGCTTGTGAAGTATGTGTTCGTGTATGTCCTATAGATCTACTTGTTATAGATTGGAAATTGGAAACTGACATTCGAAAGAAACGGTTACTAAATTACAATATTGATTTTGGAATATCTATGTTTTATGGCAACTGTATTGATTATTGTCCAACAAATTGTTTATCCATGACTGAAGAATATGAGCTCTCTACTTATGATCGTCACGAATTGAATTATAATCAAATTGCATTAGGTTGTTTACCAATGTCAGTAGTTGTGTTGGGAATTATCGGTTACATGCATCTCATACATAAGCAAAATTTAAAATTTTTAACCAATATATCTTATCTTGTCATTAATTTACAATATACATATTAATGAGAATAAGAAAAATCACCTTTGATTTTTGTTAAATAGTTGATTTTATTTCTCACCGGGTTGTCGCAAATCACAGTGTCCAAAATCGAACACCTCCAATGAGTAATCCACACTAGAGAGGGATTGAAAGTACCAACTATTGGGAGAAACAAGGGCTGGTCAAAATCCCTAGATGCTAGCTAGGGAAGGTGGCGGTTAGGGCTTTTGAGTGAGAGAGAAAACTTTTCTCTTAATTGTTTTTTCACTTAACCCCAATTCTTCATCACTTGGATTTTTATAGTTAGGTTAAAAATCCAACTTCATAATGGGATTGGGCTCTTTAAAATTGCTGGAGAAATATTAATTGGGCTTCTGGAATTATTTATAATTATTTGGGCTCAATTAAATCCAATTTAAGCCCTTTCATAAAAGACTATGCACAAAACCCACAACCTAGGCCCTTTGTACA